>REGO01000445.1:941991-965125 GCA_010120015.1 Rhombomys opimus | reverse complement strand
GTGTGCCCCCCAGGGAAGGGGGTGGTAGGGGAAGTGTGCCCCCCCAGGGAAGGGGGTGGAAGTGTGCCCCCCCCAGGGAAGGGAGTGGTAGGGGAAGTGTGCCCCCCAGGGAAGGGGGTGGTAGGGGAAGTGTGCCCCACCCCCAGGGAATGGAGGAACGCAGCACTATTTCCCATGAGGTCCCAGAGCTGATGTTCAGGTGACCCTTAAGACCAGTTTGTCCCTAAACCTCTGGTCCTCTGGACACTGTAGTGACGGTTCTGGAATTTTGGATTGTGTTTACTAAAAAAAACAAAAAAACAAAAAAACAAAAAAAACATAAGACTATGGTTTTGCTTGTCTGCTTTAACCCCGGTGTGGGGATGTGGGCTGCTTTGCAGCAGCTGACTATGATTTGCTCCAGCTGAGGCGTGTTTTTGCCCGCTGCAGATAGTTTCTGCGATTGCGTGATGTTTGGGATTCTGGAATTTTCCAGAGGGCACATAAACGCTAGAGCCCTGATAGGCAGGGTTGGTGGTTGGTGGTCATTGGGGTGTGTGTGTGTGTGTGTGTGTGTGTGTGTGTGTGTGTGTGTGTGTGTGTTGCAGTTTGTTAGTAGAAGAAGCAAGAAGAAAGAAATTAAATTCAGAGATCTCTATCCCCCGCCCTCCCCATCCTCCTTCCTCTCTAGTGACAGGAGGTGAAGCCAGGGAGGGGGTGGGATAAAGGTTAGGGAACAGAAGAGCCCACAAAGCAGCTAAGGCCAGCTACAACACGGGGTCATAGAGTCCTCCCAGGGACAAGCTGGAACCCAGTTCTCAGAAGTCATGGCCTCCTCGCTGACTTTCCGCCCTGTGCAGCATTTCGTTTTGTTTTACGGCAGGGGTCTAACGTGCCCTGGGCTGCTCTTGTACTCTATATCAGAGGATGACCTTGAACTTCTGGCCTTCCACTCCTGGGACGACAGGCTGCACCCCACACCTGTTTTATGCAGAGCTGGGGACTGAGCCAGGGCTCATCTATGCCAGACAAGCAGTCTGCCCACAGAGCCGAATCGTCCATCAGTCAGCTGTTCCCCTCGTATTATTAGTGGATTTCTTATTAATCCACCAGAGTTCTTCTCGGTGCTGTTTTTGCATATAGATTTCAGAGGACAACCTGCGGGCGAAGTGATGACCACCCACCCATGGCTCTGGCTGAACCATGCCAGACTTGCACAGACCAAACTGCTGAGCCTCGCCACCAGGTGCGAGGAGGCCACCGCCTCTTTTTTTTTTTTTTTTTTTTTTTTTTTTTTGTTGAGTCCTGGAGATGGGTGTTTTCTCTACTTTTACGAATACACACTGGCCAGCAGAGGGCGTCAGATCCGCTGGAACTAGAGTTACAGAGCCAACTCGTGGGTGCTGGGACCTGAACCCGGGTCGTCCTCGAGAACAGCAAGTTCAGGCAGATCACAGGTCTGTGAGATGCCCACCCCGGCCTGCCCCGCCCCTCCTTTCATTTTGCCCCAGAGGTCTTGCTCTCTGCTAGAATTCTCTTTTTTAAGAGCAAGGCCTTGTAAGCTCCCAGAGACTCTGCCCAGAAACTGATGCTCCCTCCGAGCAGAGCCCTCTCTGTTCCAGTCAGTCCCAAGGCCGGGGGGCCTTACTTTCAGGCAGCTGTTGATTACTTACACAAACGTGTTTTCCTTGTTCAGCGGCAATGTTTTCCCTGTGTCTGAGAAATTGGCTGTCAGGGCCCGGGATTGAATTCTCGGTAATTTTTTCATTAAAATTAATGAAAAATATTTCTTCACTTAATGGCTTTTCATTTAGGGGCAGGACTTCCAGGGATTAATGGGCTCGCAGAGTGAGGAATGGGTGCGTACTCAGGCTTTATTGAGCATGGCCTCCCTGCGGCTCCTTGGAGGCAGCTCTGTCTCCAGCCGGCCAGACTGACCCCTGAGATCAGGAGGAGATCCACATCCCTTGGTCAGCCTCCCCACGGGACCCCTCAGCAAAGGGGCAGGGCCTGGCCCACTCAACCTGCAGTGTGAGGCCCCACCCTCAGGGGCTGCGAGTTTCCTGCCCCCGCAGGACACTGGGCCCTCAGGCTTTACCCCGACCCACTCCGCCTTATGACTCCCAACCACAGACACAGGCTTTGCCAAATCTGCAGGACTGAGGAGTCCTGGCAGCAAGGCTTAGAGGCAGCAGAGGGAGGTATGGGGGCTGGGAACCGAAGGGAAAAGCAAACTGACCCCGGGTCATGGGAGGCCAGGGTCAGGAAGGAAGGCAAGACTCAGTCAGGGTGGGGCCAGAGCAGCATGGGCTAGGGGCCAGAGTGGGGAAGAGGCTTCCAGCTGTGTTGGGGTGGGAGTCCACAGGCCAGGGAAAGCTGGATGGAGTAAGCAGGGGAGCAGACCTGAGGTTAAATGTGTCTCCATCTCCGTGATTCTTTCCAAGCTCAGACTGACTGGTGACGCTGTAAACTCCGGAGTAACCAAATTTTAAGTCAAAACATCTGTGTGGGGAGGGTGCGTTTATTGGCTCAAGTTGATGAAAAGCCTCAGGTATGGCTGGATCCAGGTGTCTCCCTCCCTTCACTGGTTTCACTCGTGCGCTGGCAGAGATGGCCGCTGGCAGCTCCAGATATTCCTCCAAGGAGCTAGAAAGCTGCTACAGAAAGGCACAGCTCTCTCACACACCAGGTAGAGGAACTAAAGGTCTGAGGCCAAGAGGAGAAAGTGGAGTCTCCAGGGAAAGCCAGGGATCTGCTCCCCACAGGAGGCCTACCCCAAACAAGAACATGTTTGAGGAAGGAAGGAAGGAAAGAGCGAAGGAATGAAAGAATTGGAAAAGCGGAGAGCACAGGCATCTCACCCAGGGACTTTTTTTAACGATCCTGGTTGTGAGGGTCTCAGGGAGGGGCTCTGAGGGGCACCTGTCAGGAGCAGCGGGGGCTCAGGGGGAGGTGTCAGAGGAGCACAAATACTCAGTCACCTGCGCCCTCGGCTGCCTTTGTCCCCTGTACCTGGCCTGGGCAGACATTGACCTCTGGGACTTGGTAGGTGACAACAGCTGCCTGGCTCACCCACAGAGCAGGGACATGGGGGAGGCAGCCAGCTGCCAGGAACCAACTCTGGGCCCAGCACCCTCAGCTCCCAGGCTAGCTGCCTCCGCAGCCACGGTGGCAGCCTCTGCTGCGGCCCTGGTGTGGCTATGAGGCCCCTGCAGGCTGTCCCTCCTGGGGCTGCAGTTCTTCCAGAGCAGACATATTATGGCCTGTGCACTCCAGGGCGGCAGCTCGGTAGCCCTAGAGCTGCAGGGGCTCAGTGTCCCTCTGTGTACCGAGCGCGCACACACGGGTACATGTGTGCTCACGTGCCCGACGGTGTGTGTTCTTGTGTAGCTGTGTACACTTGGACCCTGTCCACACGGGTGGTATGCGTTTGGTTTTCCTGTTTGGTTCCCAGGGTAGCGTGCCTTGAGCTTTGCTCAGAGACTCCTGGCTGGCGGGAGCTGGGCAGGGGCTGGCTCCTTCTCCGCCTTTGCTGACAGGTGCTGGCAGTTTATCTAACTGTGATAATGAAGAGGAGGGGTGCTGCTAATTCCTTCTCACTTTATTGAATCCACCAATCCCTCACAGCCTTAGGGGCTGAGAGCGGGTGATTAAAAGACACTTCAGCATGCTGGTTATTGCCAATTAACAGACTGCAATATAAACAATTAATAAAGCCATGGTGGGAGGTAAAGGGAGGGGTGTCGTCTCCCACAGGGCCCGTTGGCTGGCTCCTAGGACAGCCTGCAGGGTGGTGGTCAGAAGTAGCGGATGCCAGAGAGACATGAGGGATGGCAGCTGGGAATCACCAGGGGCAGACCCGCAGCGGGAGGGCTACACCTGCTCTGTTGGCGTGGGTGAGGGTGCTCTCTTTGCCACGTGGTCCCGGCCCTTCCCCGCTGGCCCCTCTCCTAAAAGCCTCAGGTGATCTGAGCACAGGCATGATGTGAAGAGAGACGCTCGTGCTAGGAAGGGTTGAAGAACTTCTTTTCACAAGCAGCAGGCAGACAGTGGGCCTTCCCTTGATTCGAGGACCCCAACTCCAAAGGCCACAGGGCTCCAGGCCAGGAGTTCTCAGCCTCAAGCCTGGGAAGGACCAGAGAGTGCGTCCGAGCCTAGCCCACCTCGGCCCTCCAATGCCGTACTGCTGAGCAACTGTGAGAGCAACTACGGATGCCTGGCATGAAATGAGCATGGCCATGGGCCAATAAAACTTTATTTATGGCTCTGTGATCCAAACCACACACAACCTCGCATGCCACAGATACTCCCAGTGGAATTCTCTGTCACCTGTTTAAGGCTGTAAACGCCATCCTCAACTCAAGAGCTGCACACACCTGAGGAAGGCTTGGCTGTGGCACACATAGCAGGCGTGTGGTCTGCACCTGAGGAGTGGCCGGGGCTTTGGGAGGGAACACTCCTGGGATACAGCTTTTCTTGGAAAGTCCCCTGTGAAGGTCTGCGCTGGGGAGAGCCCAAGTGGCCAGACAGCATGGCTCCCAGGGGATGGAGGGACCGCTGAGAGGCCAGCGGGGAGCCCCGACCATGCAGGACAGCATCGCCTAGGACAACGTTGACCCTTCCCAGGGATGTGGCTATGTCTGCTGCTTGGGACTTTTTCACCATAAGATTTTGTATTTTATGTACCTGTGTGTATAGGTGTGTGTGTGGGGGGGGGGGTATAGGTATTTGTGTGTATAGATGTGTGTGTGTGTGTGTGTGTGTGTGTGTGTATAGATGTGTGTGTGTGTAGCCATGTCATTCCTCAGAAGCTTTTTATCTTAGTGTTTGTTAGTTTTGAGACAGGGTCTTACTATGTAGCCCCGGCTAGCTGGAGACTCACTATGATTTTTTTGGTTTGGTTATTTGGTTGTTTGCGTGTGTGTGTGTGTGTGTGTGTGTTGTGGTTATTTGATTGCTTGATTGGTTGGTTGGTTTTTCTAGACAGGGTCTCTCTGTGTAGCCCTGGCTATCCTGAACTCGCTCTGTCTGGCCTCACTCAGGCTGGCCTCAAACTTCGAGGTCACCTGCCTCTGCCTCCGTCCTGAATGCTGGGCCACCGCCGCCAGCTGGAACTCAGTATGTGGAGTAAGCTGGCCTTGAATTCAGAGATCTGCCGTGTCTGTCCCCCAGTAGAAATAAAGGCACTGAGTCCAACCTTGTCTTGTTTTCTTAGGTTGGGTCTCTCACTGTCCGGAACTCCTGCTGCAAGGCCAGCCTCTGCTTCCTTGTTTTGCACATGGGTGGGTGCTGGAGACAAAATTCGGGCTCTTGTGCTTTTACAGCAAACATTTCAACAACCCTGGGACGGCTAAGCAAATGTGGGGGTGGGGGGGAGCAGATGCAGGGAGGCAGCAGAGGGTCTCTGCTCCTTACTGCTGCATTCAGTCCACAAGCTCGTTCCTCCAACTGTGGCTTGTGTTTGAGACCAAAGTGACTGGTCTGCAGCTGACTGGAACTGTTCCTGGAGGCGGGAAGTGTTGCCAAAGATGTTTCTGTGCCTCTTGGGAGGTGGGTACAGAGGATGTCTGTGACAGCGGAGCAGAAAAGGAACTCTGTGAAGGACTCCTGGGTAGAGCCCCGTGACCTCGGATCTGTCCTGCTGGGCGCTCGACGGTGGCCCCTGCCCAGCCCTTCCCAAGGTGTGGCATGACAAGAACCTGTGCCTGAGGCCCTGCTCGGCTCCGCTGCAGATGCCTGACTGCTGGGGAAACACACACCTGCTCTCCTAGACCAGCCGAGGGCGGGCCGTCCACAGGCAGGCCCCAGGTGTCGGTCATCTTACAGGTAAGGAGTCCCAGGCTCCAGGGCTTAGCTGCTCAGCACTGGGTCCTCCCGGTGCCTAGGCCTCGAGCTGCCTCTGCAGGTCCCATGCTAGCCTCAGCCTGTGTCCACAGTGTCTGCTGGAACTAACTTCCACGGGTTTTGCAGTCTCACTGGGACTGCAGGTGGATTGGGGCTTCCGAGGGGACTCTCAGCCTGCGCCGAACGCCAAGTGTGACTGGTGGGTCTCCACCCAGACACCCATGGAGAGCTAAGGGAACTGAGCCTCAGTTTCAGGACTGAGTCCAGCAGGTCTGCTCTACATGACCAGAGCTGCCCCACAGTCCCATGGGAAGAAAGGTGGTAGGGATGATGGGAAGAGCTACCGGAGGGGCGGGCTGGGCTGCTGCTACAGAAGACAGAGCTGAGCTGAAAAAGGCAAGGGCGCAGCCATGGCAGCCCCTGCAGACAGCTGTCCCAGGCTCCTTCCTGGCACTGTCACCGCCATAAAGGCCTCCAGATCCTGGGGTCCTCATGAACACCCCCTTATGGGCAGGCTCCTTACTACGAGCAATCACCGTTCAGGAACGGCAGGAAGTCAGGCTGGCAAACCCTGCTACACGGAAGCAGGGAGCTAGCGACTGGCCCTCAAGTGGCCACAGGGCTCTCACACTCCTGCCTGCACAGCCCAGCCTGTGCGGGAGGGGGCCACAGTCTCGGCTCCTCCCCTGGGGTGCTGCCTGGGGAGTGCATCAGCCCTCCTGACTCCTCCACTGGCCACAGAGGAAGGACCTAGGGCCACGGAGGCCTCGGGCACCCAGCATGAGTCTTCAGGTACCTGGGGTTGTGTCATCTTGGGGCCCACAGCTTTACTCGAGCCTCGGTGTACATGGCAACGGAAGTACACAGGTGGAGGCATTGTCTGCCTGTCCAGTGCACACTTGGGGGCGCCCACGTGTGTAGGTGCACGCCCGAATACAGGGTATGGCTGTGCACGTGCTCACTTGGGTGACAGCTCTGTAGAGAGCCGAGGTTGTGGGGAGCTGCCTGCCTGCTTCCCCCTTCCCAGGAGCTGGCTCCGTGAGGAGGCCTGGGAGCTCTCCCAAAGGTGCCAACAGCAGGGAGGAAGCAGCACCTTATTTAAATGCAAATGACTGGAATCCAGCTTTCTTTATTAAAATGCAAATTGCGCTTCAGTCTCTGGAATCTTCTGAGCACCCATGTCAGGGAACACCCACTGGAACCGGAACCAATGCAGCAGGAGCACCCAAGGGCCTGGAGAGGTCCCCCTGAAAGGGCCAGAGAAGAAAGGTGACTGGGGAAGGCCGTGAGACCCTGAGACAGGAGCCGGGGGGGGGGGCAGGGGGCATGACACAGACAAAGTTGGAACTGCCAGGCTTTCCAGGCGCTCTGCTTGGGTGGGTCAGTGTGGGTTGGTCAGTGTGGTGCCCTTGGCCGATTCAGGTGAGTCTTCCACCCACTCGGGTCTGGAGCAGCCCAGCTTCAGCATCCGCTCTCCACAGGGTTCAGGCCAGGCCCACCTGGCTGTCAGCTCCACCGACAGGCAGTGAATGGAGCAGGCCCTGCCCTCTCCCCAAAGCCACGTGGTCTGGTGTGGGGCCCAGTCATGTAGAGGGAGGCTAGCTTTTCTGCACTGTTACTGTGGACAACAGCCCTTTTCTAACCCACTCAGCAGCAGAGGGCGCCTCTTGAGGCTCAACGCCACCTGTTGAGGCGTGGGGGGCTGAGCCCCAGGCTCCTCCCTTCTGCCTCACGACTGGCTCTCACTCTCACCTCCCTTTCCTGATCCAAAGTCCCAGGTCTCTGGGCTTTGCTCTCTCTACTTCTTCCTCCCTTCCTTCCTCCACCACCCCACACCCAAGTCCCCACTGCTCTGTGGATCCCCAGCTGGTTCGTCAGAGCCAGGCTGCTGCTGGAACTAAGGAACTAAGCCTGGTGGTGGGCCAGGCTCCTGCAGGCTGGCAGGGGGTGGCACGTGCCCAGCGCCTGAGCTTGGGGGAAGGTCCTGCCGCTCCCATCTGCCTTACTCCTAATATAGACTGCAGCAGCTACTAGGAGGAGCCCCATCGGGAAGCGGAGGCAGCTCAGAGCGGAGGTGACAAGGCTGCGTTCTTCCACACAAATAGTCTGTCTGTCACCTCAGGGTTGGGTGGCTTCCCCAGGCTGTGGGGCTAAGGTTCAAGAGGTCACCTTGACATGCCTGGGGTCTCCACCCCTTAGCCAGCTGTGGCCTCTCCAGCACATCCTGGCGGCCAGGGCTGAGGTACATATAAGGAGTTCATTTTTGTAACACCAACAGACCATGTGGCCAGAGCACACCCCTGGCTGGGTTGGTCCTAGCTATGGGCCCCCTGGGTTCTGTACTGCTCCCTGCCTGCACGTGAGTGGAGCCCCTGGCTCTCACCTCCGGGCATCCTGGGACTCCACATTCATTCCCATCCAGGCCACTGGGCCAAGCTTCAGGTTTCCTGGCTCTGGCTGTTTTAGATCGTAATATCTGCCCAAAGAGTGGAGGATGCAGCTGCTTTCAGGGCCAGAGTTCAGCCTCCCCTACCAGATGAGGTCCTGGGAGGCTTCCCCCACCACCACACACATGCAGGAGGACTGCTGCTGATGTCCCTGGGGGTGGGGGGCCCTCCAAGGTGAGATCTACCCACACACAGCCTGGCCAGTAGCAGGAAGAGCAAGGATAGACAAGGCTGCTGGGATTTTCCCATAGGCCCTGCACTATCCAGGCTGTACTCTAAGCCATGAGTTCCCTGCCTGGCCCCTGGGCTGAGGGACTAGGCAGGAGCACAGGTGCCCCCCTTGCCCTATATAGGTTTTGGGGGACCCAAGGAGAGAAGGCGGCAGGGCATGCAGGGACCACTCAGGTGGTTCCCTGTTGTCCCCTCCTAAGCCTAGGGGATGGGACAGTGTGACAAAGCTCCTTTGGTTCTGTGGTCCTCAGCCCTGGAACTGTGGAAGCAGTCCTCCCTTCCCCAGGAGGACCCCAGTGGCACACAAAGGCACTAAGCAGGACCCCTTCCCTGTCTGCTCCTAGGAGGCTGGAAGGGTGAGCCTCTGCCACTCCCTAAATTGAGGAGGAAAGTTTTGTAGGGTTTTTTTTTCTTTATTAATTACACTGTATTCACTTTGTATCCCCCCCCCCATGGTTTCCTCCCTCCTCCCGTCCCAATCCCTCCCTTCCTCCACCCTCTGCATGCATGCCCCGGAAGTTTTGTTTTTGTTTGTCTTTTGAGACACTGCTTCATGTAGCACAGGCTAGCCTCAGACTCACTCTGTGCCCGACTCTGATCTTGAACTTCTACTCTTCCAGGCTCTCCTTCTCGAGTGTTGGGATTATAGGCTTTTGTGGTGCTGGGTATCAGAGCCCAGGCTTCGTACACGCTGGGCACACGTGTACAACTGATCCATAACCCCAGCCCTGGGAAACTACCGTGTCAAGTTCACAGAGCCTCGCTGCTTTTATTGCTGCGACAGGAGTCCTCTGGTCCATGTGTCAGCGTGCTTTGCTTGATCTTTGTTTGTTGTTCAAAGTAAGATCTTGTGCTGCCCAAACTGGCCTCAGACTGGCCATCCTCCCGCCTCTGCCTCCGGAGTGCCAGGATTATAGGCACAGGCCACCCTGCACACCCCCTAAGCCATCTTCTAGACTTAGATGCCGACACACAGGCGGCACCTAAGTCCCACAGAAACTAGAGAAGCTGACTAACAAGCATGGTGCCACTAAGGTATCTTGTACCAGCTCTACCGACAGGGCTGCCACAGTCCAGCAGGCTGTTCCGCGCACAGGATCTCTGGGGAAGAGGACAACCATCAAACTGTGCACCTGCTACCTATCGGTCCTTCAGAGGGAACAGGAGCTGTCGTAGTTACTTTTCAGTTGCTGTGGCAAGACACCATGACCAAGTCAACTTACAGAAGAAATAGGTGACTGGGGCTCGCAGTTCGAGAGGGTAGTCCAGGGCCATGGCAGGGAGCATAGCAGCGGGCAGGCGGGCAGGCACGGCACCAGAACAACGACTGGAGGCAGAGAGCACTCACTGGGAATGCTGTGGCCTCTTGAAACCCCAAATCTCATCCCCAGTGACGCGCCTCCCCCAACAAGGCCACACCTCTAATCCCTCCCAAACAGTTCCACTAACTAGTGATCAGGCATCCAGATATATGAGCCCATTGGGACTGTTCTCATTCAAACCACTGCCTTTCTTGGTTTATTTAAAAGTCCAGTGTGTGTGCCCATCAGGTTGTTTATGAAACAGTCACTGAGTCTATTCCGTGAGACACAGAATCCAATCAATCCAAGCCCACAATCACTTAAGCACACTGGCAGTAGCCTAACCTCAGCCCCACAGTCCCTCAGCACACAGCTGGTGGGCTAACCTCAGATCCACAGTCCCTCAGTACACAGCTCAGAATCTAAGAATGCTAGCTACACTGCCAACTGTCCTCCTGCCTTGGCAGAGCTGTGCCAGCTACAGCCCAAGGAAGCAGGTAGACTCTTGGCCAACTGAAAGGGCAATCCAGGGCTCCAGAGAACCAGGGGAAGATGGTTGCCCCTCTTGAGGGGACCGGGAGTCTTGGAGCCAAGCCTGAGCCCCTTGCACAGGAGGATGAGGCAACAGCAGAACAACAGGTGGAGATGGGCTTAGGGGCACTGAGCAGTCACCTGGCCCTGTGGGAGGTGAGTATGCCACACTATGAAACAGGAGAACAGGATTAAACCAGCCGTGTGACAGTTTCAAAGGGACACGGAGCCTTTCAGGCCTTGCTTTGTCCAGGTCACAGTTTATCACACACTCATCAGCTGCTTGTCCCCGGAGATGCCCCTTTCCTGGCAGCCGGACCTCCCCAAGGCTGCCCCCACCTGTCTTCTCAGAGGCGAGGCGGCACAGTCCAAATGCCAGGGCACACACTCATGACTCAACCCCCCCCCAACCAGCCGAACATCTGGCTGATGGAGGCCACGGCTCACTCCCAATGCAGCTCGTTCTGCACAAAGATGCTCTTAATATTCAATTAGTATTTATCCACCACGAACAACACTTATGCCGTTGACTCTCAGTGAAGCGCCTGGTTAATTAATGAGCGAGGTCTTTAACATGCTGGCAGGCTCTCTCCGAGAGTGAGGACTGAAATGATGGCAAAGGGCTGCCAGCATGAGCCAGCTGTGGGAATGGGATGCCCTGGGGATCCGCAGGCTCCAGATGTGGATGAGGCTGTACATTACCTCCCAAGGTGTCTGCTGCAGTGGAAAGACACTGGCTGGGACTTCTAGCAAGCCACTTAAGCAGGCTCATGGCCCCCTCCTCAGAAGGGGCTGGGCCACTGGGGTCTATTTGCATGAGTCTCTCAAGGGTTACCCCTCTGCTCCGTATGGCCCGCCCCATAGAACAGCTGCCTCATCTCTCTCTCACTCCTCCATCTGCCCCTGCCTTTCCCCCAACTCCTCGAGCACCCTCCTTCTTTTGCCCCGAGGATGCTCCCCCCAGCTTAGCTAGCCTGTTTCTGTTTCTCAGTATGTTTCTCAGCTCTCTGCAGGCCACCCTAGGCCAGCTGCAGATCCCAGCAGCCCGGCTCTCAGCTCCCACCACCCCAGACCTGGCTGAGATCAAAGGTCAAGGCAGCCCTGCGACCTACTTTCTGTGTGACTCAGCTGCTGGTGCCTCAGTTTTCCTGAGAGTGACAGCATCCGTAGCAGATCCAGAGTGTCATGGCACAAACTTGGTGTCAGGGCTCTCTCTCACCACGGCCCAGAGCCACAGCCTGCCATGCCAGCGAGCGTGTCCCTGCTGTGCAGTCATTCAGGGCCCAAGTCCTTTCTGTCTTGTTGCTCCATTTTCCCCGCCATTGTCTTCAAGGCTCTCACTGTTTCTCCGCGACTAGGGTCCCATTGGCCGAGGGGAGGGACGGGGTGAGAAAGAAGCTCAGCCCACACTCTTAAGGTCCTGCTTGAAGTAGATCCCGGGCCCTGGCCAGCTTCCATAGATGACAAAGCTCTCTCTCTCTCTCTCTCTCTCTCTCTCTCTCTCTCTCTCTCTCTCTCGGCAGGCAGGACATGGGGCCAGTCACACACCTAGGAAGAAGTGAGGGCCGTGGATGGACAGAGAGCAGCCTGTCCTTAGAAGGTCACTAGGAAGATCGAATGACAATAAAGACAGACCCTGTGCAAGTGGCCACGGGAAGACGTCGCTGTTATGACTTTGTGCCGTGTGACCTGCTAGGGTGGAACTCAGGGTTAGAGTCTAGGTTAGGGTTAGGCTAGGTTAGGGGTGCAGGGTAGTGGGTAGTGCTAGGGTGAGGAGTGGGTGACCCGTGGGAGGTTAGGGTGTAGATCACAAGGCAGGTTTAGGGTTTTACTTTAGGGTCAGAAGATATGCGTGGTTTGACTTAGAGTCTGGGTTCGTGGTTCCAGCCCGGGTTAGAGACTAAGGTTAGGGTTTGTGCTGGTGTTAGAGCTAGGGTTTAGGGCTCAAGTTAGCATCCAGAGGCAGTAGCGAGGATACAGTGGGTTTGTGTTAGGGTTAGAGTTTGTGGTTCTGGATAAGGCGCTTTCGCGTCCCATTTCCTGTTGCTGGGATAAAACACCTTGACAAAAGCAACCTATGAAGAAAAGTGTGAGTCTGGTTCACAATTCCAAGTTACCATGATCATCACGGGCTGCCAAAGTAGCAGGGATTAGAAGCAGCTAGTTGCATTACACCCACAGGCAAGAGAGCAGAGAGCAGTGAGTGCAGGCATGCCTGCTGTCAGCCAGCTGTCTACGCTCTATTTATAGCCCAGGACAGGGATGGCTACACCCACCTTGCATGGGTCTGCTCACTCTAATTAACATAACCAAGGCCACGCCCCACAGACACACCCATGGGCCAACCTGACCCAGACAATCCCTCATTAAAACTCTCTTCCCCGGTGTTAGGGTCACAGTTAAACCATTACAAGTTTAGAGGTCAGGGCTAATGCTGAGGTTAGAGGTTAGAAGTCAAAGATCAAGGCTAATGCTGAGGTTAGAGCTGGGGTTTAAAGTTAAGGTTAGCAGTTAGGGTATGGTTTAGGAGCATCTGAGTAACATCTAAGAGATTCCTGGGCCTCCTCCGTTCTGTGCATGGTCACAGGAAGGCTTCTTGAGTCAGATCCTGACAGCAGAGGCAGAGCTAAACCCCCCTGCCCCCATGAGGGGGAAGCGGGCCCTATGAAACCCCACAGGTCTCACCTTGCTTCTGCAACTATTGGAAGGAGCATGGGCACCGAGTCAAGGCCTGAACTCTGAGATTGGTATACGCCCACTTCCTGACACTGGCTAGAGTTCTGCAGTCCACTGGATCCAGGAGGACTAGCCAGGTTCTGACTGCCATCCTGGAGCCATCCTGGCCCTCCCTGCAGTGCGACACCTCCATGCTCCTTCCCCTGGACCCTAATACATCATTGCCTTACCTCTGGGGCCCTCCCCAGTCCAGTCTCACCATGGCCACTTTGCAGCAGCAGCCTTGAAGTGAAGTGAGGTGAAAGAGGGGCCTCAATAGGACAGCCGGTCATGCTTTGGGGTCCAGCTGGTGTGAGGTCTGAGAAAGCTCCTGCACTGCCTGGCCTTCACGTCTCTGCCAACTGTGGGTTCCAACACCAAAGTCCCCTGGCTTGTGATGTGGTGTTTGGTGCTGTGCTTGGCTGCAGCCACCTTGAAACCCTTCACCATCCTCTGAGGGGTGGGTCAGATGGCTCAGCAGGCAAAGGTGCCTGCCTCCAATCTCAGTGACCCGAGGAAGTTCTCCGACCTCCACTGTGCACATACATGCCATGTCCCACACAGTGAATAAACAAGAGAGCAAACAGAGAAATGTAAAAAGAAATTTCAATAAGGGAGCCAGTTCTCCTAATGTAACATCAACCTGCCCACTCCTCACCCAGGCTGCCCAGCCCCAAACTCCTGGACCCCCTCACCCGCTCCTGCAGGAATTTCCCACCCTGTACTCCAGCAGAATTCCCCTTACTCCTCATGCTCTGCATTTGATCCACGAACAGCCCCCCCCCCGACCCCCACCCCTTTCCCAGCCCGCTGCTGAGGGTGGCATCCTGTGGTTGCTCTGGCTGGTCTCAGGCTCCCTCCTGGCTCCCCCCTGCATACCGGCTGCTGAGATCCTTCTCAATTACAAATTGGCTCACGCCCTTGCAGACACATCAGGGGCTCCCGTGGCTTAGGTCACATGTCCAAGCCCCTGTGGCCCTAAGCATAAGTACTTTCCAAGCAGGACCTCCCTGCCTCTGATCCCTCTAATGTGGTTTCTTTGCATCACTAATCCCCATGGCTGCTCCATCCATCCGTGCTAAGAGCCAGGACCCTGTGAAGGTCTCGGCTGCTCCTGCCTCATCCTCACGTCTGGCTCCTCCTGGACTTGAAGTGATGCTTTCGTGAGGCCCCTCCCCAACCCTGACATGGGCCCCTAGCCTGACTGTCTCCATGTCTGTCCCCTAGTGTCCCCAGCATATAGCACTGTGCTTCCTGGGTGGCAAGGGTCCCCTGAACCCTGGGGACACCAAAATCGTGTCCCCTCTTTGGACCTCAGCCTTGTGGTTATTTAAGCCATGCATGCACAGTTATTCCTTGGTGGAAGGGCAGGGGTGGCCCTGTTAGCTGTGGCAGGGAGGCAGAGAAGCGGGCAGCAGACATGGGACTAACAACCGCACCAGAGCATATAAATGACAAGTGCTGAGAAGACAGGCTGGGGTCTTCGAGGTGGCTGCTCTTCCGCAGGACTCGAGTTAGACTCCCAGCACCCTCGTGGCCGCGCATAACCATCTGTGACTCCGGTGCCAAGGGTTCCAACACCTCCTTCAGGCCTCCTCAGCCAGTGCACACGCATGGTGCACAGCAAAACACCCATACTCGGAAAATAAATAAAACAAAACAAAAAGCAAATCCCAGGGGGGATAGAAGACAGGCTGCGGCAGGCTTGGGACAATGTTGGCAAGAGAACAGTCCCCTGGAGAATCCCTAGGGGACCTGAGGCGGGAGGTCTCCTGAAGTCAGAGGAAGGGCTTCCAAGTGATGGCAAAGACAGCCCACAAGGCTAGCAAGGGTGGGGATGTGCATGGAGTGAGAATGTGGGAAGCAGAGAGAGAAGGGGCGGGGAGCAGGGACAGATCCGCCCGCCCCGCGCTGCTGCACAGCCCTGCTGCCGCCTGGGAATGGCTGCCGCCTCTTCCGCTCTTCCGTCTGTCCGGACCTCTGGGAATTGAAGCTGCCTCATCCCAGGCAGTCAACCAGCCTCGAGTGGTCCAAGGCCACGATGGCAATTTAGAATGGCCTTCAATAAAAGGGCACAATAAAGCCATACCGCAGAAAGGACAGGTACAAACCACACTGGAAGAGTGAGAACCCATGACGGGGACAGCACGGCACCAGGCCACCGTGTGCGGCAGTGATGGGGATGGTGGTCCTCATCAGCTGATGCTGCACCCGGGCATCTGGAGAGCATTTCTACTGAGCCAACTGAAACAGCTCCTAATTCGCAGAACGCTGCTGAAGAAAGACAATCCAAAAACTAGTCGCTATCTGACAGAGAACCTGGTGAGAATAAGTCAAGCCAAAGACAGTGGGGGCGAACACAAAGGCCAGGCTAGACAGAGCAGAAGCCTGGGTGATGCGGGGACAGTTGGTCCCCAGACATCAGAGGAGAGGGGTACAGCGCTCATGTTTAAAATGTTACTTTATTTGGGTGTTTAGGCCTTAACCTCCCATCCCTATGTAGGAGAGAGCGGTTAGTAGGGAGAGAGGGCCCCTTTACTTCTCCTGGATATTTGGGCCAAGGGGTTCTTTCAGGGCTCTGTACCAATCTCTGTCAACAGCAGACACAGCCAGCCATCTCCTCCACACCGCTGAGCCCTGAAGCGTTTCTCTCTGTCTGTCTGCTCTAAATCGCCACATGCAACCAGCACACGCCTCACCGTCTCCTGCTGGGCTATTTGTAGCCTCTGAGCCCTAGACCACACCTTTCTCCATGAAGCACAGGGCAGGCCGTTACCAGCTGGCAAAAGCCATACTCCACACGAGACAGTTAACAGGTGTAGACAAACTACAGCCTCACTACAATCCCACACCTGGGATTAAAACAAAAACCTGTTCCTAGATTGCAAAGACCCAAACAGACAGAGGCCTAATGCAGAAGACTCAACCCGCTCTGCAAACCTAAAGCCCAGCACCTCTTAGTACTGATGTGCAAAAGTGACTGTAGACCCTGTGGAGGATAAGATGACAGGACAAGAAGAGCAAAAACACTTGTGGAAGGGAGGCGACCTGAGCATGGTAGTGCAGGCGTGTCATCTAGCACCCGGGTGCTGAGGCAGTAGGATTGTGGTGAGTTCCTGGTCAACTAAAGAGTTAGACTCTATCTCAAAAACTTCGTTTGAAATGCTTGAAAAGAAGAAGAAAAGCCCACAGAGACATCTACAGTGGCTGTGCCCACGTCATCCACACTCGGGTAAACAGGTCCACACACGCTGTGGAGTACCACTCAGCCATGAAAAAGGGGCCAGCACATGCATCAAAGTTTATGTCCCCAACGGCTTGCCAAGTGATAGGAGCCAATCTCAAAAGGCTTTACACTTCACACTTTCATTCCTGTTGCATTCAAAAGGCTATGAGAACAGATTTGTGGTTTCCAGGGATGAGTGTGGGACAGGAGTGTGCAGGACCAGCGCAAGGGCCACCCTGGGCCAGCATGAGAGCTGTGGGCCAGCATGAGAGCTGTGGGCCAGCATGAGAGCTGTGGGCCAGCATGAGAGCTGTGGGCCAGCATGAGAACTGTGGCACCAACTTTGAGGGCAGAGGCTGGGCAGAGTCACCTGACTCTCACAAAGGCAATGAAGCTGCTGCCATCCCGCCCTCCTTTACAGGTGGGGAAACGGCCAAGAAGCTGAGACTCTGAAAAGCAGGGGAGAGTGACATTCGTGACATGCCCACGCAGTCGGCGGGTCCTAGCGACTCTGACTGCTGTCCCACACCTGAGTCCCAGGAGCTCACCCAACCGTGGATCCTGGCCACCACTGGGTCATGCGCAACTACACACAAGTGACACTGAGCTCCTGCCCAGGGTCCTTCGTGTGTCCCCTGTGACCCTGTCCTGACCCCGTCATGCTGGCCAGTGGACAGAGGCTAACATGGTGTCCCCAGATTTTTCAGCCTTACTGTTGGCCACTGCCTCTGGCCACGCAGGAGACCTGATAGAGGCAGCCAGAGGGCCGTGGCATTTGTTAATTTCCTAGCAGGTGTGTCTGGGGCCCCGGAGACTCAGTCCAGTGTATTAAATAATGCTCTCTGGAAAAAGGCTGGCATGTGCGCTGATGGGACTTTAAAATTTAATCGCTGCCAAACGAGATTACAGTGGGGAGGTGGGCAGGTGGAGCTGGGAGAGGAGAGGCCTGAGGGGCAGCTGTCACTGAGCCAGAGAGGAGGTAGAGAATGAAATCCTGTCCGCTGTAAAGCACTCACCCTGAGCTGACACCGCCTGGCCAGGCTCCCAGCGGCCTCCGCACCTCTCAGGGGACTCCTCCCTCTACCAGCCCCGCCTCCCCGCGCCAGCCCCGCCTCCCCGCGCCAGCCCCGCCTCCCCAGACCTGCAGGCCCAACCATCAGTCCTTAGCGAGGCCCCAGAAGCAGAAGACTGGACAAGAGCATGACTGGGTGTGATTCTGAGATTGCTCCTCCTTCACTGCTTTGAGGCAGGGTCTCATGTACAGCCCCGGCGGGCCTAGACTTACAGCCACTCTCCTGCCTCTGAGTGCTGGGATTGTATGGGTATGCGAGCATGCCCCAACAGATTTTCCCCTTCCTGCCAAAATGTCTAGTCGGTCTCTGCGGTTCAGCAAGGGCTGAGAGCACCACACAGGCAATGGGCAAAGCCAGCCTACCTTCTCTCCTCCTCTGCTTTTCTCTCATGGGCCCCCACCTTCAGGCTGGCTTCTGAAAGGGCAGGGGCACTCTCCACGCTCGCAGAACTCCCACTGCCTTGCTTAGGCTGTTCTGTCTACTTCCCTCTTCCCCTCCTGCCCTGGCCCTTGCTCAGTGTTCCCGGTCAAGCTGCACATTGCACCTGAAACTAATTAAGGCTGCAACTGTATAGGAGAGGAGGTTCAAATGAAGTTCATCCGTGCAAGGGGCTTGTAGGAGGTGCGTGGAGGCCGGGTGGAGAGGCCAGCTCAAGGGCTGGGAGAGGTGGACTGAGGGACAGAAGCTAAGGCTGGCATTTTGACCCCTTAACCCTTTGGCCCAGGCAGGGTCAACCCCAGGCCTGTTGGAGGAGGGCTCTTGAGTTTGCTGGGGGTGGGGTGGGGGGTCCAGACAGGTTCTTTCAGTGTCAAGCTAATGGGCCCCTTCACTGCCCATAAACTGCCTCAGCTGCTCCACAGCCCTGGGCATAGGGAAGGTTCAGGGCCCAGGTCACACTTCGCCTCTGGGTCATTTTATCAGAACATACAACAAGGTCGTGGTCCTATCGTGGAGACCAGCCCATCTGCGCATTAACCCCTGCATTGGCCAAATGAGTTCTTCTCTGATATCAGAGCCTCCATCATTCTTATGGTCCATGGCCTTCTGGGTCTGGGGCTATAGCTGGCCTTGGCTATAGATGGCCTTTGCCATTGGCACTGCCTAACCCTCACACAGGAGGAGTGGCAGGAGTTCCTGCCTCCTGTTCTTCCGCTGGGAACAATTGGGCCTCTCCAGCCCTGCCCCAGCTGGGCCTGCGTGTGAGAAGACAGAGCACTGGGAACCCCAGTCTCCTCCTGTTGCTCCCACCTTACTTCCGAAGAAGCCTAGGGGTGGCAACCTGGATCGCCCACCGTGGTGGAGGCTGGCACTCTCAAACTGAGCTCTCTCTCTCAAATAAAATCCAAACAGAGATGCACGCGACGCGCACCACAAACCAGAGCCACGTTCCTCGAGGACAGATGCCCTTGGCATGTTCACACGTGTGCCGCATTCTTCTCATAATGGGAGAGAGCAATTACCAACACATCAGATAAGATGGGAACAAGGCTGCTTCGGAGAATATAAAGCAGAAACACAGGGTTCCTCCCGCATCAGCTGCAGCCTCCGCTGCTGCCGCTTTACTCTGTGCTGTGGGCTATTGTTTAGTCACATAGATTACTGCAAGCCAAAAGAAGGGCTTTTCATGTCTTCTGTCTATCCCTTCTTGCAATGCTTTCCAATCAAATACAGATGCGAGAGGGCCGGGGTTGTGGCAAATAATGGTGGGCTTATCTCAAATCTACCAGGGAAGAGGCAGGGGCAGGGATGAAAGGTAGAGAACCTGTCTGGAGTCCCCCACGGAGGGGCTGGAGCATGCTCTGCATCCCCGAGACCTCTGGCTCATGCCGAGCACCACAGAGAAAAAAGAAAAGTCAACCGCAGGAGAATCTTAGCCTGGGGCCCTCCCCCTGCTCCCCTCGTGGCCTCCAGTGGGCTGAGCACTGTGCTGTCCTCAGGCCATGCTTGCTCAAACACCAGTGTCCATGATGAACTTGAGGCCAAATGCATAGACTCTGAGCTGCAGCCAGAGGGGCCCAGGGAAGCAGCTTCTCACTTGGCGATTTCCAACTTAAGGATGGGAGCTTTTGGGGCTTATGTCTGCCTCCCTGAAGACTACAATAGACTCTGAGAAGGTACCTATGGCTGTGCAGTTTGAAGCCCACCGGCAGGAATTCTTCCATTCTTCTTTGTTAACCAGCCCTTTGGGTGATGGGGATCTCAGTACCATTAGAGGCCACCTGGCCTGGTCCACTGCCTGGTGACTCCCAGTCCCTTCTTCTCACAGGGTCTTTCCTTGTCTATGGGATGGCTTAATAAGGTTGGCCATGCCAAGCTGTGGAGCTGGAGGCACGCATGAAGCCCTGGGCTTGATCCACAGGCCACATAAGTCAGGCATAGTGAGGTAAGCCCAAAATCCCAGCATCCAGAAGGGGGAGTTGGAAGATCAAGTGTTCAAGGTCACCCTCTGCTATGTCGTAAGAGTTCAAAGATGGGGCTGGAGAGGTGCTCAGCAATAAGAACAGCACTGCTCCTGCAGAGGACCCGTATTTGGTTCCCAGAACCCACAAGGCAGCTCGCAACCATCAGGAGCTCCAGTTCCAGGCAATCTGCTGCCACCTTCTGGCCTCCACGGGAACTGGGCATGCATGTGATGCACAGACCTACATGAAGATAAAACAAACATTCATACACATTAAATAAATCTAAAATAAAAATAGTTGAAAAAAAGATGTGCAAAGTCCCCAGATGCAGAGTCAGCGCCTCCCTATGTGTCAGCACCTCAACAATATTCAGACCCTGTCTCCCGCCCTGTCTCCTGTTCCTGTCCCCTGTCTGTGTCTATTCCTGTCCCCTACCGTGTCCCCTGCCTTGTCCCTGCTCCTGGCCCCTGTTTCTGTTCCCTCCCTGTCCTGACACAGGTTTTTGAAGGTTTCATGCCCACAGAGTTGGACATAATGTGGGGAGGTATTGTGCCTTTGTGGACAGAGCTGAGGGAAGCTTTGTCCTTGGGTGCCTAAGAGAGGCCTGCTGAGGAGGCAGAACTGGAGCAAAGCCCTGAGGGCAGACAGGGGTGGGGCCCAGCGAGCTCCCTCACTGCACATTCCTCATCCCTCCCACGCCTCAGAGCCTCTTCCATCCATCTTCCCTCCTTCCCTCCTGTCACAAAGCCTTGCGGAGGAGGTGAGGGGATTAAGTCCAGGCTGGCCGGCACCCCCGCTGAGGACCTGGGACTTCATTACCCGCCTGCCCAGCTGTCTGCAGCCATCGATTGGCCCTGGCCCTGGTGACCTCCGATCAATGGATAGCATGTTATTTACTGGATTCTGTCCTGAGCTGGCTGCAAGAGGGGAAGGGGCCTGGGCAGCACAGTCTGCAACCGACTCCAAAGGCCTCCCTTGTAAGGCAGAAAAGGATGGGATGTGAATCCCTGATAGGTTGGGCGCGTGGAGCAGTGGCAGGCTGTGGGACCTTGGCTTTAGTTGCATGGCCTCAGAGTCCTCCGAGAGAGGTTTGAAGTGTGTGTGTGTGTGTGTGTGTGTGTGTGTGTGTGTGTGTATTGGAGGGGTATGGTAACTGCAAAAGAGACGTGAGCTAGGAGGAGCCCCCCAAATCCACAGGTTCTCCTCAAAAGAGAGAGCCAGTGGCCGCTCCTCCATGGCTGCTGCTGGCAGCTGAGGCTGGGCAGGAGTCGGCGGGTGCCCATCTCTGTGTTCCACTTCCTGCCTCAGGACTTCAGTCCAGTGAGCCCTTCGCTGGGCAGCCAGGGAGCCCCAGGGCAGGCTGGGAGAGGACAAAGTTGTGGACCGTGGCCACCACTTCCTGCTTCCTGTGGTCTCCTCAGGCTCCCAGGAGACAGCCACAGTGCCTACAGCAGCTAGCGTAACTCTGCGCTGACCGGCTTTCTCTTCTTCCTGCTCGCTCTGCCCTATCCTTGTTCCTGGAGTTCACCCCAGAACAAGTCCTCTCTCAGCTCAGACTCTGCTCCAGGGGACCCAGACTATCATGCATGAGAAGCCACCCTAGGGGAGGGCTGGGGCCACTACCTGGAGGGAATGAGGTCACCCAGACAAGGGTGCAGGAAGATGATGGGACATCCGCCAACAGTCACCTGTCCCCTCCTGTCTGCAGCACAGGTGGGCTGTGCAGAGGCCACGAAGCCACGAAGAAAATCACCTTAGAGCTGCCCCACCCAACATACACACCATGGCTAGATGCCCGGTGTGTGGGCGATAAGACCCAGGCTGTGGCATCCTGGCCTCTAGAGGGTAGAGGCGGTCCATACCGCTTCCTCAGAGCACTTCAAGTGGCTCTCAGGGGAGTGGGGTCTTTGAGAGACAGGACTGTGGCGAAGATTATTGGAAGAGCACGCCCCTGGCCTGCCTTTGAGTGTGGCAAGAGCACCTTGTGCCCATGGTCCTGGGGTGGAACCTGGGCAGGTGCCTGTCACTGGTGGCCTGGGTGGTAAGGGCTTCTTGAGTGGGCACAGCAGGCCCAGAATGGGGCTGGGGTGGCCAGCTGGACTCAGGCAGAGCAGGTGGGTGGTATGTGCACTGGGCCCCCTTGGAGGTTCAGAGACTAGAGGACCAGCAGACTGACTGCTGACTGGCCAGAAGTGGCCAAGGCCAAGCACAGAGCCTGGCTGCTACAGACCTGAACCAGATGAAGGTGAGTCTCAGATGGGTGGGCCCCTGTGAGGAGAGGCTGCACGGAGGAGGCTAGGGGCCGAGAGGTTGGCACAGGCCTGCACTAGGGCAGGAGACTGGGAGAGGCAGGCCTACAGCTACGGCAGACGCACAGGGTGTGTGGAGACAGGGGGGTTGTCTGCACCTCGGACAGCTGAGACGCTAGGGATGGTGGCTTGGAAACAGCCAGGTGTGAGCTGGGGCTGGAAGATGAGACTACGCGAGCAGGGTTATGTCATTTCTAGCTCCAAGGTGGTGGCTCAAGCCCATGTAAGAGATGTCAGCGTGGGAGGGGACCCCAGGGCAGAGGCCTCAAAAGATGTCACCCACCCACCACTCATTCTAGAAGGGGCAGGCAGAGCTGTGGGAATTAGCCATGCTTCGGCCTGTGGCCCTGACCATGGGGACCTGGGGACATGGGGACCTGGAAACATGGGGACATGGGGACATGGGGACCTGGGGACATGGGCCCTGGAACTCAGGGCTTTGTCTGTAAGAAGTTCACTTTATTGTCTAGGTGATCACAGTCTCTGCCTCTCCTGCAGATCCTGGGCTCTCCCTGCTATATGGGGGTGCTCCTGCTGCATGGGGGTCCTCCTGACAGTCTTTCAGTCCCAGAAATAGGAACAAGCTCCTGTCAGTCTCGTTTCTTGGTGTTACGAGGACACCTCCTCGGGGCCTCTGAATAGCGGTTTTTTTCCTTTCCCACATGCCCAGACAGCCAGTTCTCAGGCTGCGAGTGTCAAGATCCTCTGTGATCTTAAAAAGTGGGGTGTGACGCCGTTGGTAGTATGCTTGTGTAACATACACAGAGCCCTGGAGCGCATCCCAGCACCTCATTTAACAGGGTGTGATGGCACACGCATGCTATCACAGCAGGAGCACAAGCTCAAGGCCTTTGGGTGGGAAGGAGCCTGCATGAGACCTTGTCCAAACACAAAAGCACGAGTTGTTACAGTGTGTATGGTAGCACGTGCTTTTGACTGAAGAACTTGAGAGGCAGAGGCAGGTGGATCTCTGTGAGGTGACAGAACAAGTTCCGGGTCAGCCAGGGATACACGGTGAGACCCTACCTCAGAACAAGTTCCGGGTCAGCCAGGGATACACGGTGAGACCCTACCTC
>REGO01000445.1:749556-941946 GCA_010120015.1 Rhombomys opimus | reverse complement strand
AGAACAAGTTCCGGGTCAGCCAGGGATACACGGTGAGACCCTACCTCAGAACAAGTTCCGGGTCAGCCAGGGATACACGGTGAGACCCTACCTCAAAAACAGAAAATGCTAAAGGCTCCCAATGTGTTGATTTGTTTGGTTTCGGCAGCGATTGTTACATCAAACTTAAAACTCCTGAGTGCATGATTCAAGCATGCAGAAGGGATAGCTCAGCAGGTCAGGATACTGGCTGCCCTTCCAGAGGACCCAAGCTTGACTCCGAGAACCCATGTGTGGCTCCCAGCCATCTGTAACTCAGGTCTCTGGGGGTCCAGTGCCCAACTCTGGCCTCTGTAGGCACTGCATGCACATGGTTTCCACACATACATGCAGACAAAACACATGAAATCGGTAAATAAAGTTCAAAATAGCCAATTAATCAACTCATTTAAGATAAAAAATCACCCATGCTCATATTAATAAAGTAATATATTTTGTGAAAGAGAATTATTTTAAAAGCAAGAGGGAAGAGGAGTGGTAATTAGCCTCCATTATGAACTTGAGTGGATTTTGAGTCACCTTGGAAACCCCTCTCAGCTCTGGGTTTACGTATGAGGGCGCTTCTGAAAGGTTCATCTGAGGACAAGGAGGACACTGTCCTGTCCTGGGATCCTGGACTGAAGAAGAAGGAGAAAGTGAGCTGGGTGTCAGCATGTACCTCTTCCTCATCACTGTGCATGCGCCGACAAGCCCCTGCCCCGTGCCTTCCCGGCACGGTGCCCCTCAAGGCGCGCCAAGCTGGCAAGCCTTCCTCCCTTAACTTGCTGGATCTAGCCAGGCATTTGTGGCAGCAGTGAGAAAAGTAACCCACCAATGTTCGTCACCCTGCTTTTTACAGTTCTGGGGCTGGCCTCTAATCTGCTGTTGCGTTAACTCCCACAATATGCTGTTTTCGTTGAAGAAATTCCGATCCCTCGCGCATCTGGAGCCTGTCAGTGGCTGGGGGCATTCACCACCAAACTTGAACATATGGCAGACCCTGGGGGGGGGGGGGCTGCTTACAGCCCGAAATCTTACAGACGCAGCCACAGGCTCCACACTCTGTGATAGTGAAGTCCTCATTCAGCTCACGTGACTACCTTGCTTCCCATGGTAGCCATGCATGCCCGGCCACTTGCGCAAAAGGCTCTCAAAGATGGGGATGCTGGAAGGCCCAGCCGTTTCCTGAATTCAAATGACAGTTTGAAAACTCGGACTTTATCATTGGCAGCAAATCTTATTGGTATTTTCTTCAAAGAAACACACTCATTCACTTCTTTCAGGAACAGGGGTACCAAACACCCAAGATGGAGCCACTCTGGTTTGTCTGTGGGGTACGTGTGTGGGTGTGTGCATATGCCACAGCCCGCAGGTAGAGGCTAGAGGACAGCTTGCTAGAGTCTTTTCTCTCCTCTCAGCACATGGGTTCCTGAGATTGAACTCTGGTCCCCGGCGTGGCAGCAGGTGTCCTTTCTCGCTGAGCCAGCTCACAGGCCCTGCGGTGCCACCTACCCCGAGAAAACCGTGTTCCACAGGGAGAGCAACTTCTGATCAGAGCTCCATCTCTTGAATGCTGTGCTCTGAGACCTTCTCTCTTCAGTGAGGGCCTCCCCACGGCCCTGTGGGGTTTAGTTTTCAAGACCTGTGTCCTGGAGGAGGAGATTAATCAAATGTGTTTGGGGCCAGCTCAACAGAGATATCTCTTGTAGGACTGACTCCTTTCTTCCTTGCAGGTGTGTGGTGAGACAGTATGGCCATCAGCCCTGCCTGCATCACCACCCCCTTCATGCCAAGCCTCCAGCTTTGGGGGCAGAGATGGAGTTAAATAAGCCTGTAGTGTGGTCACTGCTGCGGACACTGCTGAGAGCTTCTGTCCTCCCTAAAGACAATGTCTGAGGGTCACAGGTGAGGGCCTGGAGCATCTACCCTCTAAGCGGGAAAGTCATGCTGACCTCCAGAAGGGATGGAAGGAAATACAAGGGGTTGGCCAAGACATGAGCCTTCACGTGGCCTTGGAAAGACCAGGTATCATGAGCCCTTCTGTGATGGCCTGAATGAGAATGATCCCCACAGGCTCAAATGTTTGAATGCTAGGTGGAGGAACTGTTTGGGAAGGATTAGGAGGCATGGCCTGCTGGAAGAGGTGTGTCACTGAGGGGCAGGCTCACATCATTCCCAGTTAGCTCTCTGCCTCGTGCTCATGGGTCAGATGAGAGCTGACTGCCCCAGCATCATGGCTGCCTACTGCCACGCTCCCTGCTGTGATAGTCTTGGACTCTAACTCGTGGAATCATGAGCCCCAAATCAACTCATTCTTCTGTTGCCTTAGTCATGGTATCTCTTCACAGCAATGGAAAAGTAAGACACTTGCGCTGTGGTCAGAGAGACAGAAACCTAAAGGGTTAAGAGCATGGGAGGGATGGAACAAGGGTCCACTGAGTTGGACCCCAGAACTCCCAGATCATTGAAGCAGCAGTGCCCCCAGCAGCAGGGCTCAGGCCGGCCCTGAGCTCCCAGGACCTTGGGGCCTGGTCACTCCTTCCCGCACTCTCTTTCTCCTGATACTGCCCGTGGGCCTTGTGGAAGGGCCTCCTCACCCTGCCCGGGCTGGACACTGGGCTGGCAGCTGGCGGTGTGTCTTCTCTACCCTGTGCTGAGGGCTCCACCCTCCATGCTGTAACCAAGTCTCCTGCGCACTTGCCATGCATGCCAATGGCCTCTGGGGTGTGCGTCGGCTAAGTGGGTCAACAGTGGCGGTTCTCCTCCACGTGCTGAGGTGCCTGCTCTTCTCCCCTCCCAGCATTGCAGAAAAGTAAATAAGCATCAGGAGCAGAGCCCACGGTAAGCGGCCCCAAGTTTGCTCTGAAGTCTGAAGTCGCTGTGGTCCTAGGCTGCAGCTGACGGCAGCAGAGTCCCACCTCACTCCTTTGCTCGACTGCCTGGTTCCCACTGTCCACCCCGCCCCACCCCCTAGGGCAGGCGGGGCAGCCTTTGGGCCTGGTGTATTGGAAGAGGCTCCATCCAGACTCCTGAGCAGAGTGGGGAGCTTCCTGAGGCCTGATGGGAGCCGGGCCCAGAGGAGCAAGCAGGCCCTGAGGCGCACAGCTGGGGACACGTGTGCCTGGAGCCATCGAGCACTGGAGACCCTCTGCCAGAAGGGGTTCCTACGGGTGTCGAATCCTGGTGTCACCCTGGCTCTGGTCTTTTTATTGCACTGTGCCTTGCACGTCCCCTCTCTGCTGCCCGAGTCACTCTGTCCTGCTCTAACACCCCGATTCTACCCCGAGCTCTGTGACCAGAGCCCACTCCACATTCTCACCTGCCGTCCCCGGCCACCTCACTCTGAGCAGCCCCTGGGCCTCTTTTTCCTGCTCAGGTCCCTCCAAAGCGAGTATTGAATTTGCAACTTGAACCACTTTGGCTGGTGCCATCCAGGGTCTTGGGGGCCTGGGACAAGGCCAGGGGGTGCACTGCCTCGAGAGCTCAGGATGCAGAGAAGGAACAGGTCACAGCATGGTGAGAAAGGACCCCATGTGTCCCCATGAGCAATGGCCTCTCACAGGCATGGCCACGTGGGGCCACTGACTCCAGATCTGTGAAGGGCTGTGGGTGACAGCTGCAGAGCCCTGAAGGAGGCAGGCCTCAGCTGGGCTGTGTGGTCTCAGGACAGACTGACAACCACGAGCCTCAGCTTCTTCATCTAGAAAGTGGGAGGTGGTGGGGGCGCACCCGTGTTAGCGTTCGTTCTACACGGCCGTGACTGCAGAGAGTTGGAATGTTGCAGGTCCAGACTCTAACTCTATTTTGTTTTGTCTGTATTGCTCACTCCCCTTTATAGCTATTCTACCCTGGAACGAGGCATTTAAGGTGACATAAATCGATGCTCCTGGACACGGTGGCTCACATTAGTTTCCAGAATAAAATGCTGCTTACTCCCCTTGAGCTGAGAGGTGGTTTTCTGCATCACCTGTAAAGACACTCATCAGCCAGCAGGCGCCTGGAAGGCAGAAGTTCTGTATGGCCAAGATGGCTCCACTGAAGTAGCAGCTGATGCCAGCCTCAAATCCAAATACTCCTGAACCCCAGGACATGAGCATCTGGCAAAGGCTCAGACTCTTGTGACTGGAGCCGGACTGAAATGTGACAGCTGTGATCAGAGTCCTAAGTCAGGGGTGGGGAACGGCGGACTCCGACGGCCCACAGTGAGCCCAGACTAAGAGGATTAGGACATGGGGTGTCAGGTTGTGATTTCACTCAGACAGTAAAGGAGCGCGCAAGGCAGCTGCTGCAGCCCTAGATAAGGCCTTGGCTCTAAATCCCCAGGCCCCGCAAGCAGCCCCGAGGGCCAGAGGGGGCTCTCCCGGCACAGAGATGACAACCTGGAGCCAGGGTGCAAGTGTAAGGCAGAGACCCAGCCCGCCGTGAGAGCCCTGAGAGCCCACCGGGTGTGGACAGCGCTGTCCTGGGCGAGAGAACCCCCTGCCTGAGTGTTCAGTCCCTGCGGTGTGGACCAGAGGCGGGCAGGTGAGGCCCCGGCCCTGCTTCCCTATTCAGAACCTGAGCCCATCTGGCTCCGAGGGAGCCAGGGGACTGTGCAGTAGCATGGCTGGCCTGGCCCATGGATGTCAGTCACTGGTAACGTGGCACAGACCCTACGTGCTAGCCGTGCCATGGCACCCCCAGCCGCAGGACAGGAGCAGCAAGCACGAGTCCCACCAAGACGTAGTGTTTCTGTTGGAAGGAGGTTCCCTCCTTCCTTGGGTGAGGCCTGGGGATTGAACTCTTGTCCTCAGGTGTGACAGCAGGCAAGCCTTGCCGAATTAGCAAGCTCTGGTCACAAGGCAACGCAGAGCTTCTGGGCTGGCTTATGGGTGAAGGCGCTTGCTGACCTCCCTGAGTTCAAGCCACAGAACCTGCATGCTGACTCTCGCCTGAGGTCCTCCTACCCCTGTATGTGCCCCATGGCACATGTGCACATGCGTGGATACACACATGTACGAACCCACACACGATGAACGTGGACAATTCCTTAGCAAGTGGCATGAAAGAAAGTTCTAGAATGTAGGTCATGGTCTATATTTTGACCGAAGTTGGATTACACAGACGTATCATTCTTCAGAGCTTCCAGAACAATCCGAGTCAGTCCTGGGTGTTTCTGTCTGCAAAGACATGTCTCTAAATGAACACAGAGAACCAGAGAACTGTACACAAAGTCTGCGCCCTGGCTACCACGGTTCATGCGGATCTCTGGGGCTCACTGTGAGCTTCAGCCGATGCCAGGGCAGGGACACCTCGCCAGAGGATGGCTTCTCTGTCCAGTGCTCTTAAGTTTCTTGGATGTTTGAAATTATGTGCAGTAAAATGAATTTGGGAAAGAGTTGTCTCTGTATCTCCCCATCTCTGTGTCTTCATGTCTCCCTCCTGGTGTCCCATTGGCAGGGGTCACGGGGTTAAACAGCACACAGGCCATCTTTGTTTCACAGGAGCACCCTGTGCTTCTGGCACTGCCTTTCCTCCACCGAGCGAGCTCCTGATTGTTACCCCAGCCCAGGCTGCCACAGTGGAGCACAGTGGAGCGACCCCAGCCGCCTCACGGAGGATGGCCCTCTGCCCCTGCCCTTCTCTCTCCTACACTCAGGTGCCCGTGAGCAGGACCGAGCCTCCAAGAATTCGATTCTCAAGCATTCCCCAGTGGTGTGCATGCTCCCCAGCCCCAGTGCTGCTGGTAGGGCAGGAGCAGGCAGTGGGCAGAAGTGAAGTGGCCAGGCATCCTTGAGGAGGAGACTGGGACCAGGTCCTTCCTCCCTCGCTCTGCTTCCTGTCAACATAAAGTGAGCAGCTCCCTCTCTACAAGCTCCCAGCATGCTCTGCTGCCCTGCCACACATGGACCAGCAGACTTTGAATTGAAACCTTCCAAACCCTGAGGCCCTATTTACTCTGATCCTAGGAATGATGCAGTCTGCATTTGGGGCAGCTGTTTCCACTCAGCTCACACTTTGGAAGCACTCTCTCTCTCTCTCTCTCTCTCTCACACTCACACACACACACACACACACACACACACACACACACACACACACACAGAGGTGACTTGCTAGCTGTCCAGTGATTTTAGATCCAGTCATGTTGGCCATGAAGACAAGTCATCACAGAGCACCCCCCCATCTTTGTTCCCTCTGCTCTCATCTCAGGACCTCCCAGGCCACCTTCCTAGGCAGCCCTCATGGTGACTCACTCTCCACAGAAGAGGGTGCTGAGGCCCTGCTGGGACCCTGGTAATGTCCTGAAGATGACCTGGACCCTGAAAGGTGGGGATGGAACCAGCCCTGGAGGCTGGGTAGCAGCTAGGAGGCGGGCAGGCAATGCGGGGGGGGGGGAGTCCCCATTTTTATTATCTCTAATGAAACCTCAAGCTCTGCTTTAAACAGGATATGCCTGGAATTCTTTCCTGCATCAGAGCCATGAATCCACCTTTCATGAGTTGAGCCCCCCTCAGGAAAGCAGTTAGAGGAACCCCGCAGGCTGGTGAGAGTGACAGCAAAGTTAGCCACAGAGAGCCGTGGAGACAGGGCAGCACACAGGCCTGGCCAGCACGCAGCACACACCTGCCGTGGGGAAAGGTGCTGCGGCCGTCAAAGCCCCCCCCCCCCAATGGACTATGAAGGAGACAGACCCCGGGAAAGGAAACTGCTGCAGCTGGGTGACATTTTTCACGTGCCTACTAAGGTAGCCAGAGTTCAGGAGCTGGGGGAGTATGTGCTGTCTTGGAAGGGATAGCCAAGGGAGAGAAGGCAAGTCTCAGGCTGGAAGGGAGGGACAGATTGAGCCAGAATGAGGGGCCCCTCATTCCCTCTGTCTCTTTTCAAATCCCTCCCAGCACCAGAGAAAAAGTACTGAGATCAGGTTCGAGAGGCTGAACCTGGGGCCTCCCGTTGAAGGCCCCCAGTTGCAATCTCACACACACACATACACATACACACTCATAATACATATGCACCCATGCACTCTCGAACAACCTCATGCCAGGCCTAGCATCTTTCTGCTTAGTGGGTAACCAGGACGCCAGAACACCATTGCATTCCATAACCAAGTCCCCAAAGTGTTGACTCAAAAAAACCAAACAATGCCAGCCTTGCCTGAGTTTGGATCTGAGGCTGGGGTGGCCCTTGGTAGGAGTGGTAGGGGAGGGCCCTGCCCACCCTCCGAAGACGCTCTGGCTCCGCCCAGCAGCTGGCCACTAAGGGTCCTCCAGAGCCTTTGCAGTGTGAGCATCCCAGGGAAGCCCAGGCCATCAGCAGAGCCAGGCTGCTCAGCCCGCGTCAAGGGATCACAAGCCACGCTCTGTTATTTCTGAGGGCCTGTCACCCGTGGGCCTGTGGTGACAGTGACCTGGTTAGTGTGAGAATTAAATGAGATGAGATCTGCAAGGTGCTTAGCCCCTGACAAGTGCCATCCGAGTGTTTTTAAATAAAAAGAAAAGTGCTTAGTGAAGTGTGTTTCAGAATCACTGTCGCCCGTGTAATTGTATTTAAAATGTTCCCTAGGAAAGGGCCTGCCCCCTTTAAGAATGACTGAGAGGAAACTGCTTCTGTCAGCACAAAGCCGAAGATTAGGAGACAAAGCTGGAGTGGCCAAGGATTTAATTAGCCTAGCCAAGGAGCAGATGGCCCTAATTGGGGGCACCTCTGGCATGGTCCCATTTCACCCCACTCCAGGCCTGGTTCTCCCAGGCTGGGCTGGGTGGGGAACAGTCTCAGTCTTGGCCTGTTGGCATCTGACCTGACACAGTTTAGGGCACAAGTGACCAAGGTCAGAAAAAAAAAAAAAAAAAAAAAAAAAAGGTAGAGAAAGTGCTAGGCCCCTGGAAGAAGGGATGCGTGAGCGACAGCAGGAGCCATCTAAAGTCAGCAGGCAGCTAGCAAGCACAGTGGCCCACACCTGTCAGCCCCACAGCTCAGGAGGCACAGGCAAGAGAATCATGGGAGTCTGAGGCGTGGGCTACATAATGAACTCTAGACTAGCTTGGGCTACATGGCAAGAGGCTGCCACAGAAAAGCCAGAAGGAAAAGAAAGGGTGGGTGTGGCACTCGGTGAGATGGCTCAGTGGGTAAAGGCGAGCCTGATCACGTGACTTCCCTCCCCAAGGGCCCAGTGCTGGAAGGGAAGGACCAACTCCCGGCAAGCTACCCTCTGACCAATTGATGCCGCATGAGCACACCCATCCACCACCAACACAAAATAAACAAAAATGATCTAAAATTTAAAAAAAGTCAGTTGTGGTAGTGCACGTCTGAAATTCCAGCAGGCAAGCTTGGGTGACAGAGTGAGAGTCAGGGAGGGAAGAAAGGAGGGGAGAGGAGAGCAGAGGGGTGGGAGGAGAAAGAAAAGAGGGGAGTCAGTGTTGAAAGGGTGTCAGTTCTCAGGACTCTGGGAGCTGAGGCACGGGGATGGCTACAAGTTCCAGGCCAGCCGAGGCTCAGTAATAAGGCACTGGGCCACCAACACCAAACAGCTAAAGCATCTGGAGAGTGCACCGTCAGCTCAGAACCAGCAGCAGCAGCAGCCTGTGCTTGCTGTGGGGGCTGTGTGGGCAGAGAGGCAGTGCTTAGCAGGGAGGGCGGGGCTGGGCTTCGTAATCAAACTCACCTGAAATCGGAAAGGGCCTCAGAGTCAGGACAACCACAGAAAGGCCAGCACGATGGCCAGCGGATCCGGGGTTCCATCCCCAGCACCACAGAGACCCGCACAGAGGTGCAGGTCTGTAATCCCAGACCTGGGAGGTGGCATCAGGAGACTCAGAAGTCCCAAGTCATCCTTGGCTACAGAGCGTGGGGCCAGCCTGGGGTACCTGAGAGCCTGTCAATAAACAAATTCCTCCACATGTATGGTCTTCTGTTTCTAGGATGGCCCTGACTTTTAACAGCCCCGCCCCGCCCCTCACACCCCAGCTTCTTTCTGCCATAGGCCAGCGCTCCCATCGCTTCACCTTCAAACCCCATGACCAACAAACAGCCCCGGTTGCTCACCCTGGGACCACAGTAGCAAGCTGTATAGAAGGGGGTCCGGAGGCCTGCAGCAGCCTCTGCCATCCTGACTTCCGGCCCAGGGGTCTCCTAGCAGAGACTGAAATCTGCAGGCACAAGGGGGCAGCTTCTAGAGCCCCCACACTGGGAGTCTGCAGATGCCAGGCAAACCTCCTGTCTCCTGCAGTCGGTTGTCCCAATATGGAGAGGCGAGGCCGGGAGCCACTGATTTGCATGGAGGGGATTCTTGTAAAGCTGGTCTTCCCAGAGAAGCCCAAGCTGAAGCATGGCTCTCTGCCAACCTCACCCACCCCTACAAGGGGGTGTCAGTCTTGTTTACAGAGCCCAGCTACAAAGACGTTGCCCCGAGGATTCGAACCCAGGCCCTAGGGTCCCTCTCAATACGATGGTCAATATATGAAACTGCTGAGCATGCGCGGAGCCGCATCTCCATATATTAAGCCTTTGGGGGCTGTGAGGCTCATGGCGCTCAGAAGAGCCATGTGAGCTGTAGAGGTGGATGAGGGTCCCTCTGAGAGCGGAGAGTGGGGTCCTCCCTGGGTTGAACCCCCTTTCCCCGGCAAGGTCCGCAGTGGACTTGGGGGAGCAGCGTCCCCGTCTCCATGGCTACGCGCAAGGGTGGTGGGGTGGCGGGGAGCGTCTGCGGATTGATCCAGCTCAGTCAGATTCAATCCCAAGCGAAAATGGATTTTTTTTAATGCTTCTATTAGCTGCTTTGAAAACGCAAATTGAGTTCAAGAGAAGACAGACGCCTCCATCAGAAAACAATTTGGCGTCGGAAGGGCCAGTGGACCAGCTGCGCAGCTGAGGCTTGCCTTGTGAGGGGTCAAGGACGGCCGCCGTGAGGCCACACTCCCCCCCATCCTCCAGGACAGTGCCGCAGAGTTGTGGATGGCCCTGCTCCAGGGATGAGCAAACTTCGCAGCCAGAAGAGAGCGGGCTCCTGGCTTAGGGCTAAAGGGTGCAATTCTGGAGGGCGTCCCGGGGTTGGCAATGCCTGGAAGCATTTGGGAAATGCCCTCCCCGCTCCCCCAGTCCCCACCCCGTCTCCACTCCTCCATGGTCTGCCGTAGGCAGCCCGAGTTTGGTTTAGAAAGTGCGCAGTCGGGCCCCGTTGGCACCGCACCCTGTGTTTTGGGACATCTGTTGCCCGGCGTCAAGCAGACACAGCGAAGGCAGGACTCTGCAGTCCGAGTTTTGAGATCTCCACCCTTCTGGAGGAGCTGCCTGCTGGCCTTGCGGAGAAGGCTGGCCTCTCTGCTGGGGAGACAGAGGCGGAGACGCAGCCGGGCTAGCTGGAAAGGCAGCTCCCGGGAGTGAGGTCAGACGGCACTTCCTTCTCTCCATTGTCACTCTGTCCGCAGCCTTCTTTGCATATGCAAATGAGTTCATCCTCCCGCAATTACACAGTAATCAGGAGCAAATTACCTTCTTGCTGTTTACTTTCAGCGTCCTTAATTAATCCGGTTATTAGGCGATTAATGGAGCTTGTTTGGTGAGAAACTCATAGCAAGAACTGAGAAGGGGGTGGCGTGCAGGTGTGTGTGTGTGCAGTTGGTCGTAGCTGCTTTGTGGGTTCTTCTCTTTCCCACCCTCTCGCGGTTCAACCCTTACTACTAGAGAGAAGGGAGAGAGGAGAGAGGGGAAGATCCCTGAATATAATTTCCTTCCTCTTGTTTCTTCTTTGAGCACAACGACTAACAAACCTAACCAACAACCCTGCCTGCCGAGTGGGGCTCTGAAAAGTTCCCAGAATTCCAAACGTCACACAATCACAGAAACTATCTGCAGCTGGCAAAACCACGCCTCTGCTAGAGCTCGAGGCAAAACATAGTCAGCTGCTGGGGACAGTCCCAGGCAGCCCCACACCTGGGGTCCAAACGGGAACATACAGTATTTCTGTGTTTTTTTAAAGGAAACCAAAATTCCAAAATTGTCACTACATGTGTATATGACTGTGGGTGCTTATGAGTATGTGTTCCTGTGTGTGTGGGGGTGAATGTTTGTGAGTGTATGTGTGCCTACGTCACAGGACATACTGTGCCCGCTCAGAACTAAGGGAATGCCCTGGTTTTCTGTCCCGTGCTCCCTCCTCAGCCTCTCTTCTACCCCCTCTCATGGCCCACTCTCCTCCAACCTGCTGACCAGCGCTCTCCCTCACCACACTCACCACCCCCCTCAGGCGCCTCTGAGGGTCAGGCAGACAGCCCCAGCATCCTTTGGAGTCCTGGCCAGCAGAGGCCCCAAGAGGCCTGGAGCTGTCCCTCAGAGCAGCCTGGCAGTGCTGCGTGGGTGACCGGCCTCTGCACACACCGGCTGTGCCCTGTGCACACTGGTTTGAGAACTAGTAGAGGATGAACGTGCACTCTGATCTTCCTGCCTTCACTTCCTGGACTCAGAAGGCAGGTGAGTCTCCCTGCCTGGTCTGTCTGACTTTTTCTACCTGGTTGTTTTTGATACCCTTCTTGGGGCCAGTGAGATGGCTCAGTAGGTAGAGGTGCTTGCTGCTAACCTGACAACCTGAGTTCCATCCCGGGGGCCCACGTAGTGAAAGACAAGACCAATTCTCTCACCTCTACAATGCCCACCATGGGGCATGTGCACACACACTAGATAAATTGTGAGTGGGGGGGGTGGTGTATGAAAACCTTCTTGGGTTTCCGCAGCTTACAGTGATTTTTTTCTTTTTGCTCTGGGTTTCTTTTATTTACTCTAAGAATCCTTCTACCTCCTCCTCAGCATGTCTTTTTTTTTTTTAATCACTTCTTAAAAATTTCTTGTCAATATATATCATTAAATATTATCTCTCCCAATTCTCCTGAGTCTCCTCAGAACTCCTCATTCTCTGTCCCGTTGCATCCCTGGTTTCTATTTCTCTGTGTGTGCTCTATTATGGCTAATGATTTCTTCAGATCTATTTTCCAGTTCAACAGCTATGTCTTCAACTGTATCTAATATGCAGCCTAACCCTTTGGTTGGGTTTTCAGTTTCAACATTCTCATATTTGTTTCTGAGTCTCTTGGTTCCTTTTCATATTTGCCTAGAGTAAAAAGTTACTTTTATCAACCTGGAGAATTAGCTCTGAGTTTGTCTGTGAACACATTTCCAGAGAGGATTACCTGAGAAGACCCGCCCTGAATGGGGGCAGCCCCACACCATGGACCAGGGTCTGAATAGAGAGCAAAGCAGAAGGCGAGGAGAGCAGCAACAGGCATCTGTCTCCGCTTCCTGACTGGGAGTCAAGTGGGACCAACAGCCTCGCACTCCTGCCTCCACGACCCCTCCACCCTCAACTGTGAGCCAGAAAAAGCACCTTCCGTAAATTGTGCTGGTCAGGTGGTGCTTTAAAAGAGAACGGCCTCCGTAGGCTCAGATGTCTGAATGTTTGGGCCCCAGCTGACAAACTGTTTGGGAAGGGTTAGAAGCATGGCCTTGTTGGAGGCGATATGTCCCAAAGGGTGAGCTTTGAAGCTTCAAATCCCCACACCAGGCCCAGTCTCTCTGTCTCTTTCTCTGTGTGTGTGTGTCCCCTCTGTGAGTCCCTCTCTCTCTGTGTTCCTCTCTGTGTGTGTCCCTCTCTCTGTGTGTATCTCTTTGTCCATCTCTCTCTGTGTTCCTGTGTGCTCCTCTGTGTGTGTGTCTCTGTCCCTCTCTCACTCTGTCTCTCTGTCCTCTCTGTCCCTCTGCTTTCTCTCTGTCCTCTCTGTCCCTCACTCTGTTTTCTCTATCCTCTCTGTGTCCCCTCTCTGTCCCTCTCTGTCTTCTATCCTCTGTGTCCTCTCTATCTTCTCTGTCCTGTGTCTTCACTCTGTCCCTCTCCTTGTCCTCTCTCTGTGCTCTCTTTCCCTCTCTGTCCTGTGTCCTCTCTCTGATCCTCTGTCCCTCTCCCTGTCCTCTGTCCTCTCCCTGTCCTCTCTGTGTCTTCTCTGTCCTCTCTGTGTCCTCTCTGTCCCTCTCTGTCCTCTCTCTGTCCCTCTTTCTGTCCCTCTCCCTGTCCTCTCTGTTCCTCTTTCTGTCCTCTCTGTCTTCTTTCTGTCCCTCTCTCTCTGTCCTCTCTTGCTCTGCCTGCTGCCTGGGGACCGGATTGTAAAGCTCTCAGCTTCACTCCAGTGTCCTGCCGGGTCGGCTTGCCATCATGATGATCACAGACCTAACCTGATACTATAAGCTGCCCCAATTAAATGCTTTCTTTTTAAGAGTGGCCGTGGTCAAGGTGTCTCTTCACAGCAACAGAGCAGTAACTAAGACAGTTGGTTATTTTATCAGAGCAATAAGAAAAGTAATTAATACACCCAATTATCCTTATAGCAGCCTTTTTGAGTTTTGTTTTGTTTTTTCCCAAGACAGGGTTTCTCCATGTCCTGGACTCGCTTTGTAGACCAGGCTGGCCTTGAACTCACAAATATCCACCTACCTCTGCCTCCCCGAGTGCTGGGATCAAAGATGTGTGACACCAAGACTGGCTGCCTTATTTGAGCTTTAAATGTAGCATTTTAAGTAAATATGCACATAATTCGAGCCTGGAAGTAAATCTTCCTTTTTAAAAAGGGCATCGGACCCCACATGACTGGAGTTACAGATGGCTGTGAGCCGCCCTGGGGGTGCTGAGACTCAAACCTGGTCCTCCGGAAGAGCAGCCAGTGCTCTAACTGCCGAGCCGCCTCTCCAGCCCCTTCTTTTTTTAATATTTCTTTTTATTTATGTGTGTGTGCTGTGTGTAAATGTAGGGTGCCAGGGAAGTCAGAAGAGGACCTCAGACCCCTGGGGCTGGACTTACAGGCACTTGTTACCTGCCAGACGCAGGCCCTGGGAACTGAACTCAGGTCCTCCACAAGAGCAGTATGGGCTCTGAACTGTCAAGCCATCTCTCCAGCCCCTTGGTTCCAGTTTGTTTGTTTGTTTATTTGTTTTGTTTTGTTTTTTGAGATATGTCTTATGTAACTAAGGCTACCTCAAACTCACTATCTAGCAGAGGCTGGTCTTGAACCCCTGGATCTGGATATATATTCAGTGCCTAACAAGGGACCAAATTGCCTTTCTGAAATAACTAAATAGAGGGAGCATGAAATACATGAAGCCACAACTCCCAAGACTTTAAGCTTCTCTCACCAGGCAGCCTCAGATGGAAGAAAGATGCAGAGCATACAGTGGCCCCACACAGCGCTCAGGGGAGCTTCAGGCCACAGAAACCCTGCTGGAGCCCAGTGAGACCACAGGCCTGGGAGGAGGGGCACAGTGTCACAGAGCCAGGGGTCAGAGAGGGGCGGACAGAAGCGGGGCTCTCAGGACAAGGACCTTGCGGTCAACACTACCTGTAGCTCACAGGGCCACAGGGGCTCTCCCAGCCGGTGGGCGCAGGCGAGCACAAGCAGGCCTGGCTTCCCTGTGGGCTGTACAGGTCCTTGGGCAGACTGCCGCTCCCGGCATCTTCTGGAGCTCTGAAGCCAGACTTGAAAGCGCCTGGCTGTTTCCAAGTAACAACAACAGCGTACCCAGAAAGTCAGATGTCTTCTTTCTAGACAAAAATACCTGGTGCCAGAGGAGGCCACCAGCCCTGTCTGGAGTCTGGACTGGGGTCATGTCTGGCATAGGTGACAAAGTGGGGGGGATGGTTTGGCCATGAGAGAGCACCATGGGGGAGAGCAGCCCAGGGTGACGTGACAGCAGAGGTGCCTACGCTGTCCAAACAGTCTGATCAGCACACAGGTCAAGAAGCTCATGAGATGGCGATGGCGAGAGCCACCAAGCTCCTGGGTGGGGAGGCTCCCATACTGAGGCAGCTTCTGGATGTGATCCACAGCAGACTGGGGACCGAATCAGAAAGGTTAGTGAACCTGCAGACAACAACAGGAGTGAAAGGAGCCATGCCTGAGGAGGAGGAGTTCAAGGCCATCTTTGGCTACATAGTGAGTAGGAGTCCAGCCTGGGCTAAATGAGACTGTGTCTGAGAGATAAACAGATAGACGGACAACCAGGCAGACAAGAGCATAGGGAGGAAGGAAGGGAGGAGGGGGGAAGGGAGGGAAGAAGGGAGGGAGGGAGATAAATAGACAGACTAAACACAGAAAGATAGAAGAGTCAAGAAGAGAGGCCAGCAGGCTGACTCTCCATGGGTAAAGCTCTTGCTACCAAGCTGAAGCACCCGAGTTTGATTCATGGAACCTGCAGTAGAGAACAGACTCCCACAAGCTATCCTCTCATCTTCACAAGCACCCCCAAAATAAATAAAATAATAAAGAGAAAAAATGTGAAGAATAAAGAAGCGCCATGGAGCTGGGGACAATCGTGGCCTGGGGTAGCGTGTGACAGAAGTCTCCAGAACAAAGGACATGAAAGAGGCAACTAAAACAGTTTTGAAGAAATAATGGCCCCAGACTTTTCAAGTAAATGGCAACCATAAAGCCCCAGAGACTGAGCAGCCTAGTGCAAGCCGGCAACCTGAGTCCGGTCCCAAGAACCCACCCAGAAGTGACTGGAGAAAGACAACTCCACAGTTGTCCTCTGACCTCCACGTGTGTCTGTGCACACACATATATACAATAAAACATATTTTTAAATGTCTAGGAAACTCGGCAAACATAACATGAAGAATGTGGCCCCATGGTGCACCACTAAAAGGTTCAAAACTACAAGAGAACACGGCCAGAGGTAAGAAACACAGGGCAGACAGCACAGATACGGGACAAGGATGCTCTTGGACAGAGGCATGCTCCTTGGAGCCCCCGCCGTTCACAACCCAGGAGTTCCGTGCAGAGCCAAGGGAAGGTTGGGCAGTGGGGCTGCCAAGATGGCTCAGCAGGTAAAGGAGCTTGCCGCCAAGCTTGAGGCCCTGGGTTCGATTCCTAGAATCCACGTGGTGGAAGGACCAACTCCCACAAGTTGTCTTCAGACCACCACACATATTCTATGACATATGTACAGCCACATTAGATAAAGAAATGGAAAAAGAAAATTAAAGAAACAAAGTCTTGGCGCCCTAGTCCTATTCCTGTGTGTGATGGCAGTGGACGGGCCCAGCGGCCAGCCCGGCCCAGCCTCTGTTCTCTTGCCACAGCCATCGAAGCATCCCCAAATCTCCTCTGGGCCTCATGGTGCTAATCTATCCTCCTCTTCCATCCCCTCCGCGGCTCCCTCCCTCACACTAAAGTGGCCTGCTCCTGTCTCAGCCAGCCCACCAAAGCTGGGGAAGAAGGATGGTCTACCTTGCACACTCAGGCTCCTCCCCTGCCCCTTAGGAGGGGCACAGTTGCCATAGCAACTGTCCCCAAAAGCCTCTCAGTCTCTTCCTCCTATATGTTTATTCAGCTCTGAGTTCAGAACTCACCTCCTCAAGGATGAGAAAACTGACCCAGAAAGGGAAAGCATCTTGTCCAAGGACACACAGCAAAGTCAGTGGCAGAGCCTTATCTGGAAATCATGCCTCCCTGAGTCCCCAGCCAGGCTGCACGTTATCCTGAGAGGGAGGTGGTGGTGCTGCTGGTCCAAGCTTTCCCCTGCCCCCCAACGCTGCAGGAACCTTTAACCTGTCCCCTGTTCCTTGACATCGTAACAGATGTCTCCATGATGGACTCAGATGACGAGAATGATCTGGGTGAACGGCTTCAGAGTGGGCCCAAAGCCAGCAGCTGAGACGTTGTTTGGGGAGGTGGGATGGGAGAGTCTGGTTTCAGGCAGTCTCGGTAGGAAGAGACGTCCACCCCGACTCAGCAGCACTAATTAATGATGGAAAGACAGTGCTCACTGTGTAGCCCGCCCCTCGCCACACAGTTAGAAAGAGCAGGGCCGAAAGCAGCCAGCGGCCTCCTTCCTGGGGGCACAGTTGCATTTAACTTTTATTATGGAAAATCTCCAACATCTGCGGAAGAACTGCGGCGGGAACTCCCACGCGCCCACTCCCGGCTCGAGACTCATGGGCTCGGACACAGCTGCTTCCACTCTCCCTTGGGCAGGCCATCTGGGAAGGCCATCGGGAAGGCTAGAGGGAGCTCCCCGGAAGCTCGGGGTGTTCTGAGGGGAGTGGCATCCAGAAGGCAGGGGGGAACCCCGGCTGAGGAAGCCGAGTCCTGGTTCCTGCCCCAAGCCCGCCTCTCTTTGTTTCCTTCTCCCCTCCTTTCCCCCCTTCACTTGCAATAAAAACATAATTACGGGCTTTGTAGGAAAAAAAAAAGCAAATTATGGTGACATGCTTTAATTATGTGCCAGCAATGGCGGGCTGAATTCCACGGGCAGGGCCTCGGAGGTTACCTAAAAATAAAGCAAGAAGGCTCATTAGATGCTAATTGCTACTTTTGCCAACTGAAGCGAGATCCTGGCGGGCACTGTTCAGTGCACAGGGCTGTCTAGGGAACAGGCCCAGTGACGCTCGGAGGGCCAGGGCTCTGGAGCTGAGGCTTGAGGGATGGTCAGGGTAGTCCAGAGAGGCTGAGGGAAGCCAAGAAGCTCCTGGGTGGACCCTGGATGTTCAGTGGACATCGGGACTCTGAGGTGGGAGGAAAGACCCATGGGCCTCTCTCGAGACTGTAACAAAGGGGCTCAGGCCCTTGCTTCAGATCCCTTCACTTTGAGACCTTCCTTGAAGCTTGCTTCCTAGCCTCTTTGGTGGGCCTGGGGGCAGAGGTGTTTAAGGGACAGGTGGCACAATGCTAATCGGTGTCCCCTCTGTCCCAGCGCTGGGCCCCAGGCCCTCTTGCCTCCAATTTCAGAGGCTGAGAAGCAGCTGGGAGCACAGACTTCAGGCGTTCAGCAGAACCATCCCTGGAGCAAGCTGAAGGACCAGGCCTCAGCTGGTATCCCTAGGTCCTGAGGGGGCAAGGTGTCCATGTGTCTGTCCATCTCACCTGGCAACTCTTGGCCCTGGCCCAGGCAGGAGCAGCTGTCTTCTCTGTGAAAGCTATAGGCAAACCTGTGGGTGGCCACTGCTCTTCCCCGGCTCCACCAACCCCACAGCACCTCAGCCATCCCTGGGCAGCCCTGAGGGCTGCTCAGCTTCCCCAGGCTGGCGCAGATCTGTGGCCTGGAGAGTGCCTTGTGTGAGCAAGGATAGAGAGCGTGCTGGGCGCAGGGTCCCCGAATTTAACCTCCTCAAGACTGAGACCCCAGGGGAATGTTCAGGCCCTACGGGGATTCCATCTTCCTGCTTTACTGAAACATCGAAGCCTGGACATCCCAGCACCTGTCTGTGTCGCTCAGGTGTCGCTCATGAGCTAGGGGGTGGGGTGCACAGCTGTCCACATGGCTGGGGGTGGGAGCACAGACCTGTCCACGTGGCTGGAGGGGGCCAGCGCCTGACCCATTACTCCAACCACCCCAGAGGCTGGGGCAGCCAAACTGAAAGTCCAATGAAGAAAAAGCCTGTCCCGGACAGAAAAATAAACACAAGGAGGCCGAGAAGCTCAGTGCCAGGGCGCTTGCCTAGTGCACAAGAGTCCTGAGCTACCAGGCCCAGCACGGCAATGGAAAATGGTAATAAAATCTAGTTTATAATTCAGGATGAGGGCTGGCCCAGGGAGAGCTCCCCTCGCCCTCTCACTGCAGCTCGCACAGCCCAGGTGTCTTCCAGGCAGTGAGCACACGACCCGTCTCTACTTTCCCAGATAGCTGGGCAGCCCTGACTTGTGGGTCACCCCTGCCAGCCTCAGGCCCATGGACCCCACTCTTCAGTATCCGCACTCCGGGTTCAGGGGTTCAGAAGGCACCAAGGCTTCCCCACTTACCGTGATGTGGCTACCTCCCTTCCCCAGGAATCACCATTTCTGAGCTAGCATGGCTTCCCGAGGGCGGCTCCCTGGCAGGTGGGTTTCCTCAGCCTTCACTGTGCGCTGAGGAACCCTGAAGACTGACCTCCCCTCCCACCATCCCCTCCAGAACTGTGAGAGGACCAGAGAGGCAGGGCCCCAGCGGGACAGGATTCCACCAGAGAACAAAGGTGAGGTCCCCATGCATGGCACATGGCGGGATTGGGCACTGTAGCTCTGGGCCAGGCCTCCTACCTTGAGCCTCAGGGCTGAAGAGGGACAAAGAGCCCAGGGAGGGCTGCTGTAGGAATCCCCCAGAGGGTGCGAAATCAGCGCCCTCCAACCTGCTCACCGGAAGCCTCCAGAAACCTGTGATCTGCAACTCTTGCCTTGCCTGACTGAGCCTAGTTCCAGCGCAGTGCTGGGCAAAACCTAGCCTGAGAGGTCTTGGCCCCATCCTACTGGACAGGCAGGGAGACAGATGGATTGAATAGGTTTGGTTTACAGGTTTGAATGCTTGGCCCATGGGGTACGGCACTATTAGGAGGTGTGGCCTCACTGGAGTAGGCGTGGCCTTGTTGGAGGAAGTGTGTCACTAGAGGCTTTGAGTTCTCCCAAGCTGTGCTCCACTCGGTGTGGGTAACAGTCTCCTCCTGGCTTCCTGAGGAGAGGCTGCTGCTGCTGCCTGCAGATCAGGATGTGGAACTCTCGACTCCTCCAGGACCCTGTCTGCCTGCACGTCGCCATGCTTCCCGCCACGATGACAATGCCCCAATTAAATGTTTTCCTGTATAAGAGTTGCCTCAGTCATGGTGTCCCTTCACAGCAATGAAAGCCTAAGACACAGAGCCATCCTACCCAACAAAGGGAGATGACAGTCATTCTTGCTCTTCCTCCTTACAACACAAGCTGGGTGGCACACGGAGACCTGGTGATGGGGGAGGCTGAGCACAGCTGCTCCCCAGGAGGAAGGGCTGGCTCAGGGGCTCGGGTGACCTCAGCACCTGAGACCACACAGCGGCATTATCTCCATAACTCACGCTTGGTCCCTGAGGCCTCCCTGCCCAGGGTCCTTCTGTCCATCCGGTTCTGGTGCCCCACACCTCTGTCATCTACCTGTTGGGTGGGAGAGTTGCAGAAGGGGCCATGCCAAAAACCAGGGTCAGGTCCCACTGCTAGCTGTGGCCTTATGGTGCCAGGAGCCCAGCCCCTGCCATGCGCCCCTGCCCGCCTCCCAACCTGCCAACAGTGCATGCTTACACACCTGCTACACACACTTGCCCCTAGTCTGGGACAGATGGGGATGATGTAGACGGACGCCTACACACAACAGATGTACATGCACAGAGGAGTCGGAGGCGCACAGAGCAGACACACGCACAGACCGCCAAGGAGGCACTCCCCTGCGGCACCATGTGCCAGCACACGGGTCCCAGAGACCTTAGGAGCTGGAGATAGGAAAGCAAGGTTGGGGACCCTGGTAGCCTGAGCCAAATTCTGGAAAGAACACCCTTGGCTGGAGGGAGAGGTGCTGGGAGAAATGCTAAGTGGAATAATCCCCCGGATGCTGATTGCTTTCTTTTCAATATATGTGTATGTGTGTAGATGTGCACACAGGTGACTGAAGACACCCAAGAATCCCACAAGAGAGAAGAACCTGCAGGAGCTATGCCTGATGTGGATGCTGGGAACCAAACTTGGGTCTCCAGCAAGACATATTTAACCGCCAAGCCGTCTCTCCAGCCCCCACAGGCACTGGAACATTCTGCCGCTTCCCGCGCACTCTACGTGGGACACCAGCAATCCTGGGGCTCCCGCCTCCGGCCCTCTGAGGCCCACAGCCCTTCTGCCCCAGCTGACCTCTGGCCACCAGCTGTGGCTGCCCGTGGGCCCCTCAGTGGACACACAGGCCAGCTGCAAAACCATGTGTTTATCTTTATTAGAAATGTTCTCGGTAGAAAAACAGTCATGCTACACATCAGAGACCACCACCAAACATCCAGGCACTGAACTCCGTGTCGTTGGCAGGAAGGGCAAGGCGGGCAGGCGGGCGGGACACACAGCAGACGGGAAGGGTGGGCGAGCAGGCTGCAGGCCACAGGGACACACAGAGGCCACCAGGAGGACGCAGCACTTTGCAACACAAGATTAGTTTTTGTTTGGGCTTCTTTTGCGTTTTGATCCCCCCCCCCTTTTTTTTTCTCGTTTGCAACATGACAATTGGATGGAGTAAAGAGGGAGCAAAGGCTGGAAGAAAAGGAAGTCAATGGGACAGAAAAGAAAAGTGCTTGAGGTAGGGGCATGGCTGGGGTGAGGCAACTCAAGGAAGCAGAGTTGTGGGACGGGTAGATGGCAGAGGAAGGGCAGGAGTGGAAAGGAAAATACAGAAGCAGAGAGCCCAAACAGACAACACATGCAAAGACAGAAGAGAAACGCAAAGACGGGGTAGGGACCAACCGGGGTCACCAACAGGACAGACGGAGGCAGGAGGAGGGAGAGAAAGCCAGGGCTGGCCTCTCGAGACCGCGCCCCCGTGCTCTGGGGCTGGGTACAACATCGGTCCAGAAGGCAGGCCTGCGTGGCGCAGCCTGGAAGTGCCCCAGCCACTCAGCCTCCTCCGGTTGCCTACCACAGCTTGCCCAGCAGTGGTGGCCGGGGCTTCTCCGTCCTCAGCACCAAGCCACATTCGTGGATGCCGGCGGGGCACGCAGGACATCAGCAGGGCCCTCAGGCACGGCCCGGGCCCGATGCGCCGTCCTTAGAGGCTGTGACTCTTCAAGCTGCTTGGCTCCACAGCCCTGCTAGATTGCATGGTTGGTGTAGGTGACGTAGGTCTGTTTGGTGGCCAGTGCTGGAGAGAGAACAGGAGAGCCAGGGGTCAGCACTGACGCTTCCAAATCCTCATTCCCCAAAGGCAATCCCCACCCAACTCCCCATCGGGTCCCCCAGCCCAGACCTGCCTGGCCAGGCCCCACAAAGAGTTCCCACATCGCCGGCTCGTGCTAGCCGTCACCTGGAGAAGCCCCTCCTCACAAGGTTACTCAGACATGACCTCATCTTTGAGTACCTCCCAACTCCATCATGCCTTAAAATAGTTCTTTGGAGGTATGATATAATCACAGAACCCTACAACATTCTCTGAGGGAAGTCTTTCGGAGGTTCAGCCCTACATACTTAGAAGAGAAAGCGCTCAGTATGTTAGAATGGCGGGGTGGAGGAGGCCTGAGGAGCAGCAGTCACAAAGGAGCCTTGGCCGGCTCACACAGCCCTCTGTACGAGTCCCTGATCCCAGAGACGCTGCAGCATCAGTCCTGTCCACTCCTGATAGCTCATGTCCCTCAGGCTGGCCGCCTCAGACCAAGCTTTCTCTGCTCTTGCTCTGGCCCTCGATCATATCCCCAAGCCCAGCCAAGACTGAGGCGGCATTCCTGGGATCTCCCACTTCCTGGCCACAGCACCCTCGAGCACCCTGCCTGAGGGGTCCAGCCAGGTGATGGCAGCAGCTCTCACCGGCAGTGGGTGTCTCCCCTGCTAGCTCAGTCAGACCAAAGGAGGGATGCCCCGTCCGTCAGTGAGCTGGGACTGGAGGCATGAGGAAGCTGGCCACACCCTTGGTTCTGTTCTGCCCTGACAGGTTTGGGGTCCTTCTCGCTCAGTGACAGGGCACCTGGGGTGGGGCTAGAAGGGGACTGGGTGGGAAAAAATGCTGTCCCCATCTTGGAGCTGCCCTGTTTCCCTTGGGACTCTTTCAGCTCAGAAAAGGGGAAATGCCCATCAGATCAGGCCAGGGACATGTGACCTAGAAGAGAGGAGGTAGGCCAGGGCACAGTGGAGGTTCACAAGCTATCTCCCTGTGACACTGGGCACACGGCTGTCAAGTGAAGAACAATGTTTCCCAGCCTCTCCTGCAGCTGAGCCTGTTCTACGGTAAATCTTGCTAATTGAGTCCAAGGGAAGGATGCTGTCCTAGTTAGGGTCAGTTACCAACTTGACACAGCCTAGAGTCATTTGAGGGAGTCTCTGTTGGGGCATTAGCCAGATCAGCTTGGCCTGTGGCCACGTCTGTGAGGAACTGGCTTAATGAGTGATGTGGGCGGCCTCAGCCCACTGTAGGCTATGCCACCTTCACGCAGGTGGGTCTATCTGAGCTGTATAAAAAAGCCAGCTAAGCACGGGCCAGCTGCGAGGCAGCGAGGAGCTTCCTCCGCGGTTTCTGCGGCAAGCGCCTGCCTTGCGTTCTTGCATTAGCTCAGTGATGGACTATGCCCTTTAGAATGAAATAAGCGCCTCCCCACTGGCCCCAAGCTGTTGTTGGTAATGGTGTTTATCACAGCAATCGAGAAGTAAACTAGGCCAGATGGAGTGCAACTTCCACCAGTGTGAAAGTCGTTTCCCTTGCACGTCTGTCCTCTCGTTTATCTTCCATGGGGACAGCAGACACTGGAGATAGCCAGCTTCAATCCTTGGAGAACCAAAGGAGCAACAAGATGAAAGGAACCTGGGCCCATACCTCATTCCTGCCCACCTTTGATGTTAGAGAGAGAGAGGCATCTGTTTAACTTGAGCCTCTTGGTTTTGTTCTATGAACTCAGGAGGTACAGGGACTAGAGTTCAGTCCAGCTAAGGAAATAACTTTCTCCTGGCCGGGGAGAGGGAGGGGCCTCCTGTATGCTGGGTGCAGTGGAAGGAAACCTGCCCTAACATTCGGGGAAAGACGAGAACAGTGGTAGGCAAAGCATCCCTGCATCTGAGAGCTGGATAGCAAAGAGGGCTTCAGGGTGATGGGAAAGAACTGGGTACCACCCTGGGCCTGGGGTGGAGTGGGCCAGCTCAGAAGAGGCTGGGACCCAGGGTGGCAGGTGCGCCAGATGAGAAACTTAGAGTTCCGCTCTAGGAGCGAGCTTCCTCCTTCCTGGGTGACCTCAGGTGGCTCCCTCCTTTCCATACCCGCAGTTAAAAAGCAAGCAAGGTGGCTGTTTGTGCCTTTCCCAAAGGACTGCCAAAACTTCCTACACCTCCACCCCATCTAAACCCCGCTGCCCCAGCAAAACCACAGTGGAGAGCAGTCCAAGCCGCCATGAGCCAATCCCCAGACTCCACCGTCTCTGTGCAAACTGATGGGAACTGTTTCCCAGCTGTAAGAGCCTCCAGCGGCTCAGGGCCTGGAGATGGAAAGAAAACCTAAACAGTGGGAGGAGCCAATCCCCTGCCTGGAATGTAAGCCTCAGGCTCTGCTGCATTGGGGGGGGGGGGGGGCTGTAGGAGACAAGAAAGAGCATGGCAAGAGACATCTGGGTCCTGTGCCACTAGCTTAGCCCGAGCTGTCCATTTCCTCTAAAGTGTCTGAATTACTGACTCCAGAGCTTGCAGAATGGGGGTCTTGGTCCTCAGCTGCAAGCCAAGGAACCCCCAAGCCCTTTGTCAAAGCCTGCCTCACCGTCTGGAAAATGGGAACAGTAAGCTGACTGGCAGGAAGGCACACTGAACCAGTCAGCCAGCAGGGAGGGAACCCCCATCAGGGCCTCCCCAAGCAATTCCCATGTCATCTAACAGATTACCCCTCCTCAAGAAGAACGCTGGCTCTCTTCACCTGTAAGGCAGGTGAGAGCAAACACAGCAGCAGGGGCCATCGGAGACCCTGAGCTCTGCGAAGCTGGGCAGAAAGGTGCTCTGGGCAGGGTGGTGGCACCCAACAGCGCAGAACGCTCCTTTTGTGAGTGAAGGCATGGAGGGTGGCAGAGCCTCCCCAAGGGTTCAGCCACCAGCCAACCATCTAGCAATCTGCAAGACAGCTGGAGGCACAGGGCTGAGGGTCACCACTTGTCACCCGGGACTCTGCACCAATCTGCCTGCAATCAGGGTTCTAAATTATTTATTCTGTTGTTTGTTTAAAGATATGTGGCCTGAGCTTGACAGGGTGAAAAATGTCCCTGTTCCACGGGAGTGACACCTCCCCACTCCTCCCTCTCACACCCCCTCGGTGGGGCTGTCCCTAGAATTGATGACTGTGCAGCCCTGTCACTGAGAGAGATGGAGGACACAGGGAGCTGCCACCTCTGGCCCTGGCTGCAGGGGATGCTGGGCCTCCCTTGCAGGAGCAGGGTTGAGGATGTGGCTGCCCCACCCACCTGCCACGCTTCCTCTTCTGACCTTGTGACAGGCCTGAGTGGGACAGAGGGACAGTGTCAGTCGGGTCACAAAAACTCTGCGAAGGCCCTCCCCTGTGGTCGCCACCGGCTGATGAGTGTAATAGCGACCCCCTCCTGCTCTCAAGAGACAAGTTGTGTGTGTGTGTGTGTGTGTGTGTGTGTGTGTGTGTGTGTGCAGCTGTGTGTGCAGCTGCTCCTGCACCAGTGCACGGGTCCTGGAGGGACAGGGGTGGAATGGGTAAGTGTCCACAGGAAGGACACTGTTTCTGGCCATGCCCAAGTCAGAAACATAGACCTAGCTGTATTGAGGATCCTTACATGGAAGCAGAGGACCCTCGGCCCCCTCCCATCTTAAGGCAGTCCCTGGAGGAAGGGTCAGGGTCAGAGGACAGGGGTTACATAATTTTACCAGAGGGGGAGCAAGAATAGGGAAGGAAATTGTGGGGGAAGCTGTTGGCACAAGTCAACATGGGACATGTCAAAAGTCAGAGATATAATCCACCACAGAGAGGATGGCGACCCCAGGGACAGAGAGGCCATAGCACTGGGGAAGAAAGACACCATGTGGAAGCCAGCCCTGCCGAATAATCTCAGGAGGGGCCCTCACTTCCTCTGGGTCTCACCTGAGGATGGAGCCGGGGCTGAGCTTGTCCCTGCTGCCACCAACTGGCTCTGCAGGCCAAGACTCCAGAGCATGGCCCTCTCTGGTGAGGCCTCTGACAAACCCCAGGGGAAGCTGCTCCACGGGCCATCAGCCTAAGTCTCACCCCGCTAGATCCTCAGCCTCCTGTCCCAGGACAGAGCGTCCCAGGTCCCCATCCTTCAGACCCCATCAGAGACAGAGCCAAAGATCCCTCTGGGATTACTCCAAGGAACCGGGCCTCTGCCGCAGCCCTTCCCCCAGAGGGATGAAGAGATGCAGGCCGGAATAGGGACATGGTGGGGTCTCAGCATCCACAGAGCCAAGTCAGTGGGCACAGAGGGATAGGGTCACCGCCAGGGAGTCTCTGAAGTTCTCTCAAGCCACCAAGAGGGGCCTGACGGGAGGACTGTGCTGACCTTCAACCTACTGTCTCCTAGAGGTTATCAGAGGGCAGGAAGGCCTGCCGCTGCCCGTGCAGGAAAGGGATTGGGCGGGGCCTGGGAGCCCAATCCAGGCCACACACTCACCTGGGGCCTCCAGGTTCTCACACAGCTCTGACTTGGCTTCCCCGTTGGGCCTGAGGTTGCCCTTCTGCGTGAACTTGTTGGACATGGTGGCGGCGGTGGCCACAGCTTTGAGGCTGCGCTTGCGCTTGGGCACGTTCTGCTCCGGGTGGAAGAGGATGATGTAGACTTTAGGCATGTAGAGCATTCCCAGGGACACCGAAGCGCTCAGACTCACGGAGACCGTCAGCGTGGTTGTCTGGATGTACAGCTGTAGGCGGCCGCAGGCGGGGGTCAGAGCCGGCTCCGCCCTCACGCCCCTCGCTCCGCCCCGCCCCGCCAAGACTCCACCCGCCTGGCCCGCCCCGGCCCGCCCCCCACTCTGGCTCCATTCCACTCTGCTCAGCTGCCTCTCCTCCTGGAGGTCCCTGACCTTCCAGCACCCACCTAGGAGCAGACACAGCTGGGACAGACCCATTCTGCACCTGATGGCTTCGGGCAGAAAGAAGTCAAACTACGAAGCTGGCGCTTCAGAGCTCCTGGGACTCACTTCCTAACGTGAACTTGGGAAGGTCAGGCCTTGTGCCTCCGTCTCCTTATGTACTCATCGGGCCTACAGTACCTACCTCACGGGGCCGTGGCGAGGGCAGAGTTAACGGTGCTAAGTGCATGGCAGGCACTATGTGGTGGGGTCCAGGAGCCCGGGGGACAGCCCCCTACATCCAGCCTGGACAGATGACCAGAGCTTCGTAGGAGCAGTCCCTGCCCGGGCCACTGCGGGTGACAGGAGCACCCACCGGTGCCTTGGGATGGCTCCCAGCTGCCCCTCGCCCAGTGACTATCCTCAGGTGCCACCCATGTAGAACAGGCCCTGATTGGGGACCCAGGACACCCAGTGGAAGATGGCTGTGGCAGCCACACTGTCAAAGCCCATTTCATGCTCGCTCTCCGGCACTAACGGTGACAGATGTTTAGCAAAATGAGAGCCCATTAATCTGGGTGTCGGATAATCCATTCTATAATGGAGGAAGCCCTCCAAACAGAGCCCAGCCATTGCAATTGCTACCGCCCTGCCCTGGTTCCCTCCCTCCTCCTGACAGGTGAGCCTGGCCCCAGCTGCCCCTCTAAGCTCAGCTGAGGCTCCAGGTGCCAGCATGGAGGAGACAGGAAATGCCCCCAAGCCGGGGTTCCTGCCCTAGAGGGTGGCTGATGTTCCATTCTTCTAGGAAGACCGCCCTGACTCCCCAAAGGCGTCATGTACGTCTTGCCACTAGCCCAGCAGTGTGGGGCACAAGTCTGTGCTCCTTTCTGAAACCGCAGGGGTCCTAAGAGGACGAGCTGTCTACCCCGGCCCACAGTGAGATGCTGGGCGAGCCTGCTGCCTTCTGTGGGTTCCTGGCACCACTATTCATTGACAGAGAGGGCACAGCACTTGGGAGTCTAACATGTGCACGGGAACTGTGTGAGCCTTTGCCCATCCATAAATGGCGCCGCTTCTTCAGCTTCCTTTTCCAGGAGCCTTTCCGAGGACACAAAAGGGTCAGGAGCAGCTCAGGCTAGAATCTGCTGTCCCGGTGTCCCAGCCACCTCCAGGTAGAGAGCGGCTGCCCACTCGGGTTCTCTCCTCGCCCCGGGACCCGGAGGTGCCCTCTGACACTGGATCTGGTCTCTGCCTCCAGCACCATTCCCATGTCCCTATGTAGAGTGTATGTGGCTCCCAGGAGCGGGGAGCTGGTGATCCCTTCTAGAGAAGCCGAGGTGCTCTAGAACTCAGGTGACAAGGAGTGTGGGAGGGAGGCGGGCCTCAGGATGGTCTAAGGCGGCAGAGTGAGGGCTGGCCTGCAGCGTGACCTCATGACCTAGCCATCTGGCCTCAGGGCCAGCCCGGCCACCATGATAGGCCACTGGGCACTGCTGGCGCTCTGTGGAGTCCTCTCTGAAGCCTGCCAGCCAGAGCCACTGAACCCCAGGATGACGGGGGACAAAGCAGAGGGCGGGAGCTGTATGTGTGGGCCATCGTCCCTGCTTCTGCGCCAGGGCTGTGGGGGTCTGCGGAGCTCGGCTCTCACTCAGGTTGACCCTGTGGGGACCGTGGTACTCTGTGCAAACCCAGGAGCCTCCTCTGTTCTGGCTGACTCGACAGCCACACCCTGCCCTAGGCTGGCTGAGCAGTGACCTTACACGAAAGAATGACCGCTCCAGAGGGCACACAGCAAGACCTCACCGCTGCCAAGCCCGAGAATCCTGGCCGAGGCTCACACCACACCCTGGGGAGCCAGGCCCTCCTGCTGACACCCGCACACACGCACACCTGGCTTACACCCCCTCCCTGCAGCTGGGTGCGCACGCACCTACACAGATGGGTTCAGACAACTGCATGGCACCTGTAAGCACCCCAGCGCCTGCATCCTTGTGTGCACACTCATCCGTCCAGGCAGCTGTGAACCCCTCGGCACGTGTCAGCCACACCCCATGCCCACTGGCCCACTGTGCCTCACGCACAGCTCGCCTACTGCTGAGCATAGACACAAAGGCCGCGCTTACACCTGCTCCTGCTTGCACACACGCATGCTCACACACAGACACACTCACTCACACACAAACACACAATCTCTCTGTCTATCTGTCTGTCTCGGCTGGTGTCCCAAGTGGCAAGGACTCAAAACCCGGTCTCTCCACTCTGGCTCCATTTGGAGGCCGGGAGAGGCAAGGGTTGGGTGGTCCACACGCTGGGCAGGGCTGCCTGCTCTGCAGCTCAGGGGGCGCCCCTCTGCCCCTCTGGATTCTGAAGGGACCATCCACGGAGGAGCGCCTTGGAGGACGGGGGTCCAGGACAGGGGTCCAGGACGGTGGGGCCTTAGCTGCCATGTTGTGGCCGAGCAGCCACAGACCCAGACGCCCCTGCAGGGCACACAGGAGGGTGTGCCAGGAGCGAGCCCCCTGGGGAGGTCAAAAGCAATTCCTCAAGCTGCCAGCTTCCTGGGGCCACACCCCCCCAGGGCACCCCATAGAGAAGGGGGTGCCTTCCCCACCCTCAGCAGGGAAGAGAGAGAGAGAGAGAAACCCGGGGTGGGGAGGAGCAGGGGGTGCTGGCAGCTGAGGAAGAAAACAGAACGAGGTATAAAGGAAGGGGTCTAACGGGGTCCTGGGCGCCTGCTCTCACTCCCCACTCTGCCTCCAGTCCTGAGCCCACCACCCACCTTGTCGGCCGACTGTGAGGTACCAAAGAAGATGGGGATAAAGGCCAGCCAGACAATGCAGGTGGTGTACATGGTGAAGCCGATGGGCTTGGCCTCGTTGAAGGTCTCAGGCACGCCGCGGGTCTTGATGGCGTACACGGTGCACGTGACCATGAGCAGCATGCTGTAGCCCAGCAGGCAGATGAGCGACAGGTCGGAGATGTCGCACTTGAGCACGCCCCTGGCCAAGCGGGGGTCAAGGGTCCGCTGGTCCTGGAAGTCCACCACCGAGTGCGAGGGGTCTACCACAAACCACACGCAGATGCCCAGCAGCTGCAGCGAGATGAGGCTGAAGGTGATGGCCAGCTGCGAGGCCGGGCTGATGAAGCGCGGGGCGCTGACCGACCGCTTGCCCTGCTCGAAGATGCGGTAGATGCGGTTGGTCTTGGTGAGCAGGGCCGCGTAGCTGATGCTCATGCCCAGCCCCAGGAAGATCCGGCGCAGCGAGCACGTGCCCAGGTCCGGCTCCGCGATCATGAGGAAGGTGGTGGCGTAGCACAGGAAGATGCCCGCCAGCAGCACGTAGCTCAGCTCCCGGCCCGAGGCCTTGACGATGGGCGTGTCGTTGTAGCGCACGAATGTGACCACCACGAACAGCGTGGCGGCGATGCCCACCACGGCCAGGAAGAGGGGCAGCACGGCCCAGGGCGAGCCCCACTCCAGCTTGACGATGGGGATGGGCTGGCAGCCCGTGCGGTTCTCCGTGGGCCGCATGTCGTAGGGGCAGGTCTTGCAGGTGTAGCGGTCCACCTGGTACTGGTAGCCCGTGCAGGGCTCACAGTGCCAGCAGCAGGCCATGCCCTTCACCGTCTTCTTCCGCTCGCCCGGCTGGCAGGGCAGGCTGCAGATGGAGCGCGGCAGCTGCTGGCGGCTCCCTGGCCACTGCATCCGCTCTATCTGGCAAGGACAGCACCACGGGGCTGGCGTCAGGACGTGCAGGCAGTGCCCAGACCTTACCCCCGCCCCGAGATCTCCACAGCCGCACGAGCCCATCACTGGCCGAAAGCCCGGCTACCTGGACCTCACCAGAGCTGGAATCAGACAACTTAGGGTGTGACCCAGACACAGCTAACCTGGGGAGAATTCCAAACCCGACACTCATCCGGAGAAACTGAGTCCAGAGAGCACAGAGGTGATACCTAGCCTGGGTCACGCTAAGCACCAATGCAAAGCCGCAGGAGTCCCGACGGCCAGACCCCGAGGCCTGGAAACAGTGCTGCCAGGAGGGACTTAGACCCCTCCCCCGCACGCCTGTGTGAACAAGCCCCTTCCCTGTGTGAGGGCGCTCTGGGGAGGCACACTGCCTCACAGCTCCACCTGAGCTCCCGCCCAGCGACTCCGGAGTCCTGCTCAGCTGAAAGCAAGAACAAAGATTCAAGCAGAAGACGCTCCATGGGAGCCTGGGTGACCACCCCTACATCCGGCTCAGCGTGCGAGCCCGGCATCCGGGCACTGGAGATGGCGGCTGCTGGAAGCAAAGCGAGCCAGGGGAGGCTTGGCACGCCCTCCCAAACCCCTTCCAGCACGGGGCAGGGGAGTGACCCAGTGGCCTGCAAGAGCTGCAGGTGCTGGGCCAGGGAGCTCGGTGAACCTGGGAGGCCTGGTCAAAGGGAGTGCCGGAAGGGCAGGGAGGCTGCCACTTTGTCCCAGAGCAGCAAGCCTGGCCTAAAGGGACAGAGAGTGCGTGCATGTGTGTGTGTGTGTGTGTGTGTGTGTGTGTGCGTGTGTCTGTGTGTGTCTGTGTATGTGTGTGTTTGTCTATGAATCTGTAGCTCTGTGTGTGTGTGTTTGTCTATGAATCTGTAGCTCTGTGTGTGTGTGTCTGTGTGTGTCTGTGTGGGTCTGGGGGGGGGTCTGTGCGTGTGTTTGTCTATGAATCTGTAGCTCTGTGTGTGTGTATGTGTTTGTCTATGAATCTGTAGCTCTGTGTGTGTGTATGTGTTTGTCTATGAATCTGTAGCTCTGTGTGTGTGTGTCTGTGTGTGTCTGTGTGTGGGGGGGGTGTCTGTGCGTGTGTTTGTCTATGAATCTGTAGCTGTGTGTGTGGTTTCCTGAGTGCCCTCTCCTGTAGAAACGTGCCTGGCTGGCTGAGGCTGTTCCGAGGGCTCCAGAACTGGGCAGAAGGGAATGGGGAGGGCAAGGTGCACAGGAAGCCCAATGGAGAGGTTGTCCTGGGCTCTGGGTATTATGGGATGTGTCATGCTAGCAGCCAATGGGAGCAGTGACTGAACAGCTGTCCTGGGAGAATGATGAGATCGCAGGAAGACGGTGGCTCTTCTGGAAACCCCTGGTCCCCATAAAGATAGTCTAGTCCTAGGCCCCCTGAGGAAACCCTGGACCGTGTGTTCCAGGGCCACTGGTAGGAGGCCACCTTGTCACTTGTTACCTCCTGAGTCTGCCACAGGGACCTCGGTGGCACTTCACCAGGATAGCTGCCTCCACCTGCCGGCAGGCTGGGCCCTCTCAGTCAGCTCCAGGAAGCCTGCTGCGGCTCCTTGGGCAACCTAAACCTAGTCACACAGGGAGCAGACTGGGAGGCCCAGCCCTCACCACTGACTCGGTCCCTTCCTCACCGAGGACCGTGCCCTGGGCTGGGCCAAGCTGGAACTTGGGGACAGACAGACTGGTGGGGAGGGAAGAACAGACCTTCAGACCTACACACACACCCTCCCCAGCCTTCAGGCCAAGCGTCTATGAAACAGGGACAGGACAATGTCCATCTCACAGAGCTACCAGTTGTCAGCAAGACACACAGTTAGAACTGCAGCCGTGGAGATGGGTGCGTGTGCGCACGAGCCAGGCTGCCGTGTGGACGGGCCTGGCTGCTGCTGTCCCCTGCACACAGCACACCCCGACCTGCCTCCTCTCTAGCTGCCATGCGGGGAACCTTGCTACAGGTTCTGTCCCTCCAAGCTGGGTGGCCTCAGGAGAATCCCTGCCAAAGGACAGCGTCCTGAGACGGAGAAGGCTCTGGGGCCTGGCCTGAGGGGCACATGCTGGGCAGGGCTCCTGGGGGCCCTCGCCTGGAAGAGACTGAGGGGTGTTGGCGGTGGTGTGCCTTGCCCGCAGGGAGCTGACTGAACCCCAGACAACGCCCTGCTGGGTACCACCCCAAGAGCAGGAAGGAAAGCCACAGCATCTCTGGGTAAGCCGGGACGGTGTGACAAGTCTGGGTCACAGAATCCGTGAAGAACCAAAAGCCTCCCTGGGAGGCCTGAGCAGCCAGCGACCGGCGCTCAGGTAGCTGGGTGTCGGCCAGTGACCTCCAGCCCAGCCAGGCCCCTGCGCTGTGTGCTCATACTCCCTCCCCATCCGTGCTTACTCTGAGGTGCAGGTGGTCGGTCCAGGAGCCGATGACCTTGTACTCGGCCGAGCCGTTGCGCACCTGGTACTGATAGATGTCGTACCGGCCGGGTGCGTCCCCGTTCTCATTGAAGGTCACAGGGTTCCCGGCAATGCCTGCACGGGAGGGCTTGGCTGAGCCTCCACCCCGGCCCAGGCTGGCTTACCAACTCCACCAAGAGGCATCTCCGGGAGGATTCCTGCTTCTGAAGGGACGCTAGCCACCATTCCCTCCCCAAGAGCCCTGCGGCTGCTTGGCCCGGGCCTCCCCAGGGTCAAGCAGGGCCTTGCCCCATGCCCCACCTGAGAAGTTGACGTTTCTGATGTACTTGAGCAGCTGGGTGCCATCCACGGGATCCATGCGAGGGCAGAGGCCCACACGGCCAGGACACAGGTCACGGTGCATGGCGTGCAGCGCGTGGCCCATGGCGTACACGGCGTCAATCACGAACTGGACCTTCCCCTCCTGCTCATAGGCCGAGTCCTGCCCGATGCGCTCCCGGTCTGTGGGGGAACACCACGCCGGGCACCCATGAGGCCCTCGGAGCCCAGCAGGAGCCCTCAGCGCAGCCAGCGCTCCCGTTCTGACGGCCTGTGGCTGCTGCACCAGCCTGAGGTGTATCTGAAGAGGGTGACCCAACGGGGCCCGGAAGGTGACCCCGGACCCACAGCCCTACGCTAATGAGGCCCTCGACTGCCACCTTCAGCGGCAGTGACCCGCTAATATCTGCTAGCCCTCTGTCAGCTGACCTGAGGTCACCAGGGAAATAGCTGGCCCCCACAGGCTTGGGGACAGCCAGGAGAGGAACTTGCGTGTCTCCCAAGGGTCGTGGTGTCCGGAAAGCAGCTCACCACGGGCTGCCACGCCTCTTCCTAAGACACAGGTAGGAGGAGGCCTGAAGAGGCTACACCTGGGCTCCGATGCCCTCAGTGGCTTCTGGTCACCAGACACCAGGCATTGCCATCGTCCCTGCCCAAGCCTCCCCACTTCAGCCGCCCCAGGAGCTGGGGTGAGGGAACCCGCCCAGCAGCCTTCTCACTCCCGGAGTGCCCCCAGCTCTCCCCACACACCTCCCTGTGGCAGGGCACGACCCTTCCGGCGAAACAGCTGCCGCCTCCAGCAGGCCGGCTGTGGCTGTGTCCACCAGCTGGATCCCTTCACAGGAGGGAGGGATGCCGGTGTCACTGGACCCTCACGTGCGGTTCAAGCCTCGCCTCCCAGCCACTCCAATGCAACTTTTCCCTAATTACATGCGGCCTTGGGTTCCGGGGAGGTTTAGAGTGGACAAGCTGGGGGACATGAAAGGAAGGGGGCTCCGTCTACGTGGCCACGGAGGAACTGTGGGCAGAGCTTCCGCTGCGGTCACCCCCACTCCTTCTGTAACCCCTCATCCCCACTCTGTAAGCAGCCTGGTCCACCGCGCATCTCCTGCTCAGCTGCCCTGTGCTAGCTCCTGAGCGCCCAGAGGTCTGGGTGTCCCTAACTGTCAGGGGCCTACAGCATCTACCAACCCTTTTCCAGCAGTGAGACTGGGGGACGATGAGGTCATCTAGCTATGAGTGGTCAGAAAGGGGCTGGAAGTGACAGCAGCGACCCCTGGACTGCCACCTCCAGGAAGTCTCCCTAGAGGCGGTAGCTCCTGGTCTGGGTCCACCATGACACTGATTTTAAAAACCGTCTTCCAGTATCTGCTGAGCTCCTGTGAGCCAGGCGCTGGGCTGAGAGCCCTGTCCGAGTCTGGCATTGCGGAGCAGCTCACTGAATTCCTTACTGCTTCTGTTTACATTTATTTTTGTGTATGAGTGTGTTGTCTGCATGTATGCACTGCACCATTGTGTGCCAGTGGAGGCAAGGAGAGAGAATCAGGCCCCTGGATGGAGCTGCCGTGTGGGTGTTGGGAACCGACCGGGTCCTCTGGAAGAGCAGCGAGTGCTGTTAACCACCAGCTCTCCAGCCCCCTTAATCCTTTTTAAAATTACATTTACTGATTACGTGTGGAGCTCACGGACTGCAGTTCACGTGTGGGTGTCAGGGAGCAACCTGGAGGGGTTAGGTCCCAGTTTCCACCATGCAGGTCTCAGGACGGAACTCAGGACGCCAGCGACCCCTGACCTCGCTGACAGTGATTAGTCCCTTGGCTGTGATGGAGAGACTAAGGCACAGAAATGCTGGGCAACAACCAGGGTCCCAGCAGGAGGCGGCTGCAGGCGTTCTAACCCCGGGCCTGAGTTTGGGAAGGAAGCTGGTAAGAGGGTCCAGAGACGCAGCAGTGTTGGGACAGGGGCCCCCGGCTACTCGCAAGCCATGTACCCTACACACTGCCTTGACACAAGCAGAAAATGCCACGATGGCTGTCTCAGCCACACTCCCAGATCCCTGCCCAAGGACACAAGCCGTGCCCTGAAGCACAGCCCTAGGATGACGGGAATGTGCAGAGGCCAGGTGGGTGGGCTGGCACTCACCCACCCCACCCTCCCTAGGAACTCTGGAGATCAACATGTCCATCCCCCTGCCCAGGGCACTGCAGAAGCAGACCCGAGGTCGGGAGGACTCAACACACATCTCTAGAGTGTCCACTCTCCAGTCCCCTCACACTAGGAGACACACTCCTAGTCTCCTGGAACCAGAAGGCAGGGCTGATGGGCTGATGGGCTATGGCACCGTGGTGACAGGTCACTTAGCCCTGCTGGCCAGGACTATCCTTGGCTCATCCAGAATAGGTAGTTTTTGGTAGCAAGTGGACACTGGAGATGCCAGTAGCGGTGTCCTGGGACGGGGAGGGGCAGGGAGCAGCTGGTTCCCTGGCAACCCTCTCTTCAAAAGAGGCGTGCTCCCGCCACAGACAAAGTAGGGCCGCTGGGTGGCAGGCCAAGTAACCAACCTCCAGAGCTGGTCTGCACCCCTCTTCCAGCACACCTGGCCTGTGCTGCCTCCGAGCTTCACTGTCTAATCTCCTAACAGCTCTGTCAGTTCTAGGCCAAGACACAAACAGCTGGAGCAGCATAATGCGGCTTCCTCCGGTGTGCCCAGCCTGTCTTCTTGGCAGAGCCTGTGGGCTGCTGAGAGCCAAGAAGGAGAGAGGAGGCAGCCAAGGGGCTGGGTCTCTCCTGGCTATCCCAGCCGGGACCCCCTCCTGGCGCCGGCCCCAAGCCCTGAGCCCCATACCCTCACAGTCGCCATCACACCTCCACTCATGGCACACCCGACAAGAAGTGAATTGTCAGGCAAGGATACAGAATGGAGCGAGAGGCAGCTCCAGCAGAAAAGGTGTCTCAGAGACTGCCCCTGGCCCCCAGGGCCCCCTGTGCTCCCACTGGGGTCACAAGTCACTGGGGAAAGGGATGCTAAGGACACAGACACCCCTCGGGAGCTGCCTCACAGGAAAGCCTGTCTCTACTGCCTGTGGAAGGGATCTAGGTGCAGACTGATGCCCAGCGCCCTCGGCTCTCCGACCAGCAAGTCACAGGACTGGCCCCTGACTCCTCAGCATGCTAGCCCAGCTCCAGATGTCACACAGGAAGACAGCCTACCAGAAGCGAGCCTCCTACGTTCCTCTCCCATCTTTCTCTCTTCCCCTTCCCTTCCTTTTCCAGCCTCGGACTCCAGACCTGTACCCCACAGAAGGCCATGACTGTGCAAAGCGCCTTTCGATGGAGATGGGGATCTGAATCCTAACTTCTTGCCCCAGGGGTCCCCAGACAGCGTGAGGGTCACCCTGTCTGCAGGTCTAAGCAGGGAGGTGGCAGGGGAAGCGGGGGTCTGTGTGCTCTGTCACAGGTGAGTGGAAGCCCAGGCCCAGCCGGAGCCCCACAGCCCTGGGAGGAGGCAAGGCCCACGTGCTCAGGGAGAGCCGCAGGAGGAGATAAATTCCAGACACATGGTGCGGTGACAGCAGCAACAGTTTGAAGATGTCCTAATTGTGTCCTGGGGCACCGAGAGGCAGAGATGCATTTGGCTCAGCCACGGGTGACAGGCAGCTGGGCGCGCAGGGAGGATTTTCTCTCTCAGGGCCCTGAGCGGTAGTTACTGCGGCGTCCACGGCCTTTGTCGCCAGGTTGTAAATTGTAATCGGAATGAGTTTTCAAGGTTGAAATAATCACGGTCCACAGCTCCCCTCCCCTCCTCCACACGCCCAACCCCGCCGCTGTCCTGAGGGCCACTCCTGTGGACGCCTGCAGGACCGAGCTAGCCCGCTCACCAGCCCCAGACATGCAGAGATTCACGTGTGAGTGTGTGCGTGTCTGCACGCGTGCATGGGTGTGTGCCTCTGCCTCCCAAGTGCTGAAATTACAGGTGTACTCCACCATGCCAGTCGGGGCGGGCATTTTAGTAGAGAAGGGTGCCAAGAGAGTGTGAGGAAGAGCCAGAGCTGGCGAGGGTGGGGGAGGGGAACCGAGGGGGTGGCAGCAGAAACCTAAGTGTGGGGGTCTGTCTCCCCGGGGGCCTCCAGGATAGTGCCAAAGCCAGTGAGTTCAGCGTGTGATGAACCCCCAAGTCACACCACTGTGAGGATGCTTCGCTTCCTGGCGGCGCCACGCTCTCTCCTGCCCCCACCCTTCTCTGCACATCTCCGACCATGCTCGCTCCTGATGTTCTTGGTGGCTTCTTGTATTCTCTCCCTGGCCTGAGGCCCTTCAGCAGCTCAGCCACCAGCCACGGCCCTGCCCCTGCCCCAGACCCTTGTCACCTCCTCCCTGGGTCCGGCCCTTTCAGCCATCCATCCAGCAGCCCAGCAGCTTCCTTCCCCCGGAAAGGCTTTGCTAATTAGCATGTGGCCCAGCCTACCCTCTCCAGCTCTCCAGCCTTACCACCCCTCCCCTTGCTCTGCTTCAGCCATGCTAGAGGCTCTGTGGCCTCCAGGCACTGGTCAGGCTTGAACCCACCTCAGGACCTTTGCACACAGTGCCCTCTCCCCTCTCTCCACGCAGCACTCTCTTGCTCTCCTCAGGGTGTTTGCTTGAGCATCACTGGTGTCAGTGAGACCTTCTCACTTCAGTGTGCAAGCTGTCTAGGCTCCTAGAACTCCTGACTTCCCTCTAACACCCTCGCAGGACCGGCTCTCTCCTCTCTGCACCTGTCAGGCAACACCACTACCCTGCAGAGACTATCAGAGACCTCCAAGGCAGCTCTGCTACTAGTGGGACCAGCACTGGCTGTGTCCACTTCCCTACGCCACGTGCACGCTCACATTGACATGCACACATGCACACACACGCACATACATGCCTGGCTTGTTTAAATGGGTTCTAGACCAAACTCAGCTCCTCATGCTTGCAAGGCAAGCGCTTTGCTGACTAAGCCATTTCCCAGCCTCTTGTTTAGCTGGTGATTTCCTGGCTGAGCAACCAAGAGAAGGGCAGAGACCCAGCACCTCTGGCTACCAAAAAGTTGGAGGTTTGAACAACTGGGAGTTCCTAATAGTTGCAGGGCTGGCACACAGTAGGTGCTCCCAAAATACTGTCTTTCCTTCCTCTTCCCAGAATTGAAAGGTTTCCATGGTTCCTCTGAGGAGGAGATGGTAGAAAGACCCTACAAGAAGGCTGAGGAAGCCTGGGGCAGGACATCTCTAAATCCCTGGGTTCAAATCCCAGATCTGTCAGTTATTACCTGTGTGACCTTACGTGAGTCCTTAACCTCACTCAGCCTCTGTTTGCTCATCTGTAAAATGGGTTACTATAAAGATGACATGCACACTGCTAGGACAGACCTTGCTGATGCATGGGGATGAATGCAGTTTAAAGTAGCTGTGGCTGCTGTGGCTGTAGCTAGCACAATGGGTAACTAGCCCTCCCTACCCAGCCCCAGCCATCCCACCCTGCCCTCCCTCTCCGGACTTCCAGCCCCTGGGAGCAGCCAACAGTAAATTTTTCCTATCTCCTCATAAACCGAGCCTTCCTCCGCGCAGCCATCACCTGGCTGGCGGCGCTGTCAAAAAGACGGATGCGACATCTGCTTTGTTTATGACTTTAATTCCCAAGCCTGCTCAGCGCACTCCTGGGGAGGGGCCGGGCACAGAAGAGGCAGGCAGGTGGTAGGCATTGCCCTACTGGGCCTGGCAGCCACAGAGCTGCCCCTCTCCCTGACCCTTCCCACTCAGTGCGGGCAGCCGTGGGCAGCAGCAAATCGGCTCCCATTGTCCCAGGCAGGCTGTGAGGCAGGGCCATGCCCATCCCAGGGCTCTGGAGGCTGAGCAGGGTGGCAGGATGCCAGTTACAAATGAGGACCTGCTCAAGGTCACGCTGGCAAATGGCGGCAGCATGATGCACACCAGGTGCACAAGCTCCCATTGCTGTGCCAGGAAAACACTGCTCCACGTGGGAGCCCTCCGCACCTGATCCCCACGTAGGCCTGGCCCTGTCATTATGTGCCAGGCCTCTGCACACAGCCCTGGGTGATGCTGAGACCTCTGAGCCCCGCCAAGCAGCCCCCCACCTTGGCAGACCCCCCAGGGACTAAGGATTGCTTCTTCCTGTCTTCCAAGTACCCAGGGTGAGCTCCACTGTCCCCAGCACGGCCTCCCTCCTCATCCCAAACAAAGCTGCCCTAGGGTACGGTAGCCCTGCCACTCTAGGCCTTCCCACCCTCCCATCCCATCACCTCTGTCGGCAGGGATGGGGAGGACACAGACTGGACACAGCAAGAGTGGTCAAGAGCGGCCATTGCTCCCCGTGAGATCAGGGGCAGGGCTATAGAACCAAGACTACCATGGAATCCCACTGTAGGGAGCCCGGCAGTGACACCAGGGGAGACAGCTGGAAGCCAGGCTCCAGTGCAGGGGGAGCTGGGGACATAGGTCCCACCAGGCTAGATGAAGACGAAAGAGGCCCTGGGGTTAGAGGGATTGAAAAGAAGAGGGAGAGGTGGGACAGGACAGGGGGCTGTAGCTCCAAGGCCACGATGCTTAGAGGCGCTGCATCCTGCTAGCTCTAGCACCATGATGCCTGAGTGTGGACTCGGTTTTCTCCTCTGCAAAATAGGTGCCAGTCCCGAGACAGTCTAAGCCACCCGCCCTCAGGGGTGGCAGAGTCCTTTCTGCATCTTCTGAAGCAGACAAATCAGTACCAAGAGACTCAGACTATTCAAGGCTCAGACTCTCCACACACCCCAGCTACCAGCATGTCACCCTCACACCTTTTCAGGTGTGTTTGCTCATGCTATATCCCCACCTGGAAATGGACAGGGTCTTCCATGAGGTGCTGTCCTCTATGCCAGCCTGTCCATCTGCTTGTGTGCCTAAGCCAATGACTGCTACCCTCTCCCCCCCCGCCTTAGCCACAAAGTCCTGGGTGCCTGCACAGAACAGCTCCCTTCAGCAACCCCTGGTGTGCTGGAGAACGTGGTTCCAGAAGCAGAGAGGCTGAAGCAGGAGGATCTCTGCAAACTTGAGGTCAGCCTGGGTCCAGAGGGAGACTTGGTCTCGAAAACAAACAATAAATAGGCAGGCACATACCTCAAATCCTAGCACCTGAGAGATGAAAGCAGGGGAGTCAGGAGTTCAGTGTCACCCTCTACATCAAGACCCTGAGACCAACCCACGCTACCTGAGACCCTGTAAGTGAGATTACAGGACATCTCGCAGTTGGATGCCAACTTCCCTGGTAGAGGCAGGTGTGAGTATTCCTGAGATTCCCCGGTTCCTTCCCCTTGGACTAAGCCTCAGATTCAATGCCCCACCCCCCAGCCTCCATTAAAGTCACCAAGGGAGCTTTAAAAGGCCAGCCCACTCACGATGGGGCTCTGATATGGGGTGGGGACCCTAAACACTCTAATGCACAGCCAGGCTGGACAACTTCCTCTTCTCAGTTCAGAAAACGCCTTCATTAGAACCCCCGCCTCCTGCCACAGACCCTGGGGCCAGCCCACATCAGCCCCATCTCTCAGAGGAGCAGGAAAAGGCCAGGGGGCCGCAGAGCTGGCCCAGGCACCCTGCAAGGCTCCTCTGCCTGCCAGAGTCTGAGCTGAGCCCCCACACGAGGTGACTCCAGAAATCCTGGGCCTCACCTGGACACTGGAGCAGGGCATCCCACCTATCCCTCTTACCCCGCTCTGGCCTCGAACACCCACCCTGGGAACCAGCTCCGGTAAGCCATGATCACAGTGTCCACACAATGTTTGTCCCCACGGGAACAGAGGGGGAGCAGGAGCGGGCAGCCTGCCCGTGAGACTCTGCCTCCATCACTAAGCAGGTCTGTACTTCCTTGTATGGGTGTATATGGGTATGGGTGTGTGTGTGTGTGTGTGTGTGTGTATGTGGGGAGCAGAGGTATACATGCAATGTGTGTGCAGAGGTGAGAAGACAGCCTCCGTGTCTTCTGTTTGCAGTAGGGTTCCTCCCTGGCCTGAACTCAGCGAAGTGGGCGGGGCCAGCTGTCCAGCAAGCCTGGGGTAAGGAGCCTCCTGCCTCTGCCTTCCATCTCTCCATCCCCGGGTGACAGATGCAAGCCATGCCCGGCTTTTCCTTTTGATTTGTGGGTTTATGTGTATGAGTGATCTGCCTGTGTGTGTGTGTGTGTGTGTGTGTGTGTGTACAGCGTGTATGCGCTCATGTGAAATCTGGAGAGGATGTTGGGTAGCCTGGAGCTGGAGTTAGATAACTGTGAGCCACTCTGTACTGTGGTGCTGGGAACTGAGCTGGGTCCTCGGCTCCTTTTTCACAGCTGAGCCACCTCTCCAGCTGTGGGTTGTCAGGATCAGAACTCAGGTCCCTGCACTTACGAGGGAAGTGCTTTACCCACTGAGCCATCTCGCCAGGCCCACCTGCCTGTACTTCTTGCACAGCTATCATGGTTACTGCCTGATACGTGCTGTGCAGCTTTTGACATGTTGCTTGCCCTCTCTGAATCTCCACAGCCTCCTCCTCTTTTACACTTGAGTTGTTAAGGTTTCTAGAGTTGGAAGCATGAAAGGAGAGCGTGTCAGTCAGGAACCTAACATGTACAAGCGGGAGAAAGTGTCCTGCAGGACACGTGACCCGCACACAGCCCAGCTCAGGCCCAGCACTCACGCACAGACACACACACACACACACACACACACACACACACACACACAGCTACACACACTGCCCTCCACCAGCCAGCACACACATTCTGTTGCCCAGACACCCAGAGCTTGGATGTGACGCAGGAGAAGCCCACTGCCCAGTGGCTGCCAGGCCCCATGGGCTTCGGCCACCAGAGGGCAGCATATTTCTCACTCACCCAGACCCCTGTCCCCCCACTTCATCCCAGCTCCCTCCTGGCCCACACTAGGGAACCTCAATCCCCCAAAGATTCCTTGCCATGTCTCCAGCTCTGCTCTGCCCAGGCCACTCGGGAGGACATAAGGCAGAATCCTCCCGTTCCCCCTGCACAAGGAGGCAGCACCCAGAGCCCGGTGCTCCCCGGGACTCCCGCTGTGCCGACCAGGACGAGTACAGAGAACTCAGGACCTGGGTCCAAATGCATATGAAGGGCCAGGCTGCCACCTCAGGGGGCCTGGAACTCAGGCCTCCCCTCAAGTCCTGCCTTAGGCCCCCCCAACAAAGACCCCGTCCCCGTCGTCAGACCTCGCCTCACGTGCCTCCTCTGGGGCTCAGTTTCCCCATGGCGCATCCCTATGGCCAGGAAGGGACCTTCCTACTCCTTTTCAAATGTTTTTTGTTTCTACAGCCATCTCCCTCTGACACATCCCATGATTTATTTATCTTGTTTATCATCTGTCTCTCCATTAGAATAAAAACTCCATGAGGATTCAGACTCTTTTGTTCTCCATCCTCAACAAGAGCGGGCCCAGGCAGTCTGTGAGCCAGGCAGTGCCCACTGCCTGACTGAGGAAACCCCTAAGGGTCGAGAGGTGTGCTGTACGGTCAGGAGCGGATACCAGCAGCTCACTGTCAGTCCAGCATGGTGAGCCCAGGCAGTCAGAGCTGGACAGCTCCTCAGGTGAGTCCTGGAAGCCCGTTCTCCCTCTCCGGAGGGAACACAGTGCAGCCCTCCCGCTCCAGCCTCTCAGGGCCACAGTGGGCTACGCCCTCCTCCCGCTCCATTCCCAGGTCAAGTCCGCTGCACATCCACTAATGTGAGGGTGGTTCCCGAACATCAGCCCTTAAGCCCCTCTAGCTAGACTCTCGGCCTTCCAGACTCTTCCAGAGTTGGCTAGAGTTCAGGGGCCTAGCACCTGGCGCACTACCCGAGGGCACACCGCCTCACCTACAGCCCCACCATCTGCGGGCTCTGCTTCCAACAAGCCCCCTCCTCCCAAGGCCCCACCCCCGCAGGCCCCACCTTCCGCAGGTCCCACCCCACAGGCCCCACCCCCGCAGGCCCCACCTTCCGCAGGTCCCACCTCCTGCAGGCCCCACCCCACAGGCCCCACCCCCGCAGCCCCCACCCCCGCAGGCCCCACCCCCGCAGGCCCCACCTTCCGCAGGTCCCACCTCCTGCAGGCCCCACCCCACAGGCCCCACCCCCGCAGCCCCCACCCCCGCAGGCCCCACCGCAGCAGGCCCCACCCCCGCAGGCCCCACCGCGGGGCAGGTCCGTGCTCACTGGTGCACTTCTTGATGTGGCTCCCCTTCTTGAGCGCATGGCGGCTCAGCTTACAGTGGAAGTTGTCCTCCCAGAACTCGGCAAACCAGATGTTGCGCCTGTTGTTGTCCAGGGTGCGGCTGGAGAAGTACCGATCGAACCCTGGCAGGAGATGGGGGGATGTCAGGGCCACACACCCCAAACATGGAAATAACTGGGGCCAAGAAGGGGTGTCCTCTGACTTGGGTCCCAGGCAATTAAAATACAAACAACAAAACAAACAAAAGCACAACATGGAGTCGTTTCATCATGCCATGTAAAAAAAAGAGCTGGGTTAGGTCCCAGGTGAGCCCACACTAGGGGTCGCAGCCTACATGGCAGAGACACTCCGTGGATCAGGCCCGCCCTGCGCACAGGGAAAGGGAAACCTGGCCAGGCAGGGCCACACTTGGAGAAAACTGCCAGCGGGACCTGCACCTTGCCCTCTGTCTAGAACATCCCTGTTGCTGGCAAACACCCCTGCTCCCCCGCGCCCTCTGCAAGCTGCCAGCTCCCTCCCACCCTGCCCCAGGGCTGGCACTGATAGGGCAGTGCCTGCTCCCTGCCCAGAGACCCCCTGAAGCTCACCTGTCCAAGCTGCGGGGGCAGCGGCCCAGCAGGGGGAGATGAAGTCTGGCCTATGGTGGGCCACGCAACTCTTTGTTGTGGGGACTATTATGGGCTGTTGAATAGCATCCCTGGCCTCCACCCAATAGACTCCACAGGCTCCCACTTACTACGACAACCAATAGTATCTCCAAAAAAGAACCAGTGGCTGGGTATGGTGGCCATACCTTTAATCCCAGCATTAGGGAGGCAGAGGCAGGTAGATTTCTATGAGTTCAAGGACAGCCTGGTCTATATAGTGAGTTCCAGAGTAGCCAGGGCTACACAGAGAAACCCTATCTCAAAAACAGATGAGACCAGTGTTCTTAAAAACATCCCCAGTGTTCCAGAGAGAAAGAGTCCTCAAGTCTTGGGTTCAAATCCCAGCTCTGCCCATGCTACAGGATGGGTGCCTCAATGGCAGAGTGGCTAGGAGGCCAAACGAGGAGCCTGGCAGGGGCTGAGATTGGCTGCATGGGTCAGCCAGCGGCTAGGGTCATTTTGTGCTCACTGTGGCTCAGTGTGGCTGAGGTGGTGTGGAATTTTCCACTGCCTGGGCCGGCTGGGCCCCAAGGAGAAGAGAGGACACTGAGTGTGACCTTCAGCAAGGAGGGGTGATGGAGGGGCTGACTCCTGCGGTCCTTCCCGGCCTGTCACCTCAGCGGTGGTTCTCCCGGAGCAGAGCCCGGCAACAAGGCGGCCCTGGGAGCCATCTCTCCGTCTGTGAGTCCTGCCAAGTCAGGCCATTACCAGGACACTGACATTGTGCCTCGCTCTGCAAGACTCCTACCAAGATGACTGTGGCCTTTGCCCCAGAAGAAGGGGTAAGTGCGAGGCAGAAAGGAAGAGAGGCAGGACAGAGCAGGGGGGGCCCAGCCCTAGCTACTGGACCTGTGCTGGCCACACCCAAGCATGCTGCCTGCAGACCCCTCCTCCAAGGCAGGGGAAAAAAGATCCAGGAGAGGAGAGGCGTGGGGTGGACAGGTGAGAGGCACGTTTCATGACGTGCGCCTCACACACCCCACACCCCAAAGCAGCTGAACCCAAAGCCAGGGGACAATTCCAGGTCTGCAGTCCAGTTCCACCACGCTGGAGGCCCCCGAGTGCAGGAGTTTACGGGCAAACAAAGAAGCAGGACGAGAGGGAACAGAAGAGTGGGGAGTGGACAGTAAGCTGTGAGGGCTGAGGGGCCTACCTCGCACGGACATCCTCTTGGGGAGAATGGTGACGGCACCCTCGGCCACCTCCTCCAGGCGCAGCACGGGGGCACTCTTGGAGCCCCAGCTGTCGGAGCCCATCCAGAAGAAGTGGCCGGTCTGGTTGGCCCTGCGCGCCGCCTCCAGCACCCTCCTGTGGGGACACAGCAGCCCGGCCCCGCCGTGTATGGCTACCCAGCTGCCCGGCCCCGCCGTGTATGGCTACCCAGCTGCCCGGCCTCCGCGCCTACACCTACATCAGGATGCTCCAGCCATGCTCTTTAGCCCAGAACTCATAATTGTCCCCCCATAGATGATACACCCACACCCCTCATAGGCCACGCCCACCCCCACGCTGTAGCTGAGCCCCTTCCCCCCTACTCATAAGCCTACAGTTGCCTCTGCCAGCACTCCAAGCTTGTAGCTCTCCCCACTGGCCTATGGCTGTCTACGTCTCTACAGTGACCTCTCTTGTCCAGGCCTGACTTCAGGGGCCCACATCTGCCCCCTGTAAAGACCACCATGTCTCCTTAAATCCATATCTGCCCCACTTGGGTTCTAGATGATGTCTGCCAGGCCCTATCCTCTCACAGGCATGCCCTCTGGGCAGCAGGCCACCCCACACCAAGGCCATCTTCATATGGATGCCCACAGGGAACCCACCCAGCCACCCCCTCCTACGACAGGCAGACGGCGAGCCCTTCCTCAGCTATTCCAGAGGGAGGTGTCTCCAAGGCTTGCCTCTCTTAGGGAGGCCTTGGTCAAAGGGCACAGGCCAAGCCCAACACAGGGCTGGGAGACCACATGGCACTCCACTGGTCTGGCCCGCAAGCCCGGCTCCTATAAGGCGACAAGGGGAAGACCCTGCTCCCTTGGAAGGGAGCAGGGCTGAGGAGGAGTTGGAAACTCATAAGCGGAAAACAGGAACCCCAAGGACTGTTCCTATCCTTCTATGGTAAGGACCAGAGTATAGGTCCAGGGTCCCGGGGCGCCTGGGCCTAGGCAGGTAGCAGCCTAGGGAAGGGTAGGGACTAAACTTCTAGAGAGAAAATATTATCCCCAAGGCCCATAACCCACCCCTATGCCAGCCTGCGGTCACCCTGGGGCCCTGCTCTCGTCTCTCTGCCAACCTCTGGCCCCTTAGCAGACCACCACCCACCTTGGGCCGCCACTAATGGCAGATGGGGCGGCTCACGAACCACAGCCTCAATCCTATTACTGCTTCCTGTGTCTGAGAAGCCAGGAGGGGCAGAGACAGCATCCCACATCCAGCCAGCCACCTGCATTTATTTTTACCTCTGTCCGCTTCGGAAAACACAGTGGATTTCCAGAAACAGCCGCACTCCCACCAGGCTGCTCGAAAGAGTTCCGCGCAGCCCCTCCCTAGGGATGAGGACCCAGACCCCCATCCTCCCTCTCATGGGGGGGGGGTTTAAGCTGGGGTACCCTCAAAAGCAGTGGGCCCAAAGTGGAAGGCACAACTGGCTGTGGGCCTGGCTCTAGGGGAGTGAGAGAGGAGCCAGGGGGCAAAGGAATGGCTCAGTAATTAGACACTGGGTATCTGGGGGGCCTGTGAGCCCGGAGGGGGAGTCAGGAGCCTCTGTGCACCCTGGAGGGGGTCCCCGTGAGTCTGGATCTGCTTGGAACCCCTGCCGGCCTGGGCCCTCTCTCCTCCATCCCTGCAGTGCCCTTAGGGCTTCTCTGTGAGGCTGCGACTCAGAACTCCAGGGCAGGTGTGGGAAAGGGTTAAAAGAGAGACATGAGGCCAGCACTGGACATAGAAGGCTACGGGGGCTGTGCAAGCAGGCCCACCCCAGGTCTGCTCAGACGTGGGGTTCTCTCCCAGGGAAACCTCGGGGACCTGACACTTGGGTTTCCGGAAGGTGAGTCACCTGAGCAAGAGAAAGGAGACAAGCTGGGACTGCTCTGTGGGATGGTCCACAGAGGGCCTTTGAGCTCGTGACCTGTGACCCCTGTGCAGGCGGACACACAGAGGGTCTGGCGGGGTCTCCATGGACCTTGCACTCAAGAGCCACAAGAGTGCACTCAAGAGTCTGGGGTCCAGGATGAAGGCTCTCCCATAGCGAGAGCACGCCCAAGCCCTGTGCCCTGAGCTCACCAGAAACAGAGGTGAGGCTGAGCGGTGGCTGCTGTCACTGAGCAACTACATCATGCCAGGCCCTGCCTTCTGCACCTTCCTACGTTTGCTCCCCAAACACTACTGGTCAGGAATGGTTTTGTTAAACAGCAAGGAGGCTCAGAGAGGTCAAGACACTGGGCTGAGGCCAGCCCTCCAGCAGGTTAGATCAGAACTGTGCAGCATGGCCTCAAGTCCACGAGCCTTTCCCCTGCATGTGTCCTGCTTGCTGTCCTTGGCTGGCGGAATGGATGTAGGAGGCAGAGTGGGGAGGGCCCCCCCTGTAGTAGCTGGCTCTAGCCTGGAAGCCCCTTGCATGCCCCCATCTCCCTGGAGGGAAGGCCTCCAGCCAACATGCTTGGGACACTGTTTGCCATGGCTGCCCTACCTGATGTCATCCTCATTGGCAAAGATGATGATGGCCCTGGCGTTGGATGTTTCCAGGAGACGTTTGATGATCTTGTCAAACTCCCCAGACTTCGGTTCCCGGGGGATCTTCACCGACTGGGCAATGCACACGCCGCCTGTGGAGAGGCCCGTCCATTGTCCATCAGCCTGGGCATCAAGCCTAAACTTCCCACTTCCCAGCACACCCCAGGAGGCTGTGGCCAGGCTCCCTCGCTCAGCCCCCAGCGCACCACGTCAGGATCACAAACACCCTGGGGGTGACGCTTCAGGATTCCGTGCCTCAGTTTCCCTACCTGAGGCGAGCGAGAGCCAGACTGCCTATTCGAAGTCTCCGTTTTCCCAGTTACGGCTGGGTAACCTTAAGGCAGTCACTCAACCTTTCTGTGTCTCAAACATCGCATTTATAGAATGGAGACAGCAAGGCGACCTAGTTCATGGCTTCTTGTGGAATCTGTGAGTCAGCGTGAAAAGAAAAAAACCGCTGTCTGGTGCGCAGCAAGTACCTGGAGCACTGGCTATTTTTATCAGCATCACCTCAGAAGGTTCTTTGAAGGATTAAATCTGAGAGTGGCCATCCTGGCAACTGTGTCCCAACACCCATGTCCACAGAGACCCTGCACACCAGAGGTCCTGGGGGAGGGCTGCGTGTAGGCCTGCTGGGTGGGCCAGGGGGAGCACGGTGTCCCACAATGCACAATGTACCCAAGCCTTGCGGTCATGGAGACAGCAGGGAGCACGTTGAAGCCAGACAGGGCCCAGTGGCTCCTGTGACTGGCCTCTCGGGTGAGCACAGGTAGAAGCTGTGCCAGTCACACACTCATAGCTCGCCTGTGCTCCCTGAGCAACCAGGACCACCAGGGAGCACCACTGCACAGGGCACAGCCCCAGGAGGGAGGCCCTCGGTGGGACCTCTGCCCCCTATCGTCTGGCTCAGAACAGCACCCCGCCTCGGCCCAGCCCTCTCTTCAGTCAGTTCCATCCCTGCTCCCCAGTGTCCCTCGCCTTCCACCCAGCCTCTCCTCCAGATGCAACGTCCTCAGGCACTCGCTACCTCTGCCTGGTGCTCATGCCATGTGGGGACAGGAATCCCGCCGGAGGCCCCGAGGTGGCAGCTCCTGGAGGCCACCTCAGGAGAGGGTGCAGAGCAGAGTGTGAGGCGGCAGGAGGCGGCTGGCCAGATGGGGAAACATCCGCAAGAGCACTGATGGCAGGGTTTCAGCCAAGGCACAAGTGTGTACATACACACACACACACACACACACACACACACACATACAAACACAGAGGGGGCAGGGGAGAACTTTAGGTCACTCCTAGATACATAGCAAGGCCCAAACACGAGGCAGAGCTGGGCCTAGAAGAACTCAGGACAAGGGAAGCAGGCTCAGGGTCCCTGGTCAGGGCCTTTACCCCTTCCAGGCGCAGGCCACACCACAGACAGCAGGGGACTGGAGTGCTGCCCTCACTGGCTGGGGGCATTTAGCAATGGCAGTCCTCAGCTCCTGCCAACCCGCCATATGGTCTCCTCCAGTTAGAAAATGGGCCAATGGCGACGTGTCTCCGTTCCCATCTGGGAAGGCAGATGGACAGGAGGAAGAGGCTGGCCCAGGCAGTGGGGGTGGGCCACCTGGCTCAAGCAGGGAGTGGAAGCGAGAGTTTATCTTATCGCTCTCCAGCTGGGAGAAAGCGTGAGGTTAGGTCACGCTCCTGGGCCAGTGCACGCTCCTGTCCTGTGCTGCATGCTTCACTTTGCTGGAGACAGGTCTAGGGGGCCGTGGCGCAGCGAGGGGGTCACAGGAACTCAGTGCTGCGAGTGGCCTCGGAGGGGTGGTACTCATGGAGTGACCCACATGAGCCGACTGTGACCTAACAAAGGCCACTGTGATGACTCCTCTGAGGACTCACCACAGATGGGGAAACTGAGGCCCACAGCGGTGGAGTGGCTCCCCAGCCTATGGAGATGGCTAGGTGAGGTTTAAACCCAGACCATTGGGCTACGGGGCCACCTGGTAGCCCATCCGGTGTGTAGCGGGGAGCCGGCTGTGGAGATGGGGTGTCTGAGCACAGGGCCATGGACATGCCTCGGCATGGACTTGAGTGAGCGCTCACTGTGCCACTGCATCACAAGACAGCACGTGCCCGTGGTGCTGTGACTTCACCGCCCACAGTCAACATGGCTGCCGGGGGAGTGGGGACAGAGAGCTGCCTCCCAGGGTCTCCCTTCGGGGACATGGCTCCTGGGAGTGCTGTGGTTCCCTGTCACAGCTAGAGAGAACCAGAGTGGCCCCAAGGCCCAGCACTGATTGCGTACCCACCTTGCACTGGGCACTGGCCAGGCGTGGCCTCCACGAGTCCACATACCCAACCCCAGGGCGAATAATAATAATATCCCCACCTGGCAGATGGGGAAACTGAGGCTCAGAGCTGCCAAACAACCTAGCAGAGGTCACGGGAAGTGAGGCTACAGTCCTACTCAGTGCCCAGGACCTCCATCAGACCAAGGTCCTCTCCTGAAGGCCTCCTTACATGGAAAGCCCTCCCCTCCACAGCTGCCCCAAAGTGGGTGGAGGTCACACACGTGTGTGCACACAGTCAGGAGTACGCACACCAGACTCTGTGCACAATTGCACAGCCTTCCTTTGAACGCAAACACACCTGGCCACAGACCACACTGCTATGGGGTTCCTGTGTCTGGCCCCTGCCCCCATCACTGTGGCACACTCTCACGCTCCCTTCCACACCCTCAAGCTCTCAGTGGACTTGTCCACACTGAGGAATGGAGCAATAGAAGCTGGCAGGCAGACAAGAGACAAGCAATCCCCAGGCTCTGGGCAGACACAGGACTGCAGGAATCTGAGCCCCCCCTTCCTGCCCAGGCCCTCCTGGGTCCCCCCTCGTGATCCCTCAGGTCATTCCACAGACCCTATCCAACCTCCTACCAGGAACCCAGCTGCCATGTGCCAGCCACAAGCCTGTATCCTAGACGAGCCAGGGCCTGTGTGCTGGCCAGAGGACACCATAGCCTCTCACCAGAGAGACCACTGATGACATGCACCCCTGAGCCCTGAGACCCCAGCAGAACAGAGGGTCTGAGGCCAGAGAGAGACTGTGCCTTACCTGTGGACACACAAGAGCAGGAGGAAGCCTCCTTCATGTGCTGTGCCAGCCACTGCCTGCTGTCCTCTGACCGCCTGGGGCTGGGGTCCCACCTCCCACACCTGCCCGGGCTCCTCCCCACCTGTCCAGGCTCCTCCATAGCTGCCCAGGGTCCTCCACACCTGCCCAGGCTCCTTCTCCCTGCCCAGGCTCCTCCCTACTTTCTCAGGCTCCTCCACACCTGCCCAGGCTCCTCCACACCTGAGCAGGTTCCTCCCTATTTCTCAGGCTCCTTCCCCCTACCCAGTCTCCTCCACACCTGCCCAGGTTCCTTCCTCCTGACCAGGTTCCTCCCCTACTTTCTCAGGCTCCTCATCACCTGACCAGGTTCCTCCCTATTTCTCAGGTCCTCCTCAGCCTCACAGGGGCCACCTCAATTTCTCACAGCCCACCTATCGGCCTATGGGCTCCTCCTCTCCTTATCTTTTTCCTTTTCTGAAAAATGGTTTCAAATGTAAAACGAGAGGAAAAAAAATAATGAAAAGACAAACCCTAGGAAGTCAAGTGGAAAAAAACCTATATTGCTGCAGAATATGGCAGACTGCAGAGGGGAGAGCACAGGAGGGGGTCCCCTTAACCCCACCCCCACCCCACGCCCAGGCCACGCTAGGCTCCCTGTAGGAAGCAGGGCAGGCAGGAGGTAGTAGGGTCACACCACACCACACCACACCACACCAGCTTCTCTTCCCTCCTCCTTTCCTAAGCCAGGTATCAGCAACCCCAGCCTCAAACCTGCTCCCAGGAAGAGAGATGGAAAAGAGCCCCGCAGAGGGTGGGTAGCTGACAGGGATCTGCCGTGGAGCGGGGCCACGCCCTGGGGACTGAGCTCTGACAGTGGACTTTGATTCGCACAGCTGGGGGAGAGAGAGCCAGGCTTGGCTCCCCCTGGATCCGGCCCTCCACAGAGCTCCAGGCCTGGCCGGGCTGTGGCTCACTCAGGCCTGGCTCCCGTCATCACTCTGCCTGGTCCTGCCCCCAACTTCCTCTCCACTCAGAGTGCAGCCTGCCCTCACCCTACTTAGCCCTGGTGAGTCCACTCCCTGCACACATGTACACTCGCCAACAAGCATGCCATCTACCTTGCCTGCCCCAGTTCACAGCTGCTCCCTCACGGCAGACCTCCCAGGGTCTGCCTGACCCCCGCCTACAGCAGGCCTCTGGGCATGCTGGCCCCAAGCCCAGAGAACCCTGTCCCGCCCGGCCATCGCTGGGTTCTCTCCAGGACACTTGCTGGGGCCCACCGGGGATAAGCAGCTGTCCGTGGTGGCTAAAGGGACAAGGGACAAGGGACGGTCTGCAAAGGACACGGGGGTGGGGGTGGGGTAAAGTGACAGAGGCTCCGGAGGGATGTTCTGCACACGCCCCTCTCCAGGTGTCTATGCCTGCAGAGCCTGCTCTGATTTTCCATCGCTGCTGCCACCTCGTCCTGCACAGGCTCTGGGCCCCCTGTGGTACCTGATGTCCCCTCATGCTGGGAACAGTCTGTCCCCGTGAGGTCTAGACCCGCTTGTAGAGACAGCCACCCGGGGACATCCCTCAGCCCTGCCTTCTGCTCCGTTCACTTTCTCTGCCCAGTTCCATTCTCCTGCAGCAGGAACAGGGAGCAGGCAACAGGACAGCTAGCGGATGCTTGCTTGTCACCTGCCTGCCCCAAAGCTCGCTGTGACACAGCCGGGCCAGAGAGGGGCTTGTGGCACCCTCTCTTCCTATGGCGGGCGGGCAGTGAGCCACCAACAGAGAGACTAAGGTCCCAGCGGACCCAGGTTTGCATACAGCGACAACACACTCCCTGTACTCAGTGACTGCTCGTGGCAGGACACAAAGGTGGCATTGCCGCTTGGGCAGAGGGTGAGACGGAACTCATCCCTCAGCTGTGTCTGCTCTGGGGTCCGCAGCTCTGGAGACCGGGGTCGGGCTCAGTGAAAGCGCTGGGCAGCCCCCCCCCCCCCAGGCTTTGGCTCGGAAGCATGGGATGGGGGCGGGGTGGGGAGGCTGTCCAAGGCGATGGCAGCACCAGTACCACTACACTCCAGCTCCTCAGAGAGGGAGACCCACAGCGCCTCACCGCACAGGGACCTTTACATGGCCACACACCCTACACGGCCACACCCTGGCCGGTCCACAGTTGTGCAAGCTCACGCAGGAAGTGCACAGCGACACAAGTACACGCACCCCAGCCATCACCACTGCCACAGCCTCCGCACACCACACAGCTGTAAGCACTGCCAAGAGATGGGCTCAGCCCACCAGGCCACACGGCTGTGCCCATAAGGACCTCAAATGTGGCCCCAAGAACGGACCCCTATTCTCGTATAACACACAGCACATACCCAGACCCTGACAACAAACTGTCGCGTATGCTCCACAGGTGCACACGTCCCTAGCCAGCCAGGCAATCAGCCTGCCAACCCTGGCTATGCCCTCTCCCCGACGGCTTCCCCGCATCTCCCACGTTCTCCTTCCTGCCCCCTCCCTCAGGCCTGCGCCTTTCCCCGTGGAGAAGGTCCTCTCACTCAGTGACCACAGTGGACCATCTGTGTCACATCAGCTGCTGTGCAAATTCACACACTCCCAGGGTCTGCTGGAGCCTGCCCGCACTCGGCACAGAGCTCGGCCTTCCCTTGGCCAAGGGCTTTGCACTTGGCAGAGAGCAACGCTGGGCTGCTGCACGGTGCCCCAGGAACTAAAAAGCAAAGCCCTCATCTTCACTGTCCCCTCTCTTGGCCCTGAGGCCTGTCCCTGGGGGGCTGGGGATGCACAGCTAGGCAGAAAGGATTTCAGGCACAAGAGAGCAGGGGGATGCTGTGACACAGAGAGTCCTGGTCCCACCTCAGCCACCCCCTGTCTCCCACCAACGGCCAACTGGGCCATCAGGAAGGATGTGATACATACCCACCCCGGGCAGGCCAGGTGCCGAGGACACACAGACCCCAGGGCAAGCTCTGCTGTCCCTGGCCAGCCAAACCTGCAGCACGGCTCGGGGTTTCATTATTCATGGTGCCGGGCTCTTGCGAGGAAATCCAGAGTGATTGCTGTAATATCTTAACACAGATGTGTTTAGGCAAAACACCTTCGAAGCCAGGCAGCCAGAAAAACATAGAAGAGGGAAGAGCTGGAGGCGGGTGGCGAGGGGGAGGCCAAGAGGACAAGGGAGAAGCAAAAGCACGGTGGGGACCTGTCCAGCCTCCACTTGCGTCCTCTCGGTAGCATGACTGTCGATGGAGGAAATCCACCTGTTCCCCAGACTCGCTTCACAGCCAGCTGGAGGTCCCCCCACACTCATGGTGACTGAGTGCAGGTACCTGTGGGACAGGAGGGCCCTGAGGATAAATGGACCCTCAGTGTCCTCTCTATCAGCCACACCCAAGTGTGCCTGTCCTCTCTCCTCCTTTCTGCTTCTGCCCCCAGAAACAGGCCGACAATGGGCTGGCTGCACAAGGGCTCTTCAGCACCCCACCGCACCCCAGCTTTTTAACCAGGACTGCCTCCTCCAGGCCAGGCAACCGCCGCCATCGTGGTCCTGAAGCTAGCAGCAGCTGCCCCCTTCCTGTCTGCCTGGCCACGCGGCCTCTGGGTCTGACTCCCCCGCCCCACCTCACCCCAGATCCAGGCGGTGGCCCAGTCCTGCCTCTCTGCTCTGACCGTCCCTTCCTGTGCTGTGTAACTTGTCTGCCTCAGGGAGAGGGTTGAGCCCGGGGGCCAGGGTTCAAACCCGCTTCTTAGCTGTGTAACGTTGGACAAGATGCTGAATCCTCCCTGCGTTTTGCCCATCACAAGTGTGAAGAACGGGACATAGGCAAGTGTGGTAGCACACACCTATAATCCTAGCAATTTAAAGCCAACCAGGCTCCTGCATGGTAAAACTCCATCAAAGAAAAGAAAAAAAAAAAAAAAAAGATTGAGCAAACAAACATAGGGCATAAGGTAAGGCTATGCACAAACGCAGCAAAACTACCCATGTCGTCCTGAGGTCAGCTTTCCTCCAGGAGACTTCCTTAAGAGATGTATCGCCTCCCTTCCGACTCCCCAGGTCCCAGCAGAGCTCAGTTAATACTGGTCCAACAGGTCTTATTCTCCAGTTGCTGTCCAGGAGATGGGCTGGTGCTGGAAATTCCTGAGTGGGGAGACTCAGGGTGCCCCTGGCCCGCCCCCCACCCCCCACAGGAGCACCATTTGGGCAGGAGAAAGCAGAGGGGTTAGGGGCTAGCAGCAGCGAGCCTGTGGTTTGGCCAGAGCAGGGAGGGCCGCTGCAGACCAGGGATGAAATATTTAGAAGCCCACATCCCCGGGAAGTGGAAACTGACAAGCAAAATGAAATGTTGAGATGTAATTACGCAGGCAGCCCAAGCATGTCTCGCTGCAGGCAGCTCAGCCCCTGAGTCTATCACACCAGCCCCTGGTAAGGAGGCCCTCTGGGGCCCTCCCAGACAGCCCCACCCTCTCTACAAACCGGGCTAGCAAAGGGCATGACTGCTGAGCAACAGAGCCAGGGCCAGGGCAGACCCTGAGCCCAGTCATTGTCAGCTTCCTGGCAGGAAATGAAGCTGTTGACCCATGCCCCAGAAAGGAAACTGTCAGCTAGCCTTGGTGGGTGGCTGTGAGGGTGATGCCAGCCCAAAGCAGAAGCCAGCCTGACTCAACTTGGGGGAGGGGGAGGGTTGGGACAAGGAGACCCAGCCGCCTGGGGCCCTGGTTAATGAAAGCTGATGAACCTGGGCAGAAACTGATCCAGCAGAATTGCCAGAGACCCTGCAGCTGTTGGGAGAAGGCTGGGAGTCGCAAACCTAGCCACTGGCCCTGGGAGGGGAGTCCTGCTAGTTAGAGAGGGAGGGGCTTCAAGCTTCAGTCCTAGAGCAGTGAGGTCCCTCCTAAATGTCCGCCCTGCTGGACAGCCTGAGTTGGGTCGGCTACTTCGTATCAGGCCAGCACAAGCTATGGTACTAGGGACTTTCCCGGGATCTGGTACCAAACATTGGAGCTCCAAGCCGTGATCATCGCTCACGCCTCTAAGAACACCTGGAGAAGGATAGGACTATCCAGCCTCGAGGAGCTCCTTTCTGATCCAAACCAGAGTGCACAGGAGGACTTCAGTTTGCCCCAGGCTGACCAGCATGAGCCAGGAACGAACATTCAGTGCCCAAGACCTTCACCAGGCTGCTTCGGGAGCTCAGATGGTACCCCAGGCAGACCCAGCCAGCTGATCACAGACCGCATGACCCAGCTGGCTCCTCCTACTCTCCAGGACTCTCGGGTTACTCCCCTCCCCAGGCGGAGACTCCAAAGTCTCATCTAGGAGGCTGGCAGGACACCCCAGCCCCCACTTACTGATCCCACCCATGAAGAGAATGGCTGGCCAAGAGCCCCACCACTACAGATCAATCGTCCCCAAAGGGCAGGGGGCTGCAGCACAAGCACGCACAGATCGCAGGCCCACAACCGCACTGTAGCTGGACGGTGGCCCAGGAGCCCCTTCCCCTTCTCCAGCCCCTCCCCCACTCTTCCCGCGCTCCCTGCTCAGTCACTCTCTGTCTTTGCCTCTTCCGTCTCCTCTCACCCCGTTAGCCCTTCACAACCACTCTTCTGAAACAGCTAACATCACCCTATGCTGCCTCACTGGCCCCTCCCAATCAGCTCACATCCTGGGGGTCAGGACCATTTCACAGATGAGGAAACTGATCCTGCCTGGCTGCCTCTGCCTGTGTGGCTCTGACTTAGATCCTTCCTCCTCACCCCCCTTCCCTCTCCTCCATTTCCTCCATTCTCCATCTTCTAGGTGACAAGTAAGTCATTCTGGCCCTGTCCCCACATCCCTAAGTCTGAGGCACAGGCCAGGCAGGAAGTCCTCTGAAGTGTCAAGGGCCTCTGAGCCTTCTCTAGCCCTCCTGCTCCCCTCCCACTCCCCTTTCCTCTCCCCTACTTGTCACCTCGCCCTGCTGCTTCCTACACCCAAGGCTTCCCTTGGGTCCCAGGGCATCGTTAGCTTCCTTCTGGCTTGTTACAAATTTGCATGGAATTTGCATAGAATAGCCACGTGATCTTTCTGTCTATAGCAAAACAGAGCCAGATGGAGCACCCTGAGTCAAGGAGGGTAGAGACCCAGGAAGGGGAGAACCCCGAGTCTGGGAGGCCAGTGCTCACCCTGTGTGGGTGTGCCCAGAGGAGTCCGGTACCCTCCCAACCTCAGGAGGAGCCTCGTGGAGCCTGGTTTGCCTGTTCTGAGCATTTTGCCACCAACCAGTGAAAACTAGAAGCCCCTCCACTTCAGAGAAACCAAGAGCCCAAAAGAACCAGTGGCCCATTCACGCAGGAAGAGCCCGGGCAGGCCTGGCCCACACACTCTGCCAGAGTGCCTGCTCCATCTGACCCGCTTCTGGTAGGGACGTGGCCTTCTGAAGACAGCGAGTCCAGAGCACCCTCTGGGCCAGGCCCAACCCTGGCCTGGTCTCCTAAAGGAAGCTCTTTCCTGCCCAGCCCCCCAGCCTGTGCAAGCAGCCCCACCACTGATTGCGGGAGACAAGCGCTCCAGCCCTTTCATCTCGGCTTCCTAGCTGCAGCCTGACCTGCCTGGTCACAGCAGTGTCCGGGAATAAATGTGTTTGGGTAAGAAAGAAACTGGTAACAGAGCAGAGGGGAAGGGCCTGCGCCTCACAGATGCTTGGCTGGCGCAGCCTCTGCAGCTGGCGGCAGGCTGCAGCCACCCTGCTGCCCAGAGTTCCCGGGGAGCGCCAGCCTGGCCTGCATGCCGCTCTCCGTGGTGCTGAAGCTTGGCCTGGCTCAAAAGCCTCTGCCCGAGGGAACTCAGGACCAGTCTGTGAGCTCACGACCAGAACCCTGGTCCAAACCCTCATCTCTTAGAAAAACATACTGGGGTGTGTGTTTGGGTTTGGATGTGTATGTGTGTGTGTATGTGTGTGAGAGTGTATATGTGTAGGAGTGTATGTGTATGTCTGTGGTGTGTGTGTGTGTGTGGTGCGTGTGTGTGTGTGATATGCGGTGCACACAGCCAGAGACGCCATCTTCTGCCCTTCCCAGGTGCCCTGACCTGCCTCACTGAGCCTGCAGTGGGCTGGCCGCAGCTTGCCCAGTGACCTTCGTGCCTCACTCCTTCCTCAGGTGCGTGAGAGGCCCGTGCTGCCACGCTCAACTCTGCCTGTTTCCCATTACACACTGCGCCCTCTCTCTCGGGCCCCAGCCTACAAGCAGACAGAGTGAGGCCAGTGGCCTTGAACACCTTCCCACCCCTGCTCACGGCCTCAGCAGCTCGGGCCACACTGCCTCCAGGCGGCCAGAGGCCCCACATGACAGCCTCTTCTTGCTCATCCCGCTTCCCCATCATGGCTGTCCCCAAACGCCAGCCTGGATCTACTACGGGGCCTTGGCATTTGCTCGCCTCACAAAGCTCGCCCTACCCAAAATGACCCTTGCCTGCGGTGGGCCCCATCCACACTGTCCCACACACACTGGAGCACCCCTCGTGGCAGCGTGTGCCAGCTGCTGCCCAGGGTCACATTGACAAGACTGGTGACTTTGTCTTGCAGGCGGACTCTGGCCTCTCATGAACTGACCAAGCCCTGGGGTCTGATCAGAGTCCAGCGGGTGTACTCAGCACCCCGACTTGATGACTGGTACCCAGAAGACATTCCACAGATGAATGGAGTACACCAAGGAAGGGCTGAAGTAAGAAGAAAGGGAACACTACTGCCCCCTTGTCATCTGTGTCTCCCTGGAGTAGGTGCTGTGACACCCAACGTCTGAGCCCCAAGAGTTCCAAGAGCATAAGGGGACCCCACGGGATATTGTCACCAAGTCTCTCTCTCCCCCCCGCCCTTCCCTCCCTCCCTACACACACACACACACACACACACACACGACTTCCACAGGGCCTGTACAGGGGCTAAGGCTAGGCCTGGCACCCAGGGGCTTCCATTACAACTGTTAGTGAGCCCTGTCTGGAAATGACTGTGTGGGGTAGAGCTTGGGGAGTCTCAGAAGCGTAGAACAGGCCGAGTCTGTTCACGCTCAAGTGCTCTGGAGGGGAAGTCTGGGAATGGACAGAACAAGGCAAAATGGCACGGGCCCTCAATGCTCCTACAAGCAAAGGACTGGAGGATCTGGGCGTGACTAGAGTCTCAGAGGTGCGCACAGGGCAGGAGTGCTGGCACAGTACAGTGCCAGGCCTAGAGCAGGCCCGGGGAAGCCTGGCAAAGAAACTGTGGCTGCAGGCTCCTCCCCAGAGACAATGGTTCAAGCTTTGCCACGGCTCCAGAACGGGGGCCGCAGGAGAAGGCAGACAATGAGATGGGCCTGAGGCTGTGTCAGCTGTTCTTGGACAACCAGAAACCACTGGGTGGGGGGACCCTCCCAGTTCTGGGAGTGCCTGGGAGATTCCCCCAATGTGTTTTTGGGGAAAGATGATGAAATGAAAGACTTTGGGGTTCAAACACCTGTGGAAATGACAGGAGGGTGCTGAGGGACCCTGAACTGCAGGGGTGCCTGGGTCTGTGGCCAAGGGTCGTGGGGAACCTGGCCTGAGAGGGGCGTGACATGCAGAACTCCACCCTGCGCCAGCACCTTCACATCCGTGAAAAAGCTAAGGCTCGGAGAGGGACTGCTTGGTGTGACAGGCTCGGAGTCACACCAGCACCCCGCAGCCAGGTCTAGAAGTCAGCGTCACTCAGAGGCATCCAACCTCGTGGCACTTTTGGGGGGCGGGGGTATGTGCTCTCTATTCACGTTCCTGTTAGACGAACAGGGGAGCTGAGATCTCAGGCCCAGGGTAGCCCCTCGTGGATTTCAGCCCAGCCTCCTGCCACAGCGCCTGGGAGCTGGATTTCCCAGGCCAAAGCCCCAACGGGGCTGCAGTGGGCGACAGGGATTCTTTACAGCCCAAAACATCTTCAGGCATGTCCCTGGAAATGTGTGCCCGGCTTCCTGTGAAGGGCAGGAGGCAGCACGTCAGAGCAGGATGGCCCAACAAATGACATCTTCCTCTTGCTGCTGTCAAGGTAACTCATCAGAGGCCAACAGAGAGAGACAGGGAAAGTGACAGCGTGCGCCATGCTCTCTCTCTCTCTCTCTCTCTCTCTCTCTCTCTCTCTCACACACACACACACACACACACACACACACCAGGGCCTGACTAGCCCTAGGAACTCACCAACCTGAGCGGTGTCAACACTCTGCCACAGGCCAGAGCATCCGAGAAATCAGAGAGGACAGGCAAAGTCCCCGAGGCAGGCCGTGCAAGCACGGGGGTTCATCTTCGTCACACAGGATTGACCCAGCCATCACTAGCAGTCATATTAATGCCAGCACCTTGCCAATCCCCTGCCTGGCAGAGACATCGGCTGGGGCCTGGTGGACCTGGCCACTCAGCAGGGCCACTCATAGTGGTCCACTGGCAATGCCAGGCCCCGGTTACCAAGGCTCACAGCAGCCTGTGGGCTTCTGGCACTGGAGGGGACAGGCCATGTGACAGGGCCCCTCGCCTCCTAAATTCTCCAAGAAGAGCACAGCAGGCCTGGCCTCAGGCTACTTCCCCAAGGAATGGGCAGCCAGTGGGGATATCCAGAAAACACTGAGGCCTCAAATAGTTAGATACCCCAAGCTGAAGCTATAACTGCCCCTCCAGTCTCCCTGTGCCCCTGACTGAACCTCCCAACATGGCAGCCAGGGATTGTGCCCAAGGACCTGGCATAGCCTTCCTGAACCCAAAGATGCCCATTCTGGGCGCCCGCTCCTGCAGCCTTCAGTCCTTGCCAGCCCTCGCTGATGGGGATGGGTCTAAGTCCTCTCCAGCCAGCGTCCATGCACTGTACATTTAAACAATGTGGGAAGGATTTGTAATGGTCAGTGTGGGCACAGGGTTGGGAGGTGACTGGCACAGGTTGGGCTCCATCAACCCAACCGTGGAATCCTCAGTTAACACGTGAGGGTGTCCAGGCTGACAGGGCAACAGTCTCCACCACAGGACAAAGCCCCTATCCCACCCCCTCCAACCTGGCAGTGCGGCCTAGGGGAGGCTGCTTGCCCTCTCTGGTCTGTCCCTTTCTCTTTGAAATGGCCAAGATCATATTCATCTGAAGGACCTGGAGCCTTGTCTGGGGGAGAGTCCTGACACTCTCATCACCACCGCAGCTAGACTCCCCTGCCTGTGCCCTCCCCTCTCCACCCACATCCCCACAAAGCCTCCCACCACCTCCCCGGTGACTTATACTTCAGAGGACAAATCAATACAATATACGGCCAAAAACATCTTTAATCTTTCTCGGGGATTAGGGTATAAGGTGCTGTGGCCTCTTTCTCCCAGTGTTCAATTCTGATTTCAATTTGGCGTGCTGAAGCACTTTCTCCCCCCTCCTCCCTCCCTCTGTCTCTCTCTCTTTCTCTTCCCCCACCTTCCAAATCAAGTTTCATTTAGTAACAGGGCTGGGCGACCGACCTAGGAGTGAGTTCTTGGGTAACCAGGAGAACCGAAGGCCGTGTACACAGCTGGACCTCAGAGGCACTGGACAGCACGGAGAGGTAGCCATGTGAGGGTCTCCCTGCCAGAAGGGAGGCCTCAGAGGAGCCAGGCCCCAGCAAGGACCCGGCGTTCTTGCCTTTCTCAACAGAGGTCCTTTCTAAGCATCTTTGTTGACTCTTCTTCATTTCCCTACACCTGATTAGGAGCTTGAAAACACAATCCCGCCTCCAACTGAGAACGCCACACACCAGCTTCTTCTGTCCCTGGCACGCCATGGACACACATGTCCCTGTCCCACCCTAGCTGGCCATGGACCCCAGCAAGAGACAGCATGGGCAGAAACAAAGTAGGCAAGGACAGGAGGCCCGCTGACGTTACTTGCCCTGGACTTGGGCACACCTGCCCACACCTGCCTTTCTGGACTATGCACTGTCCTATACTGCTGGGCTCTGAGTCCCTAGGGTCACCTAAGGCTTGGCCCCTCCTATGAATGTTGATGCTCTCCACCTAAGTCAGGGGCCACCCAGACAGCAGGTGCAACCCGGGACCTGACACCTCCAGGCCCCTCGCTGCGGGGAACAGACACTGTGGCTCTAAAGCCTCTGTCCTCCCTAAGCTCGCCTTGTCCTGTGTCCTCCACAGGACGTTTGTTCAGGGCAGGAGCAGCCCCTGAGGTTACAGATGCCCACAGCGCAGAGTGGCACGGGTCATGCCCCAGGAAAGAGAGAAAGATGGGAGGGAGGCTGTGGCTCCCAGATTCTGACAAGGTCCTGACATTGCAGCCATCAAGCCGTCCAGCCCCTGGAAAGCACATGGCTGGGGAGGGGGGCCTCCCTCCCGTGTTTGCTACAGAGTTAGAGACGGCACTTCCGCCCCTGTGCTGGGCTGTGGCACCCAGGCAGTTTTCCCAGCACAATTAAAGAGCTTATCAGAGAACTGTAGCAGGATTATGCCCGCAGGGCATCGCCACCATCAACCTCCGGCCTCTCTGCAGTTTTAGGAAAAGCAATTAGAGGCCTGGGCCCTGCAGGTATAAATATACACTGGCCAAGGTCAAGAGCAGGGGCGAGCTAGAGCCCGAGGGATGAGGCTGCCCCAGGGCGCACACTCCTGGGTTCAGGGTGCCGTAGGAAGCCACAGGATTCAGAGTCCCTGAGCCCCGGGGCCTACTTGCCACCGCTGGACCCTCCTAACATCACCACCACCCCTCAGGACCCTACTGATCACTGGAGTCCCCATCCAGATGTTAACCCTTGTTGTGCCAGGCTTACCACTGGAACCTCCAGAGGAGCACCTGTCACAGGCGTCGGGGAGCACAGGGACACAGGCCACCCACCGTGGAGGGCACCCCAGCCCGCAGGCTCCCTGCTTTAAGAGCCTCCTGCTGACAGTGCAGCGGGGCCCTCGATCCCCACCTAAATAAAGCCCTGTAGTTTTCTCCCTCCCCGGCCCGTGGGAGGACAGCCTCCACCCACGACAGGAACCTTCAGTGTCTTGGGGGTGGGATGGGGGCTCTGAGGGAGAGCCGAGAACCCAGAGACAGCAGGCCCGGCCCCACATGCTACTCACCGTTCTCCCGGGACTTCTGGATAAAGGCCTCCACGCCGCTCTCGCCGTAGCTGCCCTCCGAGGCCAGTGTGGACACGTAGTTCCACTTGAGGGCCCGGACGATATCCACCATGGCCTGGGCCTGGTACGTGTCCGAGGGCACCACACGGGAGAAGAAGTCATAGCGGCTGTTGTCACTCAAGTCAGGAGCTGTGGAGGCATAGCTGATCTGGGGGATCTAGGGGGAAGAGGGACATGCAGATGGATGGACAAATGCACAGACGGGGCACCTGCTCCCCACCCACAGCTCTGGGACCCCGAAACCCAGAGCCACCCCTCCCCTCATCCAGGGAAGGCCCTGTGAAATGGCAGGACAGGCCCCAGATACCGAGGGAGAAGGGAGCAGTCCCACGGTGGCCACCCCTGCCTGCAGCCAGGACCCGAGGCGGCTACCTCCAACAGTTCCACCTGTCTCCCTAGGAGGGGCAAGGCCTGGCCAGCGAGATACCAAGAGCTTGCCTGAGGCCCCAGGAGGACTCCAGCCGGCTCCACAGGGTCTATGACTAACGGTCTCCAACGACATCCCAGATGTAAAATAGACACTTGAGCATGCACAGGCATGGCGGGGCAGGGGGAGCTCGCCTGGAGCCTCAGTTTCCAAGTCCCTCTAGTCACCAGCCAGAAGGCTTGGTCTCTGTGACACAGTGGCCTGTGTCTCCTTTCTCCTGCTCTGGAGGACACGCCCAGACCTGAGGCCTCAACTACTTCCCCAGCCCACAGGCAGCCGGTGCAGCTTCTGAGAGGTCCTTCGTAGCTGGTCTTTGCTACCTCGTGGTTTCTTCTCTTTCCATCCTTTATGCCCCCGGCTTCACCCCTTATCACTAGATAGGAGAGAAAGAAGAATAGAGGGAAGAGAGAGAGAGGTCCCTGAAACTAATTTCTTTCTTGTTTCTCCTTTGACCAAGAATGCTAACAAACCACAACCAGGGCCTAGAGAGATGGCTCAGTGGATAAAAGCACCGGCTGCTCTTCCAGAGGTCCTGAGTTCAATTCCCAGCAACCACATGGTGGCTCACAAACCAAAACCAACCTCCATAAAGTATCAACACAACCACCAGCCCTGCCTATCAGGGTGCTAGCCTTGACATAACCTCAGAAAATTTCCCAGAATCCCAAAGGTCACCCAATCACAGAAACTTTCTGCAGCTGGCAAACCACCCTTCTGCCAGAGCATGAGGCAAATCACAGTCAGCTGCTGTAGAGTCTGAAACAGCCCCCAGCCCCACACCTGGGATTAGAATGAAACAGTCTCAATATTTCTGTGTTTTTAAAGAAACCAAAATTCCAGAATTGTCACTACAATCTTTCTCTCCACTGTTTGGGTAAGGGACCTGGAGAGGCAAAGCCACCTCACAACAACTTCAGGGCACCCTAGGCCTCTGTCCCTGCCCTACCCTCCCAGCCACGGATAACCCCCCCCCAACATTAGCTACATCCTGTAGCTGTTTAAAGGCAGCCCGAAGAATAAGGAGCCATGTGACCCTCCTCACAGTCCGCACCAACACCATGGAGGCCACAGCCCCCTGCTCCCAGGGACTTTCAGCCACCACACAGACAGGCTAGGGGGTAGGGAAGGAAAGCTCCTACACAGGGCTGCCCTGCGTCCTGTGGGTGTCCTCCACACCCGGCCTGTGCCCTGTGGGTGTCCTCCACACCCGGCCTGTGCCCTGTGCCCACAGTGAGTGGTGGCACATCTCCAGACATGGTCAGAAGTCTCGGAGGAGTGATGCAGCTGAGGGCCGATGTTTGGAGATTTGTGTTGAGATGATAGAGCGGCAGCGGTGGTGGCAAACGTCTTTAACCCAGCACTTGAGAGGCAGAGACAGGTGGATCTCTGAGCTCAAGGCCAGCCAGGGCTACAGAGAGAAACCTGTGGGGGTTGGGATGCTAGAGCGGAGATGACAAGCTGGCATCGAGGCCTGCCTCGAAGGAACCTCATGGGACAGGAAGACAAACCAGCTGGCAGAGAGCTGACAATCCCTCGGTGAAAGGCAGCGGCAGGTATGTGAGGCCTTGCTGCCCTAGTCTCTTGGCTTTCATGTGTGTTTAAAATGTCCACTTTTCTAAGAAGATTGTTACACAGAATCAAACCAGACCCCTGCCACCCATCAGCCATCCAACCAAACACCATGATTGTGGGGCTGGACTGGCGTGCAGAAGCGGGGACGGGACCTGTCCAGCCATGCTTGCTCCAAAGCCGGGACCCGGCTCTCTCCTCATGCCTGCCCCAGCAAGGCTGCTGCTCACTCATCCCTGTCACTGCCTCCCAACCGGACCATGAGTGACAGACCCCCAAGTTCCTGCTGTCAGGCTGGGAGCCCCCAGTGAGCACCCGATCCCCCACAAAGGCGGGGGACCTGCATGGGGCTCCTGCCAGGCGCTGCACTGCCCCAACAGTCTCCTCTGTGGCCCTGGGACAGTCGCCGACCTGTGGCCAGGCCAGCATATGGGGCAGCAGACCACTCACAGGGTCTGAAGCTCCCACTAGGAAAGGGTTCAAACTGAGGTTTGGGGTTCAAGTCCAACTCTGTGGCTCCTAGCTGAGCCCAGTTCCTCCTCCCCAGGCCTCAGTCTCTTACAGAGTGAGAAATTAAGAGGTGCTGGTAATATGGGGGTCCCTGGGACCCCTGAGAGCAGGCCTGTGGCTCTCTGGAGTGCGACCCCATCCCCCGCCTCCCTTTCCCCCTCCAGCGCCCCCTGCCTTCCTTTAACCTCCCAGGTCCGCCCTCTCTCCCGGCACTGATCCCAGCTCCTTCCCCACCTCACTGCCCCATCACTTGAGTGTTTACCTTGAGACATCCTTGAGTGTTTATGGCTCTCTGAGGCTCCCTCCCTCCACTGGCCCCAGCCTGGAGTGGGGGAGGGGCAAGGGCGCTGCAGGGCAAAGGGGCCAGTCTACAACACCAAGTGATTCAGACATGCTGATTCATGGGGCTGCGTGCCTTCATCCTTAGCTCCCTCAGTCTCAGGAGAGGGAGAGGACACTCAATTAGCATTCTCCTCAGAGATCCCAACATGGCAGCCCAGAGGGACTCCAGCCAATTCCCTCTCCCTCAGCCTTGCCCTGCCCTGGCCAAACACAAAACACCCACTGGCTGTGAGGCTTGCTCTGGTTTGGGAGCTGAGGACTCCGCTCATACCATACTCTGAGGTGGGGACAGGCTTCCCAGCCACAGGCCCAACACCCAGACACCGCAGCCCAAGCACTGTCTCCCAGGACCAACCCTTTTCTACCCAGTGCGCACTGCGCAGTGTGGCTTCACCTCTTCCAGTCAGCCCTCCCGGCTCCTCCAGGCTCCCCTCAGCCTTCCACAGCACCAAGTGTCCCATTTAAGTCACCTGTTGTGCAGTGCCACCAGAAGAGAGGAAAAGGTGGGTGACCATCCAGCCCTGAGCATCAGGAGACAGGCGAGAAGGCAGGAGGTGCTCCAGGCCAAGTGCTACTTAGCTGGGCCTTGAGAGGGTCAACGCTCAAGAGACATTCAGCGTGCCTGCCGCTGGCCCTGGGAGAGCTCTGATTAACGCAGGGCACTGAGGAGGAAGAGTGTGAAAATGCTCTCCCTCTGCCCCCTTTGCACTCTTGGCATGACTAGGAAGGAGGTCCTTGCCACAGAGGATTAAAGGCTGCTCCCGGGCTTCAGCAGCAGTCAAGCAGGAATCCCAGTGCATCTGTGCAAGCATGCATGTTCCAGAACACGCGCCGAGTCGCCCGAGCACATAGGAATGGCACACTCCCTCACACCCTCCCCCTGCACTCGGCCACCGCGCTGCAGCCTGCAGAGAGCTGCTAGGCCAGTGCACACTCAGCCCCAGGGTCTCCTGACTACTTTCGGGAGTGACAGACACAAGGAGGCAGAGGCAGAGGCAGAGGCAGGAGGATTGCTATGAGTTCTAGGCTGGGTTACTTAGCGAGGCTCTGTAAACAAATAAACAAATAAATAAACAGATGCAAAAGGGAGAAGAGAAGGCAGGGTGTGAGGAGCGGAGCGGGAGGCCAGGGTGACATTGGTGTCAAGTTCTAAGGAGCCTCTGGTGTATTGGAGGGAGGGTGATGTGCCTAGTGGGAGCAAAGATGGTACATGCGCCTGTGCTGGGGTGCTATGTGTCCTTAGGACTACAGCAGGCTGCCACCAGGCTCGCCCCAACAGTCTAGGCAAGCCGGCCCTGGCCTGCACACAGCAGGGCTCGGCACACCACAGCGCAGGCCCAAGAAAGAGGTTCCGGAGGGTCAGAGTCTGAGGCCCAGGGAAGCGGCCATCAGTGCCCAGAGGCTCACTGAGGTGGGTCTGCCTCATGTCAGAGCCCATCTAACGTGCAGTCCCCACAGTCTCTGGAACTGTTCAGAGCAGTCAGGGTGCAATCTTATCCAAGGCTAGCCCCAATGGGGGTGGAGGTGGGGGTGGGGGGCTGAGTTGTTTGCAACAGCAAACATGGGGCCTGGAGAAGAGGACAGAGGATCGTCATTCCTGCCGGGCAGCCTTGAAGGATCTGTGGTGAGGGTTTTGTGTGGCTGGTCACTTGGCTCTGGCAAGACAGGTCACGTGAGAGCTTTCCTGAACCCCCACAGACAAAGGCCAGCCCCAGCATCTGTCCACTCAGGGCCTGGTTGCTCACCCTGCCTGGCCCTGGCTGGTCCATCAGGCTGCTCTGCGTGGCCTCTAAGGAGCATCCTGGTACCCAGCTCCACTGCCCAGCTCTCTGGCAAACTCCAAGGTACCTTGCCGCCCCCTGAACCTAGAACAGGAGCCTTTCTCTCCTGGGGCCCACAGAGCGTCCCCACTGTGCCTGGGAACCCACGTGAGAACCTTCAAACTGCCGCAGTATCACAAAAAGTAAATTCTGTCTACCAGACCCAAGCGGTTCCTCTGTGGCTGCCATGGCCACCAGCTCCCACGCTCTCCACATCTCCCACTCTCTCGCACACCCTGGCGGCCTCCTCATTAACTCGCTCACTCAGTAATGGCTTCCTGAGCCCCTGCTGTGTGCTTCACCTGCCAAGAGCTCAGGGAGACACGCAGACCTCAGAGAAGCTGATCCCAGTACGGGAAACAGAGACAATTGCTTAAGCCACGAATGCCGAGGCACCTAACAGCAGGCTGTGTGCAAGCCACTGTCCACAGTGCCGGCTCTCACCTTGCGGTACGGGCTGCCTTTACAGCCCTGTGCTCAGTCAGGTCACGTGACATGCCCTGCTCAGCCAGGCACAGGGACCGAATTTGGCCTCTGGGCCAGAGCATTACGGGTGGGACACACCCCACGGTGTATGTACCCCCCCCCATGTCATCACCAGCAAGGTTCCAGCCTGACGTGGGCTCCTGAGACAGGACAAAGCAGTCAGCCAGTCCACACGATGTAGCTGAGCAATGACCGAGCCTGTGTTCTTGGACCTCCCAGAGGTTTGCGGAATGCTCGTTCCTGCATCATCACCTCAAGTGTGCCAACTGCTACACGGGCAGATCTGAGGACTCCCCTCACTTGTGCTGACAGATATGATGACAGTTCACAGAGGGCTGGTGTGGCCCACAGCATCCCCTCACCTGACCTGCCCGAAACAGGTGGCAGCTCCGAGTGCTACTGAAGCGTCCACTCGACCTGTATGCTCAGGCTAGTGGAGGACGTGCTAGACCGAATTAGATTCTTCAGGAACACACAACCCATGAGCGCTGATTAGATGCCAATGGTATGCCTCACTGTCCTCAAGGTTTCTGTGCTTAACACCTTCAGATTTACACTGTAAAAGAGGCCCTATTTAATCTGCATTAACCTAAAACTCAGGAGAAAGGTTAAGCTACTCATCCAAGGCCACACAGCTCTTGTCTGGCTGCGGCAGGGTTTGATCCCTTGCTATGTGATAGCTCAGTCTCCTTCGTGCTCAGTGTGCGTGCACACACATGTAGAATCTGAGGCTGGGCTGGGGAGACAGGCGGCTTGGCAATTAAGAGCACTTCCAGAGGAACGGGACCCAGCTCCCATCACAATGCTCTCACTGTCTGTAACTCCAGTTCCGGGAGATCTGACACGCTCTTTGGCTTCCATGGACACTGCACATGTGGTACACAGACACACGTGCAGGTGAACACTCACACACATAAAACAAAGTAAAGTAACTTAAAAAGTGACTAAAATAGTGCTAGGCATGGTGCTAGGCACAGCTTTAGTCCCAGCTCTTGGGAGGCAGAGGTAGACCGATCTCTGAGTTCAAGGCCAGCCTGGTCTACACAGCTAGTGAGACCTGATCTCAATAAGCCAAAAATAAAAATTAATTAATTAATAAAATGAAATAGAAACTGAGGGTGATACCCATTGTCTCCAGTGACAAGTGGCTATCTGAGTCTCCCATGGGACAGAGAGTGGGCAGCAGAGGACAGGGGCTGTGTGTCTCCTGTTCAGTTCCACCTCTCCTGCCCATCATTCTATGGGCTGAAGTGGTCCATCTGTTACTAACACAAAAGACAGGGCAAGGCTGGCCCTGGGCCTCAGAGGGCTGTGCAAATGGCCTGCTTTGAGCAACAGCTAATTTCTAAACGTAATTATTAATTTCATGCTTATCGTATGCAAACCTCTGCTTCTGCTTCCCAGACGAGATGAAATTGATTTAATTAGAAATTCCATCATCAAGCCATTCGGATCTGAGCTTTTAATTAGGATCACCAGCCCCACCCCCGGGCTGCCAGAGGGGACACAGGCCTGGCCGCCATGTGTGGGTGCCTCTGCAGCTGCCAGTGTCCCGCAGAGCAGGACGGCACCTGTCCCTTACAGTCCACGAGCCATGGGCAGGCCCGCTTTTCTTTAGCAACTGTCTTAGTCACTGTTCTGTTGCTGTGATGAAACGCCATAACCAACGCAACTTAGAACTTCTGGGGGGGCTCAGGGTTCCAGAGGCTCAGAGTCCACGACCATCATGGCAGTGAGCAGGGCAGTGGGTAGACAGGTATGGCGCTAGAGCAGCAGCTGAGAGCTCACATCTTAATCCCAAGCAGGAGGCAGAGAGCCCAGCTGGGAATGGCTTGGGGTGTTTTGTTTTTTAATAAAGGGTTTCTCTGTGTAGCCCTGGCTGTCCTAGAACCCATTCTGTGGACCAGGCTGGCCCTGAACTCAGAGATGCACCTGCCTCTGCCTCTCAAGTGCTGGTTATAAAGGCATGCGCCACCACACCTGGCGTACGGCTCGGCTCGGGCTATTGAAATCTCAAAGCCCACCTCCAGCAACATTCCTCCTGCTACAAGGCCATGCATCCTAATCCTTCTCAAACAGTTCCACCAAGGTTTTCAAATAGATGGGCCTGTGGGGACCGGTCACATTCAAACCAGCATAGCAACATACTGAGGAAATGGCTTGGCAAGAGTGACACTATTGGCAGCCCTTTAATCCTAGCACTTAGGAGGCAGAGGGAGATAGGTTTCTGTGGGGCCAACCTGGTCTACATAGCGGGTTCCAGGACAGCCAGGAACACCCTGTCTCAGAGGGGGGAAAAAAAAAAAAGTTGACCCAGGGCCTGAGTGCTCCGGTGGGCCTTGAGCCCCATTTCCAGTGAATGCCCACTGACTTTCCTCTGTTGACCACCCCAGGAGCCCCTGCCAGCTCAACGCAAGGCAGTCTATCGTATAACCTACTTGGAGTATTTTCACATGCGTGACCTCTGACCCCATCTCTTCCCACATCCACCTTGACCTCCCAACAGCTCCTGGCATGCCAACTTCCCTCTGTCCCTTGAGCCCTGTTGGTACCCTGTGCCTCAGGGCCTTTGCACTGGCCCTCCCCACCGCAGGACACCCAACTCAGCACAGCACAGATGACCTGCCCCACGGATGCTCATTTATGGCAGAGCCAGCGCCAGCCAACATGTCTGCGGTAAGTGGGCTGCTCATGGCAACACCCTCAGAAAGGCAATGCTTACCACCCCGCCCCGCCCCAGGGTGCCTGCAGGCTCCAGGGCCCTGCTGGACCTTGTCCCTCAGATACCACAGCAACAGCCTGTCTGACACCCCTGCCTCCATTCTAGCCACTCAGCCTTCTATCAGGACAGGAAACCAGCGCTTGGATTAATTTCCTGTTCTGAATTGTTTTCCTGGAGGGAACCAGGCAGCACAGACAACGGCCGGACAGATAAGTCCCTGCAAGGCGCGTGCTCAGTCCCTGCTTGCCCTTTTAAGCAGAGGAGCCCGGCACGCTGCTCCCACCCCACCATGAGGCTGAGAGCCGGAGAAGAATGGGGTGTGGAGGGAGGAGGGCGCCCCGCTCTCCTGGCATCACCGGCTGACAAAGGAGCCGCACTGGTGCGTTGGAGGCTGGGCCTGGAGACAGATAAGAGTGTTCAGGCAGGGAGCGGGCCCTGGGCCGAGAGCAAACAAGATCCTCAAATCAGCACTTGTCCTACTTCATAAGCAAAACATAGATCAATAAATTACAGTCACAGTAGCAGGTCTGCGTGGGGACTGTGCTGCCTCGTCACCGTCAATCTTGGGGGAGGCGGGTGGCCGCTAAGGCCTGGAGGGGGAGGGGGCCGGAGCCAAACTCAGCTCCCCCAGGAGCTGTACACTCTGTGCACAGGGCTAGAGCCAAGCTCCCAGATGTGAGACACAGGTTGCTAGGTAACAGAGCCTCAGTCTCCTGGTCTGAGAAATGGGCATCACGATGAGAAAGAAGTCTTTGTGGAGTCACAGTGAGGGGACACGGACACACACACACACACACACACACACACACACACACACGGACTGTCTCGTTTCTGTTTCTTCCTCACACAGCAGGACCGCTGTTTGCTACCTTCATTTTCACATGAGAAAATATGTCCTGAGATCAAACAGCAGCTTATAAGGCAGGATTTGAACCAAGGTCCTTGGGCTTCACCTGAGCCTGGCACTGTTCACACAGCTCCTGGCCCATCATTCACACCCACTGTCTCCAGGCCTGGGAGGAGCGAAATGAGGGTGCAGGTTGCTCCTGCCACTTCCCCTGTGCCCCTGAGCAGGTGGCTTCACGCCATGGCACCCGCCCTGTGAGAACTTAACGATGGGCCTGGCTCTCAGCCAGAAGAGAGGGGCCTCCTCAGGAAAACCTGCCCGAGCCTGGCGACCCTCTGTGGGGGAAGGGAGTGGGACACGGCTGGAGGACATCTTGGGTCAATGCCCAGAGTGGCTGCCCTTTCCCAGGTGCCCTGAGGTCCGCCTAGCTGCTCAGTGCAAGTGACGGGGGTGTGGCTGGCCTTCGAGGAAATGAGCCACTGCCTGCCGACCGCTCTCCCGCTGATGCGCACGCGCACGTGCATGTGTGTGTGTGTGTGTGTGCCTGTGTGTGTGTGACGGCCTGCAGCATATTAATATAAGATGATATAATGGGGTGTGTTAACATCATTGAACACAGGAGACGATAAAAGTCACAATGCGAACACTCCTCGTGATTTATATTCACAGCTAGGCCACAGTCGGACTGGCCAGGCGGCCAGGCGGAAGCCCCACTGGGGCTCTGGGGTTTGTCTGGGAGAAGGGGCTGGGAGGGCGGCAGAAGCAGGGGAGAGCACAGCAGGCACAGCCGGGGACCCCAGCTGGAGCCCCCAGCAGCCTTCCCCAACCAGCCTTCCCCGACTGGACTAGCAACCACGGCGTTGACTGTGTGTCTCCTCCCGGGTGCCTGTGCCCAGGTGCCCTCGTCAGCCCCCTCAGCTAGTGCGCCTCAGAGCACACACACACCCCGCAGCCTCGATGCTCACCCTCTGATGAAACTTGATGGCCGGGCTCCCACCCAGCTGGCCGCCCCTGGGGACACCAATGAGTGGATGTGTCAGATTCTTGCAGGTCTCCAAGAGGAGCGGCCTCAGAACAGCCGCTGCGCCCTTCCTGCTGCTCGGGCCAAAGCGTCTTCAAGACCTGAGCCTTCCTCACAGCCCGAACCTGACTTATCACTAGTGTTGCTGGCTTTATTCTGGAAACATCCAGAACCCATCCACCATTCACCACCTCATCACTGGCCACTACCAACCCAGCGCCTATGCCTCTGGGCAGGGTGGCCCCCTGCCTCACCTACTCACATCACACACTCACCCCCTCACACCACAAGCATCCCCACCAACAGATGGAAAGACATAACAAAACCCCAAGTTACCTCAGCCCTCCCTCCTTGGGAGCCCACCCGGCCCTGCAGGAGCTGGCCTCTCCTTCTCTCCTGCTCCCCAGCTCTGGCCTGCACTTCCCAGCACCCTGGGGAGTCTTTTTGCCTGGGGTTCCCTTACTTGACTTACACTCCTCTGACATGTCACACACTTCCCACCGGTTTGTGAATGGCAGACCAGAGGACAGCCATTTTGTCTGTCTCACTCCCCACCTCCCATAGCCCCGGGGCAAGGACCAGGAATGCGGCTATTGAAGAGCAGTCTGCCTTTCTGATTTTCTAAGTAGGCCCATCAAGATTCCATGAGAGAGAAGTTTATGCAGGGGTACGCATGAGGGGTTAGAGGGCTTCCTGCAAAGGCTGCCAGCCTGACCTTGATCCCTGAGACCCACACGGTGGAAAGAGAGACCCGGAGCCCACCAGTGTTCTGACCTCCACTCTCAAAAGAACTGGAAGCCTGCTCTGCTGCTCACTGTGTGCTGTCTGTCAGGGCATCCATGCCTTTGGCCTTCCTCGCCCAGGCTCACTGAGCAACCAAAACCCACTGCTGCCACCCCTCCAGGAGGACAGGTGCTCCCCACCATCTAGGAGGACAGGTGCTCCCACCCTCCAGGGCACAGGATCATGTTTAATGTCATCCAGGTGGTGAGTGGCTGAGCCAACTGCACTTCTACTCTTACGTGCCAGCAAAATCTGCCACCTCCACAGGGAACAAGCGTGAGTCTCTGTCAGCTCTGAACCCTTGGGACCTGGGGAGGTATACCCTCCCAGGGTCCTCAGGCAGGAACTGCCAAGGAAGCGGCTTCTGCTACTGGACAGCAGGTGCCTAATGGAGTGGGCAGTGCCAGCCCTTTGCTGCCAACCCTGTGCTATAGAAACCTGCACAGTGCCACTAAACCTGCCACCACACTCCATGTGCCCACCATCACCCAGCAGAGTGCAGGCCAGCCCCTCTCCAGCACTGAGAATGACTCTCTGGCCGGTCTGCTGCCCACAACGGGACTTTACTCACCCTAGGCAGCCTTTTCCATGACACTGCTCCTCTCCACGAGGGTCCAGATGGCACTGCCCACGTACAGCAACACAGCTACATCTCAGACCTACCGTAGAGACCCACCCCACCACAGTCTCCCCAGGACAGAACTCAGAAACTCCAAGACCGCCATTAAGCAGCTGCTACTGAAATCTGGGCCATAGTCACCAAATGCAGATGCCGGTCCCTGCCGCCTGGCCTCGCTCCAGGTCTGAGGACCCCCAGCACAGCTGACTCTTGTCCAGAGCCTGTGGGCGTGGACAAGAGGTGCCCACAGGATCCACATCCAGGCCTGGCCTGTGCAAGCACCAACAACCAGTGACGTGAGCTGACACCTGGACAAAGGGGGCCTCCCCCACCCTGCAGGCCTCAAAACCTACAGTTGGAGTGGGTCCCTGAGAACAGCTCAAGAAGCAGAGCTGAGAGGAGCCTGCCACCCACAGCAGGCAGGACAAGGCTTCCAAGTGACAGCAGACAGCGGGTGCCTGCAGGGGATAATCAAGGGGGAGCGAGACCTGAGCAGGGGCTGGAACGACAGGCTGAGAAGCTGTGTCACATGGTTGAGGCCAGACTGAGCGACACGGCCAGATCCTCAAAACCACAAGAGCCCTGTAGCTCAGCCTAAGTGCTTGCTTTTCATGTGCAGGGCCTTGCAAAAGCAGAGGTGCCCACGGCCCTGCCCAGACTCCCTGCTCTTCCCAGCAGTGGCTTCCGGTCTGAAGTCGCCATCATGTTTCCGAAGAGAACCCCTCACCACAGACCCTTGGCCATGGGTCCCTCCTCACCACTCCCGTCTCTCACCAGGTTGTCCAGGCAGGTGGCTCACAGGCATCATGACAGCCCATTCCTGACCCAGGCTCTCAGAGCTAAACCACCTTACTTTCATGAGTTCTAGACCTGACGCTGACATAGCTGTGCCCTGTACTGACGGGCACGGTACCCCCTGGCTCTGCTTCATGTTCGTCGTCTCCCTCCAGTGTGGCCAGTACCTGCCTGTCTACCGCCCTGTGAAGCAGGCGTGAATGTGTGACACAGAGCATGCTAGGGATACAGTGGCCCCCGAGCCAGCACCCCCATACATACAAGAATACGGACTTGCACACACACAGCACCCTGAGTTCTTCTACCCAGTGCACGGGGCTCACACTCAGGCGCCCCTGACCACGCCAGCACAGCCTGTGCACACACAGACCTCCACTCTGCACGTGCTGCACACGTGCCTGGCATGCGCACATGGAGGCTCGTCGTGGCAGGGCCGCCGGACAGCCCACCTGGGGATGCATAACCTGTCGTCCCAAGTACTCGGGAGGTGAGGCAGAAGGACGTCAAGACTCACCACCAGCCTGTGCAAATCAGTGAGAGCTTGTTCCAAGACAGGGTAAAAAAAAAAGGGGGGGGGCTGTGGGGGTAGCTCTTGCCTGGCATGAGCAAGGCTCTGGGTTCGATTCTCAGAGGGAGAGGTGGGAAAAAGACAAAAAAGAGAGATGGAGATTGAGATCTGAGTTTCCCCGTCTCATTGCCCAGCCTGGCAGCTGCCATCCTGCTCTCTCCCAGGGGCACCCCAAGAGGGCACAGAGGAGAACCCACATCGGAAGCCGGGGGAGGGTGGCTTCAAGCTGGTGGGGAGGTGAGAGTCAAAATGGCAGTGAGCAGGAGGCAGCAGGTTGGAAGAGCGCTGAGGGTGGCCCGGGGCAGCCCCTAGACTCTGTAACTGTGCTTCTTCCGCACCCCAGCCCCAAACACCCCTTCGCAACACGGGGACCTCCCCAACAAATGAGATGGGAAGCCTCCCCCAAAGAACCATGGTGGAACAGGGAGCCAACACCCTCCCTGAGGGCCACAGTCCTGCAGGGAAGAAGGGGCCAGTAATGCCTGTAATTCGTTTAAATAATGCTGCTGAGCTGGAAGAAAATTAACAAATGAGAAACCAGCTCGAAATTAATCAAACTTCTCCCTGTCCGTGTCCCCCGCCCTGCGCTTTCCGTCTTAATGAAGGTTATTTATCCGATGAGCAATAAAACAGGGAATTAAATTACACAGGCCCTCCGTTCCCTCCTCTCCCCGCCTTGGGGAGGCCGTAGCCCATCTACAGCTCTATAACGGCGCAGGCTGGCCTATGGTGGACGGTGACACCAGGCCGAAGGACTCAGGACCCTAACTCTCGGGTTCCCATTTCCATCGCTACAGCTTCACCGAAACTATTATAAAAATAAAGGGTCACTCAACCGCAAGTCTGGAAGGCCCTGTTGCTGGGGATATCGGATGGGGGGCTGGGGCTCTCCAGGGTCCGAGTGAGGAAGCTATGCCAACTTGGGCCCCAGCCTCATGGTGGGAAGCTGCTGGGGGCCCAGCTGAGAAAGACGCCCATGCACACCCGAATTAACCCCTGCCTCGTCACCCCTCCCCAAAGCACCCAGTCCCTCTAGGCCTCGGACACCCCCATCCCACCCCCTCACCTCCTCTGACCAACCTTTGACCTCTCACGCCTCTTTTCCCTGCAGTGGATAGCCACGGGATAACCACGCACGTTTTCCAGCCTGGCCACCTCAGCAGTCGAAGGCGCCCTAGGTAATGACTCTCACTGCCTGTCCCCACCAGTCCCTCCTCCCCCCAGCTCAGACCTCACACCAGCCTCAAAAGATGCTGTGTGGAGAACCGAGGCCTGGAGAAGCCCTGTGCAGGGCCTGTCCACAAGCAGCTGAAGGGCCAGCTTTTGGGGTGTGGGATGAACGGGGATGTGTGGAGTCAGCCTTCAAGCCCCTGCGGGCTTTCTGTGTAGCAGGTTCAGGGACTGGTGGCCCCCTGGAAGGAGAAGGAAAGGGAAGAATAGAAAAGAAGGGTGACCACAGGTGATTTCCCTGCCAGGATGTGTGCCTGTAATCCCAGGACTCGGGAGGGACAGGCCAAGAACTAGGGGTTCAAGGCCAGCCTGGGCTACATAGCAGCCCAGGCTCAAACAAACAAAAGTATAAACCTGAAGCAGGCATTTGGGCTCATGCCCAGAATATCAGACAGGAGACAGAGGCAGGAGGAATGCCTGGACTACGTTACAGTGAGCTCTGGGCTAGCCTGGGCTACAGTGTGAGACGGTCTCAAAAATAACAACAGCACGGGCTGGCAAGGTGACTCGGGTTAAAGCTGAGCAGGCAGCTTGACCCGAAGGCCCCAAACCATGCAGGCATGGCCGCCTGTCAGAGGTACAGCCTTAAAATTAAAAGGTGATGAGGGCTCCACCAGAGCAGGTGGGAATGGCTGTCTCATCAGTGAGCTCTGGTTTAGCTGAGAGCGCCTATGTCAAAGAATAGATGGAGCCCTGATGGAGGAAGGCTTCCAATATCGACCTCAAGCCTCCTCCACACACGTGTGCATGCACACACATGCAAGGGTGCCCACATCCACACAAGCGTTCACATGCAGGCATACCACACACACACAAACTCATGAAAAGAAGAAAAAAAAAATGAATAAAGAAAAACAGCCAAAAAGCATTATTTAAACGAATTACAAAAATCTGATCCCACTCTGCCTAAACCTTCTGAAGTCTCAGGCCCAACCAGAAGGCAAAGTGGGCATAGGGTCCCACAAGCACTGCTGACCCAGGCCTGTCCCCCGGGTCCCACAGGCACGACTGACGAGGCCTGCGGCTGGGATCCTTCATGCCTCCTCTGCTGCTGCTCAGCTGGGTCAGGCAGTCTCCACCCACCTGAGGCCGCAGCACTTTGATGTCCCTTCCTAGACAACCCTGACAGCTGTTTCAGGCCCAGTGCACACCCTGATGGCATGGCCTTCCGGCTGTCTGGGCACCGTAGCCCCTTCTCTAGGAAGCCACCTCCATGCACCCTGGCATCACAACTACTCCGAGTCCAGACCCTCACCTGGATTCCACCACAGCTGTGCACACGCCTGCCTATCACAGTGAACACCAGGAGCCTGTATCACAACTCATTCCAGATTCGTCCACCTGCCCCGCCCCCAACCCACCCCATCCCCACCCCTCCCTGCACCTCCCACCAACGGGAGCTCCAGGAGATTTGCTAAACCCGAGGGGGCCAGGACAGAACAGGGCAGGGGAGTGTGGCCACTAAGAAGGCCCTGTGTCCCGGTCACTGGCATCTCTGAGGGCACACGGGCCTGTAGGTGCCACTTCACTGCTGCACGCAGGAGCAGCTGGCCTGCTGGCCAGAGCTACCTGGAAAGAAACCACTGCTCTAAAGTTGAGAGGCGGCCGGCGCCCAGTTAAAATGGAAATGTCCAGTCTCCAGTCCAGCCACTGACCCCTAACAGCAGCTCTGCCCACTCTTGGCTCTGTGTGTGTGTGTGTGAGTGTGTGTGTGTGTGTGTGTGTGTACGCTCACGCTCATGTGTGGCCACCCCCATGGGTGAGGACAGCAGGCACAACACAGCCACGGTTGAATTATTTATTCCGTACATTGTTAGCACAGTAGAGAGAGCAACTGTGTCTCCAGGCTTCAATTAAAATATCAAGGCACCCACACCGTCTGCCCAGCCACATGCCGCCTGCCAAGGATACAGCCAGGAAAGAGCCTCCAACGTGGCCAGAGGCCCCGCCCTCTGCTGCGGCCCCGCCCCCGCCCCAGGCTCTGCCCCTGCTTCCCAGAGGCCCCGCCCTCTGCCGCGGCCCCGCCCCCGCCTCCCAGCAGGGGTTTGGGCTTGTTTCTCCAGCAGCAGAGACGCTGCTCCTTTGGAGTCACCCTGGACTCAGCCCACCCCGCCGCTGAAACATTTCAGCCCTTTCCCTCCAGGATCAGTCAGTCCATGGCCTTAAAGAGTCCTTCTTGCCTCCCAGGGGGGCCTGGGACCAGCCTTGACGTAGGACAGATCTCTCACCCACTGGGCAGGGGGCAAGCACCCCAGGAGGCATTCAGACAGGACACACCAAGCCCAGATCTGCACCACAGGGTGCAAGTGACAGCAACCAGGCTGTCGTGCCCAGGGATGGTCACCGTCGGAAGAAAGTAACTTCAAAAAACTAAATACATTCTTCTTTTGTCATTTAAGAGGCTCTTTTTCACGGGTCTGTACTAGCCCACTGAGCACTGAGGCATACTTTGGACAGTTCCTAATTTATCCATCTGCAGGCTTGTAGCCTGAGTGAGCTTGGACTTCTGATCCCTCCATCTTCTGAGCGTTGGGATTACAGTCCTGTGCCCCCACACCTGGTTTACCGTACAGGAAATCGAGCCCGGGCTTCATGCATGCTTTGCAACCACTCTACCCGCTGAGCTGTGTCCCAGGCCCTTAGAAAAGGACTTTGAAACGGTAAAAACAGGAAGACATCGCCACACCAGAGGAGGAGTGGACTTACACACAGGTGGGTTTCTGCACCTTCATCAGCCCTACCAAGGCCGGGAGCCCCAGACTCTGGAGTGGAGACTCAGTTGCCAGATGAGGCAGCTGGTCACAAGCTAACTGGGTCACCCACCAGATCGGATTCACCAGCCCCCAGATTAGAACATGAGGCCAAGTGAAACCAGAGTGGGCGGGCTGCGAACAAGCAATGCGGTTGCCACTACATGCCCAGGAGACAGCGCTGTGGGGAGAGGGCACTGCGGGCGGAGCTGCAGGCCCCAAGGCCTCCGCGAGCCCTTACCTGTTTTCACGTGTACAGTGTGTGTGTATATGTGTTCGTGCAGACTCTGCACGTGTGTGGAGACCCGAGGTTGAAGCCTGGTGTCTTCCTATTCATAAGGCAGGCCCTCTCAATCAAACCCAGAACTCACCAAGAGGGCTACTCTCAGTGCCAGCCTGCTCTGGGGCGTTCCCTGCCATCATGCCTGCCCAGCACCAGTGCGAGTTTTAGGGCTTTGAGCTCCGCTCTGTACTCTTCGGCACAAGCGCTGGGCCATCTCCCAGCCTTGTGACACTTCTATTTTAGCACATCCAGCACAGAAACCCAAGTCCTTCTACTAAGAGGCTGCAGCCCAGACACCAGCCATTAGAGCTGGGGGGAACAGATGCAGGGCTGCAGAGCTGACCTCAGAGACTGGTGCTGCCTGTCGGGGTGTGACAAGCTGGCCTTTGAGATGGGCCTCTGGACTCAGGAGGGAGCTAAAAGGGGCAAGAGGGCATCGCCTGTTTGGAAAAATGATGGACAGTTCCCCCTAAAGCTGGCTGCTTGTACAGCCCGGGACTCAGCATTTCCAGCAACGTAACCAGTCTGGGAAAGGAGCCTTGAGGTGTAATGAAAGACACGTTCATGGTTCATCCGAGCGTTCAGAAGCAGCAGGATGGATACATGAATTGTGAGTAATCTGAATAAAGACACCATGGAATACTACAGAGCCATAAAAAAAGAGAGAGAACTGCTTACACACCCTGCCATGGACAGTCAAGCACACACACACACACACACACACACACGGCAGAGGCCCCATTGCCTGCATGCGCTCAGACAAAGTTTGGAAACAAGCCCAGCAGCAGATGAGCCCTGTGGAGAGAGACACTGGCCAGAGGGGCTACAGGAACTTCCTGGGCACTAGAGGCGCTGTGATGAGGTCAGCCACGAATCCACCTTCAAAGCTCACGGGGCAACGTGTCTGAAATCCACGCTTCATGGTAACGGGACATACCAACAGGAGAGGGTGCAGCTCTCTCTTAATGGCCCACCAGACTCAGAGGCCAGCAGACGGGGACTCGCAGAGAGGCCAGGGGACAGGGTCAGAGAGTAGCAAGGTGGGGAAGCGAGCTGGAGCTGGTGTGCGCAGTGCTGGCCCAGCCTGAGAAGGCTCACTTCCTCGGCGCCCCTCCTGCCAAGCAAGCCAGCCTGTCCCCGGCTCGCCCCCTTGCCACAGGAGGAGCCAGCTGAGTGTGCCCTCTCGCCCTGTGCACCGCCGGGCTCCACCTGCTATTTCTACCCCCACACCGCCCTCCTGAGCTCCCCTGGGCACCTGTCTTTCCCACACTTCCATGAGATAAGTGCCCTCCCTCAGCCACCTCGGAGCCACTGTCTCGGTTCCCTGTGGAGGGAGAGCCCAGTAGAAACAGATACGTGGGGCAAGCCCCACACTGGACATCAAACCAGCCTCCAGGAGGATTCGAACCCGGAATGGCCAGGACTCCAGAGGGCCGTGATTATGTAGCAGCAGACAACACATTTCAAAGGCTGGCTAGGGACATTAGAAAATGCTCAGCACCGTGGTCCGTGCAAAGCCGCAGATGTGACCTTAGCCTGCGAAATTAATAGAGGGCTGTGGCAAATACACACAAACCAGGTAGCCACCCAGGAAGGGAGGCGGGCAGATCTTACTTGCTGCTTTTATTTCATGTATATGAGGTTTTTGTCTGCATAGATAGCTGCACCTGGCCAGAAGAGGGTGATGTGTCCCCTGGTCCTAGAGTTATGGATGGCTGTGAGCTGCCGTGTAGATGCTGGGAATCAAGCCTGGGACCTCTGGAAGAGCAGCCAGCGCTCTAAACCAACAGGCCATCTCCCCAGTCCTTTCTTTGCCTCTTTATATTGTTTTGTGTGTGTGTGTGTGTGTGTGTGTGTGTGTGTGTGCACGCACATGTGCGTTTGTGAACATCAGAGGTCAATATCAGGTGTCTCCCTCAATCATTCTCTGACAGATTTATAAAAGGATTTTAAGCTTTGTTTTATTTTTATTTTATGTGTGTTTTCCTGCTTGCATGTATGTGTGCCCAGTGCACACAGTGCCCATGAAGGCCAGAGGAGGGCGTCACATCCTCTGGAACACAATTTACAGCTAGTTGTAGGCCTCCGTGTAGGTGCTAGGACTCAAACCTAGCTCTTGTGCTCTTGACTGCTGACCCTTTCTCAAGACGGGGTCTCCACTGAGTCTGCACCTCACGGATTCAGCTAGACTAGTTGGCCAGCCAGCCAGGGTAGCCCCCTCCCTGCTGCCGCCCCGTCTCTGCCTGCCCAGTGCTGTGATTACAAATGTAATTACAGTTGTGCACGGCTTTTATGTGAGGGCTAGCCATCCCAGCCCAGGTCCTCACACTCAGCAGCGATTGCTTCACAGATAGTGTTTGCCCAGCCCACTGTTCTGTTTTCGCCCAGACCTATAGCAAACATGTGGGCTGTTTAAAGCCCAGCAGAAAAAGGATGGGGACATTAGCCATGCGCAGACAGAGGGCTCGAGGGCTGGCTGTCCTGTGTCCAGTGGGCAGATCTACAGGGGTACTGGCTTCGAGAGGCTCTCCTTGTGACCCGGGCATGCATTGGCAGAGCAGCAGGCCAGGACTTAACTCAGCCCAGCTGTTGCTCTTACTGTGTGTCCTCCTCAGTTTCTACAGGCCTCCATTTTCTCATCTGTAAAATGGGCCTTGGTGGCTCTGCAGTTTGTGTGGAGTGATGGAGAAGCAGCCGTGAGGGCTGGAATGTGAGTTTTCTGATAGAATGCTTACCCGGCATACAAGGAGCCCTGGGCTTCATCGGGGCACCGTGGAAAGCAGACGCTGTGGGGCACACCTGTGATCTCTGTACTTGGGTGGTAGAGGCAAACGGATCAGAATGAAACAATGAGTTCAAGGCCAGCCTGGGATACATGAGATCCTGTCTCGGTTTTTTCAAGCATGATGGTGCACACGTCTAATCCCAGCACGCTGGGGGCTCTCTGAGTTTGAAGCCAGCCTGGTTTACATAGCAAACTCTAGGACAGCCAGAACTACATAGAGGAACCCTGCCTAAATACATAAATAAATAAATATACAAATAAATAAAGCCCTATGTAGTCCCAGATGCCAATAGCAGCCACCGTTAGAAACCCCTGAGCCCCGGCCTGAAGAGATGGCTCAGCACCACAAGCACATGCAGCCCTTATGCAGGACCTGAGTTCAGTTCCCAGCACCTCCATCAGGCAGCTCACACTGCCTGGAACTGCAGTTCCTGGATGCTTCTCTGAGGTGCACAAACCCAGACACACATACACACACACATCATTTAAAGCCAAACAATAGCTCCTTTAAAATCATATTTAGTGGCTGGAGACATGACTCAGGGGTTGAGAGCCAGGCTCAGTTCCCAGCACCCACATGAACCTTATAACCAAGTTTAACCTCAATCCCAGGAAAGCTGATACCTTCTCCCCTGGCTCCCCAGACACCAGGCATGTGTGATATACACAGAAATACAGGCATGACACTCAAGCACATAAAAAATAAAATTAAACAAATACTTTTTTTTTTTTTTTTTTTACTTTTTTGTAAAAATAAAACCCTGAGCCCCAGGGCATGCTGGGTCAGTGTGCTGTGTCTGAGCCCTATATGACAGCAAACGCACATCTGGGGACAGCTTCCGAAACTTATAAATGACAGTGACTACCCAAAGGCTGCTTGTCGGCCCTGTGTGGCTGAGGAGGCGCCTGTAGCCTGGCTGAGCCCACCCTCTCTGTGGCAGGAATCTTCCAGGACCAGGCAGGACTTCCCATGCTGGCTCCTCCGTTCAAACTCCTCCCATTCTCCTCTCTAGGTTCTCTGAGGATCTGGCCACACTGAGGCCAGGTCGGGGCTGGTCAAGCGCATCTACGGAAGTGCCTGGCTGGATGCAGAGGTGAGGCCCACCTCAGGGCACCGTCTGGTGCAGCCTGGGCCCTGTGTAGAGGACGCTGCCCCACAGAAGCCAGCAGGGCAGTGGGGACAGGGCTGCCCATCACACCTGACAGAGGAGGGGACTGCCACACAGACAAAAAGAGCCTTTCACACCCGTGAGAGCAGTGCCCAGGAACCTCGCAGGTAAAACAGACAGTGCCTAGTCCCCTCCAGGCCTGACAACAAAGAAAGTCTCCATGCAATCTCCCAGGGTGGCCAAGCTCTTTGAGGGCCAGCCTCTCCTGTGGAATCTGGAATGCTGAGCTGAAAGGTCAGGTGTTTAACACCACCCTTTAAGAGAAAGCCGGGCCAGTCTGCAGTACGAGGCCTGGTGGCTGGATAGTCTTTCAGGAGACCTCTAGGCTACCCCAGTGGCCTGCCATGCCACAGCAGCCAGAAGCAGAAGCAGAGGCCTGCCGAGCTTCAGGCAGGGCTGTGACAGGCCAGGCCGCTGTGGGGAGCAGGGGACTGAGGGGTGGAGCAGGTGAGGCCCTCTAGCTTTGTTGTACTTTCCTAATTGATTTTGTGTCCGTGTCCCCAAGGCACTCAGGCCGCTCAGGGCTATCTTAGCCACTTAAGCAATTTAAAATAATCAAAGCACTTACAAGGGACTCAACTGGTCTTCACACGTCAGACTCCAGAGTGCTTGGGTAGGGGGCAGGGCTGCCGGCCGTGTCCCCAGCGTCCCCACACTTCACTGCCAGAGTGACCCTGAGTTCAAGCGGCCTCCCACAGGTGGGACAGTCCTGCATATGCTGTGCCTTCAAGCTGTACGCTCACTGTCCCCTCCTCCAACACCTGCTCAGTAAACAGGGACCTCAAGTGTCCGATACCACCAGCCTCCTACAAGATGTCACCTGTCTCCTGTCACCAGAGCCATACATGAAGACAACTAAGCTCAAAGGAATGCAGCTGAAGCCGGGCCTGGTGATGGCCTTTGATCTCAACACTCAGGAGGCAGAGGCAGGCTTATCTCTGTGAGTTCGAGACCAGCCTGGTCTACATGGTGAGTTCTAGGACAGCCAGGGCTATGGAGAGAGACCCTGACCTCTGAGAGAGAGCTATCTGAGAGCACCCATGCCATCCCAGGCCCTGGCAGAGGTTGGCGCTGCCCTCCCCAGCCCAGACCACCTAGGGGACATGACAGAGGCAAATGTTACATCTGCTGTTTGCAGCCTCACGGTCCCCACTAGACATTCTCATTCTCCTCCAGTGCTGGCCTCCTGCCTCTGCAGGACTACTTGTGATAAGCTTCAAATTCCCCCATGCCCTTGAGAAAGGCTACAGAATGAGCCAGCGCTGCTACTGGCCTGTCCCCTCCCTCCCTGCACCTGAGCAGGGCCAGAGTGGGCAGAACAGAGCATCGACCCTCAGCCAACACCAGAGGGAAACTGAGGCCTGGGAAGGACTGAGCTCCAGAACTCCAGAAGGAGAGGGCCAGGGGAACCCACCTCCTGACCTTTCAACCAGGAGGCTTCCTGTGCATCCCGGTGCTGGTCTGTCTCTCTCTGTTGCTCAGTGAGCCACCCCTCCCAGCTCTGAAAACTGATGGCAGAGCCAGGACTCAAACCCTGGCTGGGGAAACTTCTGCAGCTACAGGAATCGGAGGGTGTCCTGAGCCACAGGAGGGGGGGTCCAGGTGAGACAGGTGCCCACCAGAAAGGGCTTGGAGCAGAGCTGCTTAACTAATGGAAGGGAGGGGTGGAAGGCAGGAGCGGGCACGCAAAGTGGGGGTGAGGCTAAGGCAGTCCCTGCTCCTCGCCAGCATCTCTCAGATGCTCCCACTAGAACTGGAGCATCTGCCTCACCCGGCCGGGCCCCCAGCAGCACACGGGGAGAGGTCAAGCATTGTATCAAGCAGACTTCTGCATCTTACTGTTGCCGGCACGTGTGGGTCATAAAAACGCTAGTTTAATAAACTGGGGACACGGACCATTTATAGCTCATTAGGGGGGAGGCAGGTGGGGAAGGCGCTGGGCCTAACCTTGCAGGCCCAGGCCAGGCACTGACCTGTGCACACCCGCTCCACACTGTGTCCCCTGCCTGCCCTGATCTGCTGGCCTCTGCTCAGCTATAGCAGCTGACCCACCGAGGCCCCACAGTGAGGCGGCAGCCTCGCCAGGCCCTGGCTTGTCAGGACCCCTGTTCTCTCACTGGTCAAGTGACACCTGACGCCTGGGCAAGTGCTCTTTACCCTCACTTTCCTTGCCTGTGAAGGGCTGCGTACGGGAGCTCCCAGGCCCACAGGCTGTGCCCTCGGCCGAGTGTAACCTGGACATTGGAGCCATGCTCTTCCATGCATCACACAGCCCCTGGCATAATCTGTTTGAGCAGTTCATTTTTTCCTTGCCTACTTCCTCCCAATATGGCTTCATCTGCTTGGCGCCTGCCTGGAGCAGTGGGCTCACCTGGAGCACACACAGCAGACCGTGAGGCAGGGCCTAGGTGTCAGGCCAGCAAGGTGCCAAAGCCCAGCTAAGGTGGACGACAGCCACCAGAGCATGCTACACAAGAAGTTACAACACAGATATCGTATGTGGGTGAATGCTTACAGATGAATAAACTGAGGCCAGGCAGCAGACAGGGAGCTAGAAGACAGAAGCAGGGCCTCTAAGCCCCTCTACTGCCACCCCTCCCCGGCATGTCTGGCCCTGACAGCTCCCCGTATGGAATCCAGGGCTCCCACGAGAGCCTCCTCCTCCCTCAGCCAAACTGAGCGCAGGGCACGCGGGAACTGAAAGCACACATGCTCAGTGTGCAGATGCCCACAGCACTGTGGTCCAGAGGGAAGCTGCGGCCATGACCCCCACCCCGGGCTTCAGCCTCGGGGAACCAGAGTTCCCTAGATACAGCGCGCCTCGCTGCACTGCCAGGTGTCTTCCCAGTGAAACAACTAAGACCCCTCAGCCCAGGCCATGGCGGGGCAGGGGGTGACAGCAGAGATGACCAGAAGTGTCGGCACCCTGAGCCCCTCAGGAGTGCACCCTAGGGCCACATCCTCTGCACCTGACCCAGAGATTTCCTTCCTCAGACTGTCACCCCGACTCACTCCCAGTACCCGGGGTTACGAGAGCAACGTGCACCAGAACCTCAGAACAGGTGACACACCAACCTGCCACGGCCTCCTCCTCCCTTGCCCTCCTCTGAAGCTCCTCACAAATGTCCTGGCCTCCACTGTGGTGGCTTGAATGGGAATGGCCCCAGATGCTCATATATGTGAATGCTTGGTCCCCAGCTGGTGGAACTTTTTGGGAAGGATTAGGAGGTGTGGCCTTGGTGTGGGAGCTGTGTCCCTGGGGAGTCAGCGTTGAGGTTTCAAAAGCCCAGCCTCAAGCTCTCTACCTCCTGCCTGTGGATCAGCTGTGAGCTCTCGGCGGCTGCTCTAGCGCTGCCTGCCCGCTGCCATGCTTCCTGCCACGAGGATCAGAACTCAGCCGCTAACACTGTAAGCCAGCCCCAAGTACATGCTTTCTTAGAAGCCGCCTTGGTCAAGATGTCATCTTCACTGCAACAGAAAAGTAGGGCATCCATCCATCTATTCTCAGGACGCCAGCACTGCAGACCCCCAGTGAGAGCTCTGTGCACAGGCTGCTGATTGGGCCAGTGAGCTCCCTGTGCCCAATTCGAGGGACAGGAGACGGCAGGAAGGAACTGCCTTCAGGTGTGCATACCCAGGCTCTGCAGTGCACCTGTGGCCCCTGACCACGCGCCTCAGCTGTGCACACACAGCTGCCACATCCGCAGAAGGCCAGAGCACTGAGCACCTGCTGCTGGGGACGCTGGGAGAATGACGAGACAAGGGCCAGGTGGAGGCTGCTGTGCCTGCCGCCATCGTTCTGCTGTCTCCCCTCGGAGCCTCCTTTCTTTATTTCGCTCACCCCAAGCTAAGGCTGAGCAAACCCGATCGAACACGCTTCTAGTAACAGATGGACATGAGTCCATTCACAGGGACAAGGTGTCAGGTGAGACACCAAGCTTTTGAAGAAAGTGTTTGGGGGAGGAACACCTCCAAGCCTGACTCACTAGAAAGGTGACCCCAGCTGCCCCCTCCCTATGCAGACACTTACAGGGGGAAGGCTCCAACCTCAGCTTCGGTCAACAGCAGGACACAGGCAGGTGTGGCTGTGTCCCCATGGGCTCTCTCATGTCACAACACTTCATATTTTGAGGGTTCACCCCTCCAACCATTTCAATGTTCCAGACACACCTGAACTTTAGACATGGTAAAACTATAGAATTCACGCTGGATAACAGGGCAATTAAGGGTGCTTTTTTTTTTTTTAAGCTTCAAATTTTTTTTTAATTTTTTGTTACATTAATTATTCTCTGTGTGTGTTTGTATCTGGTGTGATAGCATGCATGCACCACTGCTTGTAGGAGTCAGTTTTCTTCTACTGTGTGGAGCCTGGGGATTGAACTCAGGCCATCGGCTTAGCAGCAGGTGCCTGAGGACCTACTGAGCCATCTTACTAACCCAAATGCCGTAATTTTCATCAATTATTTGTATTTGTTACATTTATGTGTATATGTATTTGTGTGCCTGTGTGTATGTGTGTGTGTTTACCCACAGAGGCCAGAAGAATGTGCTGAGTCCCTTGGAGATGGAGTGTCAAGTGATTGCGAGCTGTTGCTTGACCTGGGCGCTGGGAACTGAGCTGGGTTCTCCACAGGAGCAGCAAATGCTCTGTGTGCTGAACCATCTCTCCAGCCCTCAAATACCAACGTAAGTTTATGATTTTGTGTTTAGCTGCATTCATATCTGTCCTGGGGAACACACAGCCTGTAGGCCTGGACTGGACATGCGTAGGCCATAAGGACCGTCTGTAACTCATAGACCATATGAAAACAGGGGCAGCCCAGATACGATGTCTAGTCTAGAGAGGCAGCCAAGGATGAGGGAAGACACACAAGTGTACTTGTATGTGAATGACATGACTGGTGGATGCAACTGCAAAGAGCATCATGAGGAGAAAGTGGGAGCAGATAAAAGAGGAGCCTCAAGCTGAAGGCTTCATGAGAAGGACCCAGAAGAGCTCACCTTTCATCCCAGGCCTCTGGAGACAGAGACAGGCAGATCTCTGAGTCTGAGACCAGCCAGGGCTACATACAGGGACCGTGTCTAAGTAAATGAGAGAAGATTCCAGACAGAGGACATAATGGACACAAAGGCTCTTGATGTAAAAACAGCGTGATGTCTTTAGGAGCGTGGAGAAAACAGTATGGCTGGCGTGGGGTGCACAGCAAGAGAGAGGGGTGTCAATGCTGACCCTGCAGAACCCATGGGGAAGCAGTGGTGTACCCCAGGATTAAGAAGCTGAGGCTCGAGATTCAATTTGTGTTCTAAAGAGATGACTCCAGGGGCCGGGTGTGTTTTGGTGGGTGGAGGCTGCCTATCGAGTAGAAAGCCCAGATGCCAGGCTCAGCACGGCATAAACTGGGCCCAGGTTTCCATTGCTGTGATAAGCTGTGACCAGAAGGAAGGTGGGGAAGAAAGGGCTGATTTCACCTTACACCTCCAGGTAACAGCCCATCGCTGAGGGAAGCCAGGGCAGGAACTCCAGGCAGGGACTGACGCAGAGGCCATGAGGAAAGGGCATGCTGGTCTGCTCCCCACAGCTTGCTCAGCCTGCTTTCTTACACACCTAGGACCACCAGCCAAGCGGTAGCTCTGCCCAGTGTGCTGGGTCTCCTACATCAATCATCAGTCAAGAAAATGCCCCACACTTGCCCACAGGCCAATTTGGAGATGTTTCCTCAATTGAGATTCCTCTTGTCAGACAACTAACTTGTGTTAAGTTGACAAAAAAAAAAAAAAAAAACAGAGCAAGGGCACGAATGCTGTCAACCCAGCACTGAGGAGGTAGAGGCAGGAGGACCAGAAGTTCAGCTACGTAACAAATTTGAGGCCAGCCTGAGTGACATGAGACCTTGTTGAAGAAGGAGAGGAGAAAGCAGGGGAGAGAAAGATGGTTCCAGACACGGAGCAGCCTCTAGAGAAGCATAAGGCAGGGTCAAGCAAGAGGCTCGAGGATGGGGCAGAGGGAGGACTGTGCCCAGGATGAGCTCAGAAAGAACCACGCAGCTGCTCACAGGAAGGAAGGGCCCAATGCCTCCAAGTCCCAGTGTTGTGTCTGGAAGGCAGCGGTGAGCATGAGCAGTTGTGGGAGAGTGAGAGGCGCTCAAAGTTCCTCTCATCCATTACCTGAAACATGGTGAAAACACCAAAGCCATTTCTTCACAGGAGATCTGGTCTCAACTCTGCTACTCTTCTAGGAGTCCTGGTCAGGGGCTGAGGGCTGAGCCTTGGACCTGCTCAACAGCCACAGCTGTGGGGGCACTGAGCACTATGTGCAATGACATACCCTCATGGGCTGGCCGGGGCAGCTCAAAGGCCCTTCCCCCATCACCAGGCCCAGCGAGAGCACTACCCACGGAGACACGGGCTGCTCGACCAACACTGCACTCAAGCCCCCACAGGAAGGAACGAGAGGCCCAGCAGATGGCGGGAACTCTTCAGGATCAGCCTCAAAGGTCACCGTCTGTTGCAGCCTGCCTGCTCCCAGCTCTTCTGCCTCGGTGGAGCGCCTCACGCTGACTTGAGGCCCTGCTCCACGCTGGGTGTGACATTTCCTGCGGGCAGACTGTGTGCCAGGCACTGTGCTGCCCTCGCTCACACCCCTGACTCCTAATTCCATCCACCTGGCCAAGGAGGTTAGGGCAACTGTCACACATCTTGCGAAGGGAGATGCTAAGACAGAACAAGGCTGACCAGCATGCCCTCGTGGTCAGCAACTTCTCTGGCTGGCCTCTCCTCCAGGCCTCAGCTCTCAGCCGTACAAAAGGAATAGTAGTGATGCAGAGTCTCCGCCTGAGCTCTTCCAAGAGCTCAGGTTAGAGCCTTCGCCCTGTCCAGGACCCGTCAACACCTGTTCTCAGAAGATGCCACTGGCTCACTCACACTGATGACAACGCTGGTACAGTAAGTGAGGTTGTGAGGACGATGGAGGGACAAGAATTAAGCATCAGGCTTGACCCTGCCTGCAGCCATCACCAGCCACATTCTCCTTGCACAGCCACATTCTCCTCAGGGACTATGGACCTTCGGCAAGGCAGCCTCCCTCTGCACATGCACACGCACACTCGTACTCCCTCTCCTGAGAGAACCAGCAGGATGTAAGGGGTTGCCAGACCTGCGGAGCCCCAGAGTCAGGCATCTGCCCCACAAAGCTGGCCCGGGTTTCCGTCCCACTCTACACCGTTTGAGGGAGCATAGGAGTTCTGGCCCCTTGCAGCTAAGGCACACTGCCCTGGCTCTGACTGTACCCCAATAACACCCCAGGCGGGCTGTCCCTCTGTAGCCCCCCTCAGAGAGAAGGAAAACACAGATTCTAACAGCAGAACCCAGTAATCCTTGGGGCCTGACTCTGATCAGGGCTGGGAGGAGGAGGTGGACACACACACACACACACACACCCCCGCACACACGCGCACACGCACACACCCACACCCCCCGCACACACGCGCACACACACACACACACACACCCCGCACACACGCGCACACACACACACCCACACCCCACACACACACGCGCACACCCCAGAGCAGGCCCTGCGCCTCTCCTGAGCCTGCCCTGCCCACCCTACCCTAGTTAACCTTCTTGAGTCTGTAAATGGCTTCTGAGTTTTGGGTCAAAACTCTCCTCTCTATCAGTTTCATTAGTGAAGAAGCCTCTAGTCCCTCCTGGACCATTAACATCACTAAAAGGGACCCAGGAAACACAGACCACAGCCTTCTGGCTGCTCCCTCCCCCTCTTTCCGGACCAGTAGTCAATGCGGCCTGACCTCAGAATACACACCAGCCCCCTGTGGTCCTATGAGGCACAGACCTGGCAGCCAAGCCTCTTCACATCTGACCAGAGGCACAGGAAAAGGAGCCCCGTCAGACAACTGTGCCCATCTTGGGTAGAATAGCACAGGAATACTAACCACCCCCATCTCAGGGTCCCTGAGCACCTTGTTCCCAAATGTATGGGTTCCCTGGAATATGCTTTGAAGTGTAATATCCAGACAGGCTCAGCACACAGAATGTCAGGGGGCAGTGACTCCCCCAATCCCAAGGGTTCTCTCCATAAGAAGTGGCTACCAGGAGGCGGCTTCAGTCCTGATCGCCGGGATAAGAGTCTCGGGTGCATGGCTCATCTGCAATGAGCTGGGGGCTGGGCCAACGTCACTGGAGCACAGCTGGGTGGCCCAGGCTGCCTCCCTCCCAGGCCTGGATGACTCAGCCGTCCCAACCGTCACTGGAGCAGGCCTGGGACAGCCAGCCCCTGCTTTCCCATTGTCCTCTCCTCTCCAGGCTGCTCACTCCAGTTCTGAGAGCCCAGGAGGTGATCGGGACCACCAGGTCCCCAGGGACTCCTTGAAACGTCCACTGCCCACCCCCCGGGAGGCAGCATTTCCTTGGAGGTTCCTGCTGCTCCTACACCCAACTCAAGTAAAACCAACAGCCCAGGAGAAGGCCATCCTAGGAGCACACACGCACGTGTGCACATGCATTTATAATGGCTGCCGCTGCTGGCAGGGCACGCTGAGACTGCAGTGGGGGTTACCTGAGACTCGCCACGGCTAGATTCTACCCCCTCAAGCAGGGACCTTCCTCTCTGTTCATTCCCTCCTAGAGGCACACACAGCACACCACACCACACCACACCGCCCCCGGTACCGATGCATGCTGGGAGTTAGACAAATGAGCTCCAGGTGAGAGGGATCGGCTTCCTCTCCTCCTACCCCAGCCTCTCCCAGGCCTCCGCCAGCTCTGGAGACCCGGGCAAAGGGGCTAGAGGTCAGAGTTAGAGGGAAGGAGGCACCAGCGGCCTCTTCAAACCCTGTCTCCCTCCCACTCTCCCCTTCCACTCACACCACTTACAGAGCAAAAGAGGCAGGCTTGGGGGTGGGGGCAGCCAGCGCATAATTATTGGTAAAATGCTTGTAACGTTTTTTCCCTCTCCCCAGTAGCTTTCAGTTGTTTTAGCAGCTTAGCAAGCACTTGGCTCCAATTGAATTGCAAATCAGCAGCTCTTGCCCCGGGAAGAGAAGGGAGGTGGTAGAGGGGGCAGGGAGGGGCTGGGAAGGGAGAGGAGGAAGACGTAAGGGAGGAGGGCAGAGGGCAGAGCGGAGGAGGGAGGGAGGCCAGGGCCAGGTTCCGGGAGCAGGGTTAGGACCGGGAGGTAAGCTCCCGCTTTTCATCCTCCCGGACCCACAGCCCCGCCCCCATCCAAAAACCAGGACACCGGCGGAGGGCCACCAGGGGCTTCCTCAACTAACCGGAAGAAAACACATCTTTCTTGGGAATTGCAATTATTTGAATACAATGTCAAAACAAAAGTCTTGCTTTCCCCCCCTGGCAATCTGCAGCACTGTGGTTTCCATTCTGTATTTTGTCTGTCTGCCCTTCCATCGATCCACCTGTCTTCTGTTTGTCTATCTACCTCTCTCCAGCGGTCTTTCACACAGTCCCAGCTTCCTCTAGGCTCAGGGTCTAAAGGAGGAGCTTGGGAAGGTCCTGCTTCAGGACCACGGTCAGCACCAAGCCCCCTCCCTCACCCACCCCCCACTCCACCACTCGGGAGCTTCAAACACAGGATCGGGCAGAAAGAGGAGGAGGGAGTGAGGCCAGGCTCCCGGGCCGTAGAAGGCACTAACCTTGAAGAGGCGGAGGATGTTGGCCACCATGATTGAGACTGAGCTCCCTGAAGCTCCGATGACACCCACCACCCGTTCAGGCTTGGTGATGATGGGCGGACCGCCGCTGCCACATCGGACCTCCGTGCCGTCCTTCTCGATGAGCGCCTGCACAAAGGTCAGTGACTGCTCGAGGGCATGGGTGTCCCTGGAGCAGGTGTCCAGGATGCGGGCGCCCAGCGTGATGTTGGGCAGCAGGTCCGGGTCATTGTTGATGCGATCCAGAGCGAAGAGCATGGCCTCCAGCCGGTGGATGCCCTTCTCCTTCTTCAGCTCCCCACAGGCTTTGCCCTCAGAGCCACGACCGTGGACGGGAAACAGGCCTCCCAGCGTGATGTCCCCATCGATTCGGATAGAGTTCATGTGCGGGTGGCCCTTGGGCTTACCGAGGGATGAAGGCACCCAGGGCCCATACAGGCTGAGGAGCAGGCAGAGGGGCAGCCGGGCCCACCACCAGGCCCAGCCTCCCTTCCCAGACATTTCGGAAAAGCCTAGAGACCCATGAAGAGTGGGCCCCTGCTCCTAGCCCTAGCAGGCTCTGGGTCCCATAATCTGGGTACACAGGAACAGGGCAGCTTCAGCAGCAGGGTGGCTCAAGATGGCCAATGGGGCGGCCCATTCCAGAGAGCTCCCCTCCTCCTCTTTGACACTGGAGTAGAGCTCAGTGGCCCTCTCAGGCCAAACCCACAGAAGACAGCAAGTGGCCGGAGCTACAGGAGGTCTCGGATCCTTGTCCCCATGTCCTGCAGGCCAGATTTCCGTGTCTGGCTGTGGAAAGGGAGGCTCCCTCGTATGCTGGTAGGATCTTAGCATCAAGGAGAAAACAGCTCAGATCACTCCCACCAACCTGGGAAAGAGAGAGAGACTATCAGCCCAGCCTGAAGAAGACATTAGCTATTGTGATTCCGCATCGGGAGCCTGGGAGAGGGAGCCCAGAGGTTATGGCTAAAGATGCCATAAATCTCCTCTTGATTTTCACTGCTGTGGCCCAGCTCCTGAGGACATGCAGAGCTGGAAGCAGAAACTGGGTCACATTTGAAGACCTTCACTGGCCAGGGCCCACTGCCCGAAGAGGCCAGGCCTCTAAGAGAGTAAGTACTCTAGGGACAGCAGGCACGGCTAGGGAGGAGTGGGCCCTTCAGTGTCCTCAGAAGCTGGAGCAAGACACTAATCCTGTCAGTCCAACCTCATGAGAGAAATGAGGAAACTGAGGCCCTGGGAGAGCTCTGTGCCAAGTTCCAAGATATCTCTTAGCTTATAGCTCCAAACAGGAAACACTGCTGTTTGGGGGACCCAGGGTCCAGGAGAAGCCAAGACCCTGGTGGGAGAGCCTTTCCAGCACTGGCCGAGCACAGGCCAGGAGCTGCAACGCCAAAGGCTGGGAAGAAGCAGGAATCTGGGGCTCAGAGGAGGCACCCCACACCGCAACCATACAAGTGCCCCAGCAGAGGGCAGAGCCAGGCCTCTTCCCCCTCTGTCCCTGCCTCAGCCTCCTCGGGCTTCCCTCCATCTCTCTGTCTGCCCCAGTGGAGCTCAGGTTGCGGCCTGAACCTCGGCACACCATTGTCATCATAGTTGTTATTGTTGTTGTGATTAAATATTTATCTGCAGGGATAGAGGAGAAAACAGAGCTCTTCCTCATTCTCACAGCTAATTTGGGCTAATTTCCCCCGGGGATTCTGCACCCCCCCCTCAGTCTTCCCCCCTGAAGCCAGCAGCCTCCTCCCTCCACTTCAGAGGCCACCAGGGGAGCGGCTGAGAGCTGAGTCAGGGCTGGGCTGAGCTGTGACCCCATGCCCCTTTCCCATGGGTTTCTCAAGAGAAGGCCAGCTAGCTATTCAGCCACTCTGTGCCTCAGTTTCCCATGCAATTGGAAGAGTTGCTGGAGTGTAGATTTAAAACTTGCCTCCATCAAGGCTCAGCAGTGGTTTGGGAGCCATCCCTCCGGTCCTACTGCTGAAGCCCCAAGGAGAGAGAAGGGGAGGATGCCAGACCAGATTGCGGACTCAGTTCCTGGGCTTCTCTAACCATGGGGTCCTCACACTAAGTGTTGGGGTGCTGGGAACTGGACCCATGGTCGGTCTAGCTCTCTACCACTGAGCTACACGCCCAGACCTCAAATGTTCCAAGTGCAACAGCCGAGACTCCAGTGATGAATCCCACCTAGCCCTGCCCTGCCAGCAAACCCCAGGGGCCACCCCAACTCCCCCAGAGGCACCCAGCAGATCGGGATGTGCCAGGTCTAGGAACAGAGCACACAGAACCGGAAGAACCACCTTCTCCGTCTAGACCCTGGGACCGGAGGCTAGAGGCACAGCCAGCGCCTTGGAAGACTACCTCTGCTCAGAGCCGTCACCCTGCCCCTCGGGAGAGCGGCTTTATGGGATCACCTTCTGGGTGACCCTCTGGAGTTGCTGGATGGGGCAGCAGGCAGCTCACAGGCAGCTGGGAACAGATTAGTGTCACCGAGGGGCCCCGAGCTCCGCCCCGCCTCAGCAGGTGGGCACAGCTCCTTGGGGCTCTTGTTCAGATATGTAAGTTGCACAAGTCTGGGCACCAGGCTGGCCCCTCGGGCACATCTGAGCTGTCACCAGAATGACCCGTGTGCAGGCAGGGTGCAGACGTGCCACACAACTGCAGGTCAGGGAGCTGCAGGAGAGGGCACTGCGCGCTGCCCTGGGCTTGGGGGAATGTTCAGCCTGTCCCACAGAGGCGTGGTTGTGCCACTAGCTGGGTCAGCTGCATAGAGCGGGAGCCCCGTGTCTATGCAGGCCGCCCTATGTGCTGGCTGCCCAGTGGTCTGTCACCCACTGTCGTGGTGGGCAGTCCCTCCGGCCTTCTGAGGCCGCACGGAGGGGGCTGGCATGCTGACGAGTGTGAGCTGGTGACCGTGGCCTGCTCAGGCCTGCAGCCCTTTCCAGGCTTCACTGACCTTTCTCCTAGGGGCTCCGTACGCCGCCCACAGGTGGGAACCGTCAGGGCATGGGGGCAGGAAGCCCAACGTGAGCAGGGCCAAATCGGGAAGCCGGAAGGCCCTGCCACTGCCAAACCTTCCCCCCTGGGATCAGATCCTACTCCCTGACCATAGCAGGTCCCCTGACACCCCTGGTAGGCCTGACTCCTCCAAAGGGTTTGGCGGACACACCTCCCGCAGCCTCCCATCCATCTTTTGATGCTGTAACGGGAACAAGGGAAAGTAAAAATACCCTGAAAGGAGGCAGGAGCAGCCCCGGGGACGCCTGTCTCCACCTGCAGGGAGAAGGGGGCAGTCTTTGAAGTCCATTCCCCAGCCCCACACTCTCTCCCCGCACTAACTTCAAAATAGCCTGGGAGGCTCAGAGGGGGCAACTAGGTGCACCTCTCCCCAGGAAGAGCCACCAGGGTGGCCGTGCCTCCTCCTCTCCCCGCCCCCCCAGGCTTAGTCCCCTTCGTCTTCCCTCCCACTGGCTTCAGGGTGGACTGTCACAGCAGAGCACTGTGCAGCACCAGCTCACCGGCTAACGGCAAGGCCTTTTCCAGAGCTTCTCTCGGTAAGGAGGTTGCAGAGGGAACTTGGGATGGGATGAGGACCCAGAAGGGCTCTATCACCTGAGGGTGGTGGGGGAGGGCACAGGAACCTGCCTCACTGTCAGTGCAAAGTCCTCACAAGCAGGCCCACCATGCCTTCCTGACCTCTCGGTCCAGGCATGGCCCGATCCAGGAGGAACCAGACCACAGTGTAACAACCAGGCCGGGAGGGCCAGGAGCCACCACACCCTAGCCACCTTTCATTGAGGTGCCTTTTACTCTTCCAAACCAACCAAACAGAACAAAACCAAACACTAGAAGATGTGGGGACCAAGCCATCCCTGGGTGCTGCAGGAAGAGCTAGAGCCCAGACCACACCGCAGCCCACCTGAGCCTTGCTCCAGCACCTCAGCTTAGTGGCCTGTCCCACCTTGGATAGCTTTTGCTCCCAGCCAGCCAGGTACCCAGCAAGCTGGAGACTGAATGGCCGAGCAGGGACCGTCCTGAATCTCCTTAGCTGTGTAGACACCTCTGGCCTACACGTCGCCCGGTAAAAGGCAAAATGAAAGGAACCTGCCTCCCTTCTTCCTGCCTCCACCACCCCCAGGACCCCACCACCCAGCAAAGGATTAGCTTGTAAGTCAGTTCCCTCCTGGAGGGTCATGGCCATGCTAGGACCTGAGAAGCAGGTCACTCAAAACCGCCCGTGGCCCACCGGAAGAAAGCTCTGCCTGCCTGAGAGCAGCGCTGCAGACCCAGCTGGCATCAGCCTCCCTCGGGACAGCAGCCTGCGTCCTCCATGGCCTCTGCACCCTGGCACCTTACCGTGATATGGAGAATGGATGCTACGGAGGAACAGGGGCCTGCACTGCTCCTCAGGGCCCTGCTCTGTATTTACAAGACTCTACAAACACAGGGTAGTGCTAAAGGTGGAACCTGCTGCGGGGTTTCAGGCATCAAACAGAACTGACTGACTGGCAGGGCCAAGGCATGGAGGCATCTGGAACTTTTTATCCTCCCCCCCTCCAGAGACGTATTCTAAGGAGCAGGAGCTCCAGTCCCTCCGCCTTCCCACAGCCGCAGGCTGGTAAGAGAGGGCATACCGTGCTGGTACCCAGCTCTGGTAGCCCCACACCCAAATAGCTGAAGCTTTCAGACTGGGAACCTGCCGCATCCTGAAGCTCAGTTCCCACACCCCCAAGCATCCTTCCAGGTTCTATCAGAGCACCGGTCCAATTCAGAGGTGACTGGTTCTCCGCAAGCCCCAGAGAAAGGTGTATGGAAGGAGAGAAGAGAAGGGGAGCAGGAGGTGGGAGAACACAGGAAGTGACTTCTCAGCTTGTTGTCATGGGTGGGAACTAGGAAGAAGGAAAACATGGCATCCAGTGTCCTGTACTTTTGCCCCTCCAGCGGTGGCCAAGAGGCCTACTCCCTCAGGAAAGCTACCCTGACTACTCCAGTTCCTAAACAAATATTCTCGGCTCCGATCGCCGAAGCTGATGGGGGGCGGGGGAGGTGGCACATTAGGGGCCCATGTGACCAGCTCCTTTATATCTCCTATGCTTCATCCACGGTCCAGAACACAAAATAACACGCTCAATCAATGACAGGAGGAGACAGGTCCCGCCCAGAGGCAGGCGGGTGGCTCCACTGAGGCAGAGCCTGGGAAAGACAAGCAGCAGCCATGTCTGCGGTCTAGAGACCCTCCTGAGTGGTCCAGCACAGAATGGAGCCCCCTTTTCCGTGAGCATTCGGTCACATGCGGCTGTGGTCCTGCCGTGTGCCCCTGCCCTGCCCTCAGATACATGCACCTGCACAGCCAGCACGGCGATGGAGGAGGGCACAAAGGCCTTGGAGCACGCGGGAATGTCAGGGACGGAACCCAGAGGAGCCCTTTAGAAGAGGGTCATGAGGGAAGCCCTTCTGAGGAGTTTCATTCAAGCAGAAAGGGAAGCCTGGAAGGTTTAGCCCTGTGGGTTTCTGGAGCAGAAGTCTGGAGGGGACCACAGGGCAAAGGCCCTGAAGCTGGCGCTGAGCTTTATCAAGGAACAGCAAGAGGACGGCACGTGCAGAGGACAGGGAGGGAGCCCGGGGGCTGCTGAGGGGACAAGGCCAGAGAGGGTAACGGGATAAGGTCACCTCAGACTCCAGGGCCTCTGTGCAGAGAGAGAAATGAGGACCGTGAGTACAGTGACATGAGGAAAGAGAGACCTGCGGTCCGCAAGGTCAGCCACCTGGTAGAGCACAGCTGCCCACATCACAGAGAGCGCCGTCACCAAAGCTCAGTGCCTCAGCCGTCCACCCCACCAACTCTAGGCAGAAACAACCCACCACCCACCTCCTCTGGGGAGTCAGAGATCACACTGCCTCCTCCAACCTTCAGGCCTGGCATCCGTCACCCAGGCCTCCCCCTGCCTTCTCCCTACCCCCATGCTGCCACTGTCCCTAGCTTCCCCGTCCGAGACTGAAGCAAAGGAGTGTCTGAGTCTGACAGACAGTACCCACCAGGAGGGGCAGAATGCAGGCCGAGTCCCTGATTCTCGTCTGTGTTGGAACCTGAAGACAGCTCTGCCCGGGGCAGGGGTTTTAACCAGAGTTCTTCCCCAACCAGTGAGTACTAAGGCTGGTTTCTGTCTGACCAAAGAATGTGGGAGGATGAGAGCCCAAAACTCTGGCCCGAGACCACCCCCACCTGTCCCCAGGAGCAGCCTCTGGGCTCTCCTACAGTTATCACTCTCTTAACCATGGCCTTGCCTTCTCCCGGAGAGTGGAGGCCTAACTAGGCTGTGTCACTCGGCCCCACAATGGCACAGGCTGTCATTACGGGCTGTCATTTCCCAATTACCACAGATAATATCTACTTTAATTGAACGGGGTCTCCATGATGCCATTATGCACCGAGTTACCCAATTCATTTCACATACACACATTAACACCTGACAGCCATCATGAGACTGCTGTCCAGTGACATCCCGAGGTGACTCGAACGACGCTGGTTCCACCAAGGAACCAGAGGTCAGGGCCTGTGGGCTCTTGGGGATCAGAGGACGCTCTGGGCTAAGCTAGCTTGGAGTCAGCAGTTGCATCTCTCAGGGGGGCCTTTCCACACCCTCCCCTGCAGGAGCAAAGCCGCCCCGGACAGAGGTCAGGGGGAGGTACCATTGCTCAGAGAGCAGGTCCATGGGACTGAGGAGCGAGGCTGCCCCACAGGCCCCGGCAGGGACATCTCGGGGTGCCACTACGTGCACATGTGTGTATGTGTGTATGCTGTGTGTATGGACGGTGTGCATACGTGGTGTACACGAGTGCATGCTTGTGCACACGGGGAGATCAGTTTCTCTCCTCCTGTATGTTGAGCCGGGTCTACTCACTAAGCAGGAAGCTCACTGGAGCCCTGGGGACTGTCTCCACCTCCTGTGCTCACACAGGTGCGGCCACCAAACTCAGGTCCTGGAGCTTGCCAGATAAGCCAGCTTCCCCTCAGTGCGTTCCTGGTAATTCCCCCTGACGAGGGCAGAGCTGACAGAAGCTGCTGTCCTCACTCCAAGCCCCCTGCTTCCTCTTCCAGTGGGCCCGATGAGCCAGGCGGCCTTCTGCCCAGCCAGAGGCAGGGCTGGGGCCTGGCTGCCAGCTCCCTCACACCTTCTCCAGGTGGCAGGAGGTGCCGGTCTACAGAAGTGTGCAAACCTTCCCATGGCAGCAGCTGCCAGCCCAGCTGCCCCGTCTCCCAGCAGGACCTGCCCACTGGAAAGCTGGGTTCCGGGCAAGAGGAGGACAGCAGAGTGGGCAGATGTCTTGGGGTGGGTGGTAATTAGGGGCTGCTGCTCCGTGCTGGTGGGGAGAGGATGGGTCTGTCAGCTATAATTACAAGGCTCTGTAGTCCATAGGTTCTACCCATGTCTTTCCACCAGCTGGCCCCTGCAGTGGGGTAGGGATGGCTCAGCAGCCCCGAGGTTGGGCTGTGTAGCCCTCAGGACAGGGACAAGGCCACAGAGCCTTCCAGACTCCGCTAGCTGGCAAACTAGTCACTCACAGGCTGACTGCCAAGCAACCGGAGAAATCACACCTCCAACAGAAAGATGTAGAAGCCACTGGCACAGGTCAGAGGAGGAGGGCAAGACCAGAGAAGCTGCTCAGCTCCTGGCCTGCTCCTCCCCCGGCATGGACCTGCTCTATGTGAGGCGGGGCACCCCACTGCCCTCTCTGAACACGCCAAAGAATCCACCATTCATGGAATGTTCCTCTAGGCCAAACATGCCAGCTTCCGGGTCAAGGGATCATTTCTGGGGATGTTTTGCCCCCGAGTGGTGTCCCCGGAGGCCAGCCCTGAGTCAGGGCTCAGACTCAGCGCCTGTTCCCAAAGGTCCCAGCCAGGACAAGAATGTGGCCAAGGTTGGGGGCTCCTCCAGGAAGTTACGGCCTGCCCAGGCCCTGGGACGATCCTCTGGGATGGCCCCCACCCCATCACCACAGAAGTCTCTGACCTCCTACAGGAGCAGCTCAGGAAAGCTCTCACCGAAGGCCTGCCACCTCCTCCCGTGCCCAGAGGAAAGCGGACCAAGACCAAGGCCCCCCCCGGAGAGGGAGGGAACTGGGATGAGAAGGCAAGCCCAGCCACCCAGGGCTGGTTAGCGGCCTCGCTGAGCTGCAGAGCTGCTCTAGCGGCCTGAGGTGCTCGGCAGGGACACCCTCAGAGTACTGGCCTTCCTGCCCACTCTAAGTCCAGAATCCAGAGCAGAGGGGGTGGCTGCCAGCACACACACACACACACACACACACACACACACACACACCTCCTTCGAGACTCACAGCAGGGTGGCCATCACACTGCCACATGCACACGTGTGGCCTGAGGCACCCTAGCCCTGCAAGCCAGTTCAGAGGTGTCCCCAAAAGCCAGCTTTCTCCCTGGCCACGGGGGCAGAGCTAATGAGGAAGAGGAAGAAACCAGGTGCCCCATAGGGCTGTCTGACCATGCTAGCGGTGCTCGGGGCCTAGGGGCAGAGGGCGCTCGTCCTCTGAGCTCAGGACTCCCCGCCGCCGTGCCTCGCCGCTGCCCCAGCCCGGCACAAACAGCCTCCCAGCGCCGGGTGCGGGGTGCGGGGTGCGGGGGCGCAGCGCACAGTCAGGCCTCCACCTCGGCCCCGCCCCCGCGCGGGGAGGGGACGCGGCGGCCCGGGGGCTCGGGGAAGCGACCCCGGAGCAGGGACCTCCCCCGCCACACGCTCACTCACACAGAGCCCTTAGAGACGCTCGGGTCCCCCGGGTTTCCGGGGAGGGGGGGACAGTCCCAAGCGTCCAGCTCGAGAGCGTGACCTCAGGTCCCGGGGCTGCGGAGAGACCCCAGACCTGCAGCGCCACCGCAGACCACGGCGGCTTCCGCGGGCGGGAGGCGCTCGCTCGGGCTCCAGCCAGCGGCCAAGGTGGTGCCGGGGCTGGACGCGGCTCTCGGGGAAGGGAGCCTCCGGCCGAGGAGCGCGGGGCAGGGGCGCACGCCCCGACCTGAGCCCCCGCCGCCTGGCCTCTCCGCAGAGGGGGCGCGCGGGCGCCACCGTCCCCTCCGGGGCCAACTCTACCTGTCGTCACGGCCCCCACCCCACTTTCCCCCAAATCCGCAGACAGCTGTGCCCCGTCCCCGAGTGGGCACGGGGGGGGGGCGGCCCCAGCCCGGAGCGGAGCCCCCGTACCTGGGTCCCGCGCCCTCCTCCCGGAACTAGGGAGCCCGCGGAGGCCACCTCCCCCGAACGCCGGGGTCCCCGCCGCAGCCCGCGCTCCCGGAGGCCGGGGCCAGCGTCCCCTCCGCCCGCGCCCCTCCGGCTCCAACTCACCGCGCCTCGGCGAGGTGGTCGCGGCGGCCAGGGGTCGGCTGCGCCCGGGGAGCGCCGGGAGCCGCCGTGCCGGGAGCCCGGGCCGACCCGGGCGGCGCTGACGCTGCGGACCGAGGCGGGCGCCCAGCCGCCGGCAGTCCCGGGCGCGGCGGGGAGGAGCCGGCCGGAGCCGGGGAGCGGCGGGCGGCGCTGGGCGGCTGCTCCCGGGGCGCTGGAGCCGCGAGCGGCCGCCACGGTGCCGCCGCCGCCGCCGCCCCGGACCCCGGCAGCGCGGGCGAGGCGGCGCGGGGCGCTGCGGGCGCCGGCCGGCCGGGCGGCGGGGAGGGGCGCGAGCGCCGGGAGCGCGGGCCGAGGGCCGACGGGGCCGCTCCGCTCCCGGCGCCCACCGCCCTGCCGCACCGCGCGCGCGAGCCCGGCCCGCAAGTTTGCGCCGCGAGTGCGGCTCGGGCGCGCCACGCTTCCGCCGGCCTTTTAAAGAGCGAGGGCCCGGCCCCCGCCCCGCGCGCTCGCACGCCCGCACCGCCACCCCCGGAAGCGGGGACCCGCCGCCCCTCCACGCCCTCCCCGCCGGCGGCGCCCGCTCCCTCCGCACCGCCCCCCCCGCCCCGGCGGCGCCCGCTCCGGGAGGCCTCCCCTCTCCTTTCCTCCCCTCCCTTCCCCTCCCCCGGCCCACCCACCCCTGCGCCCCGCAGACGTGGCGGAGACCCCCTCCTCACCCCCGCGGCTTGAGGGTCGGGGAACCCCGCTCCCCGTCGCGCAGCAGGCGAAGTACGGCAGAGCTCGGGGACCCGGAGGGGCGCGCTCCGCGCACCCGGTGCGTCACTGGAACCCCCACCCGCTGGGCCGCTTCTCCTAGCCCCGCACACACGTGGCTTGTGCCCCCCTGTGGCATACTCATTTGCACACTCTGTCACCAGCGTGCAGAGGAAGGAAACTGAGGCCCAGGGAGGCCCCCAGGTCTCACGGCCTGCAGGGAGGAGCGCGCCCACCTCTGAACCTATAGCGCCCCGCGTGCTCCCCCAGACTGAGGGAGCAGTTCACCCTCGGACCCGCTGAGCATGGTGTAACAGGTGGCCTGGAGCCAGCCCCAGCAAGACTTCCTCAGCCCAAGAGGCCGGCAACTGGCTGCCCCCTTCCCCATGCTTGGGCTTTGGCGACCCCGGGAGGGCGCCTTCGAGGCAGGCATGAGGAAGCCGGGGACAGACCACGCCGGCCTTGTAGACCTGCAAACGGGCCCAGGCTGCAGAAGTGGCTTCCCTGAGAGGCCCCCAGGAGCGGCCAGCCGGGTCCTGGGGAGCTGCTGCCATGCCGGAAGATGGGGGAGAGGGTGGATGACAACAGCTGGAGAGGGGGCCCGGGGCCTTGGTGCCACCTGGTGTTCACTGTGCCAGGCCTGGGGCACTCGGCATCCGGGCTGCTGGACCCCTGATTTCCGAAGAACCCAGAGGAATGCTTGAGTCTGGCCGTAGCAAGGCCCGAGCTAGCTCTGCCTCTCTTCCTCAGGTCCCCTACCAAGGCCGGCCCCCAGCAACAGCTCTCTACGCTACGGAGACCAGCGCTGCGTCTGTTGAGCATGTTTCATGCAGTGCCTGGCACCGAGCCTGGACCACAGTGAGCTTAGGAGTGTTTGGTGAATGAAGAACTGTTGGCAAACTGTGTGCTCTCGTCACAGTCGTAGGGAATGACCCGAAAACATGTCTCCTGTACCCAATCAGTCTGAACCTCCGATGGAAGCGGCCAGATTGCTCATTCCTCGGTGCTCTGTGTGTCACTGACAGCAAGGTCTAGCTCCAAGCAGGGCTGAGACTGCGGTCCAGGCCACAGGCCCTGCCACCAAGCCAGCATGAAGGGAGTTGTGTCCAGTGCCCGCTGCCTCTCTGGGCTCCTGTAGGTGTGGGCCACGGCACTTCCCATAGGGAATATAACCGCCAGCGTCCTTTGGTTAGGTAGATGGATGGACAGATGGAACTGAAAATAACAGGAGCGTCGGTTTATTGAGAACCAAAACTATCCCAACCAGCCACTCCCTCCCCTGCCCCTCAGCATTGCCTTGACTCTGGCCGCAATTATCCCCACCCTCCACCAGCTGTGTTGCTAAAGGCTGTGTTTTTCGGGGATTAAAAAAAGAAACTGTTGCTAGCAGATGCTGAGGCTTGGGCTGGGCAGGAGCGCAGCCCCAGCCGAGACCTGGGTCTGACCAGTAGCCATGACCTCTCACTCCCCATCAGCCTGAGCCACGGGCCCCAGCTGGCCCCACCGCCTCGCCTGCTACTCTTGGTGCCCAACATGGAGACAGGCAGACTCACACATCCTTCAGAGATCGTCTTCACCAGGGAGCCCGCCCCTGTGGGGGAACCATGGCCAGGAGTGACCTCCGAGGGATCACGCAGGGCCCTGCCTGGACCCGCTTCTCCAAGGTCTCCTGAGAGCCAACTGCAGGCCTCCTGGACCTCAGAGCTGGTTCAGGATGGGGGGGGGGGGCAAGGCTGGGCCCTCTGTGCTGAGATCATGGAATGTGGGGTACACATCCTTTCTGAGCTTGGGGTTCCCCATCTGTCAGACCCATAGCTGGGCTGAGGCGCCTCTCAAGATCCCAGAGTGAGGTACGCTTTTTCTGATACCTTTCCAGGAGGCTCTTGGCTCTTTGTTTGTTTGAGACAGGGTTTCTCTGTGTAGCCCTGGTTGCTCTAGACTCACTTTGTAGACCAGCTGGCCTCAAACTCAGGGATCCACCCGCTCCTGCCTCCTGAGTGCTCTTTTTAAATTACGTGTGTGTGTGTCTGTCTGTGATTGTAGGGGCAAGCACACCCCAGCACACCTATAGAAGTCTGATGATCAGCCTTCGGGAGCTGCTTCTTGCCGTTCATCCTGTGTGTGCTGAGATGAAGGTCAGGGCGGCGTGCTTGCTGGCAAGCCCCTACCCACTAAGCCATCTCGCTGGCCCTGGCTTTGGCTTTTTTAAGACAGTGTCCTGTTATGGAGCCCAGGCTAGCCTTGAACTCAGCAGCTCTCCTGGCTCAGTCTCCCGAGTACTGGAATTACAGGCTTGTGCCACCATACCCACTGTTGTTTTGTTTTTGAGACAGAAATAGCGTTGAACGTCTGGTCTTCTGCCTTCATGTCAGGCAGTGGGGTGACAGGCATCCGTCACACCCTGCTTGTACAGCTCTGGGGATCAACCCGGGCTTCATGATGGGCAAGCACTCTGCCAACTGAGCCCTGGCCCAGGGTGACGTCTAGTGGTTTCAACTGGTTTTTGCAGTCCTAGAGGTTGGACCCAGGACTTCATGCCAAGCAGGTATTCTGCCTGGCTATCACCATAGCTCTTCATTCAGTGTCTTTTGTCTTTGTTTTTTTGTTTGTTTGTTTGTTTGTTTTAGTTTTTCAGACAGGGTTTCTCTGTGCAGCCCTGGATGACCTGTAGACCAGGCTGGCCTTGAACTCTGAGATCTGCCTGCCTCTGCCTCCGAGTGCTGGGATTAAATGTGCTCTACCACACCCTGCTCATGATGTATTTTAAGGGGCTAGAAAAATGGCTCCTCGGTTAAGAGCTCTGCCAGCCCCTCCACAGGACCTAGGTTCAATTCCCAGCACCCACCTGGTACCACACAACATCTGAAACTTGACTCACAGGGGATCTGATGCCCTCTTCTGGCCAGCTGGACATTAAGCACATACATGGTACACAGACAGACAGACAAAATACCCGTATACCTAAAAATAAAAGGCTTTAAGTATCTGTGAATACTTTATTGCATGCCCCATAGCTGTGTGTGAGGTCAGAGGGCAGCCTGAGGACGTCAGCTCTCTTTCCACTGTGGCTTCTGATCACTCTAGTCCTCAGCCTTGGCAGGCACCATTGTCCACTGAGAAATCTAGCCGGCCTGTCCCCAACTCTTCCTTTGTGCTCACTGACCTCCCCAGGGAGAGAGTTTGTCCACCCCTGCCTGCATTAGGCGGAATACCCACAAAGCTCTCCTCTGACTTCTCCATTGAGAAGAGTCTAACAGCAGAGAGCAAACTGCCTTTGAAAGTCCTGCACTTGGGGTTCGTTAAAGTCAGTCAAGATGAGCCTGGAGGGGCATGGTCCTGGCAGAACCAGTAGACCTGGACCACCTCACGAGGAGCTGAGTGACCTGAGGGACTCCATCTTGTTTGCCCCCTAAGTCAGCCATTCAGGTACAACTGCCTATTTAAACACAGCTCACGGGCATAAATGGACATTTTCTCACCGGGTCTCAGGGACAGGAAGGGGCGGGTGAGTCACCCTGAGGTCTGGGAATCTGCTCTGGGTTGTGCCAGCCTCTGGTGTCCTCTGGCCCCGGAACCCTCCCGGGCAGTGCAGCCCCTTTCTTCTGGTCCCAAACCCAAACCACTCTGCCAGCTGCAACCTGCCTGTTTCAGGGACACTCACAGGATGCCCACAGGCCACTCCCTGGGCCTCTTGCAACTCTCTGACATCGGCACATACTGCCCACAGGCCCCACAACGGTGGTACCATGTGAGCCTTCTAACTTCCAACCCCATCTGATCCCCATCCGTGCCTGTATACCCTTAACCCAGGACCCTTAATACACAGTCAGTCAGAGCTCCGCCCATCGCCCTGACTGGCCAACGGGACGAGTGGTCCAACATTGCTTCCCAACTGCTGCTCCAGAGTTTCAGCCTGTTTCCTACTGATGAGGAAAGAAAAACAGAGGAGCCTGGGAAACCACTCTACTGGTCAGCCATGGCACAGTGGCCTAGAGAGGACAGAGATCGCCCTGCCCCTGTGCTATAGAGGAGGCAGCAGTCCCCACGCGTCCAAGGACCACGGCTGTCTACTTCATGGAGCACGGGCTGCCTCACCCTCAGGATGGCTGGGGCTAGGGTGGGGGACAGTGCCAAGATGGAGAGACCTCCAGAGCATGAAGCTTTTGCATGAGGCCTTGAAAGATGCAAGGGTTTAAAAACCAAAAGATCTAGGCGTGGGGGAATGTGACAGACACAGCTCAACATACCTGAACCCTCCAAAGGCTTTGGCTCTGCCAACATACAGTGGATGCATACAGCTGGTGCATACAGTGGATGCGCGGTGCATACAGCTGGTGCCCAGCAAACAGCTGGCTTCCCGGGCAAGAAAGGCTGCCTCCGACCCTGCTCCTTCCTACTCTCTCCTCCGCCTTCCCTGTCTCTTTTTTCTTAAGACTCAGGATTTTCGGCATTTTTTTTGCCACTCTGCAATTTAAAACTACTTATCATCTCTTTCTCTCCACACATGTCCAGGGGCTGTCAGCCGTGAGCCAAATGTCATTAGGATGGGTGTCACAGGCCCAGATGTCAAAATACAATTAACATTTAAAAGCTCCTCCCGCCCTCAGCCTGGTGGCCAGCCACTCCGGGGCTCCTTCAGCTCAGGGACACAGCCCCTGAGCACCGAGGAGAGCTGCCAGGTGACAGGCCTGCCGGGGGGTGGGGGGCAGAAGAGGGAGGGGCCCTGGAGTGGTGTCAGGCTTCCCTACCCCCCCCAGGCTTCTCCTTACAGTCTCCCTGCTCAACCTTTGCTTGCACTGCCTTCTGTCCCCACCTTAGGACACTCTGCTTCTGTCTGGCCAGCACCGCAGCCCTAACTGTCCCGTCCTGGATATCAACTGTGAATTATGATATGGCCTGCCACTCACTCTGGACTTCATGCGGAGGAAAGGAAGGAACCGGAGTAAGGGCCCCCCATAATTGGGGCTGGTGGGCCTTGTCCTCCGGCCACACAGCTTAGCTGACAGGGAGTTTGGGGTGCCCTCTGTCAACTGCCCCCAGTACCAGACAGCCCTGGCCTATTTAGGAAGCTGCTGGACAGGGGCCATAAACCATAGCAGCAGTTCCCTTCCTGTAGGGACCAGGATGGACAGAACGCTGGAAATGCCTGAGACAGCTCACTGCTGGCGCCTGGAGGGGGCCATCGATCCAAAGGCATCCCCAAAGCCTTCCATCCTTTCTCTATCTTCAGCATGGAGCACAGAACACCATGAAGGCTGGATTGACCCAGAAAAAAACCCGTGGAGATGGAGTTGGGGGGGGCAGTGTCCTGCTGGGGCAGTGCTGAGGGGCAGAGGTTACGGGGGCAAGGACACCCCACTCCCCAGCTCCCAGTTACCTCTTTCTCCTCCCTCCTTCCTGCAGCCACCTCACCGTGCAGACCCCCAAAGAGGACAAAGCAAGCCAGGGAAGAAAAGCCTGCGCGGCCAGCTCCTACCCTCGTGGGCTGCATTCTAATGGCGTCTGATTGGATCGGATGCGCTCTTAATTCCCTCCTGGGACATCAGAAGGAGGGTAGGGAAGAATCTTTAATTCATCAAACTGAAATATTAATAGACTTTCAACCAGCTGGAGTGGGCCATGAGGCCCCCACAATGGAAAAAGAGGGGGACAGTCAGGAGAAGGTGGGAACGAGGCTGAGGAGGAGAGGAGCTGAGGCGGGACAGGGTTGTGTTGCTGGGTGTGGGAAGAGAAAGTTTTCGAGCTTTCGGGTGGGCCGCTGAGACCGTGTGAGTCAGCCACTCCCCTGACAACCTGCAACAGGGGGATGGCTGTAAAGGCCACTGTAAGATGGGGACTCAGAAGCCAGGGCAAAGTCACGAAGCCAGTGTGGCATGCAGGTCTGGACCCCGGGGAAGGGGCCAGCACCGGGCCCACCCACACCCCACCCAGCCATGCCGACTCCCCACACCTGAGCTAGCCGCAGCCCTCCCTCCCCTCCTGGTTCAGATGACTGGATCCATAGAAACCGAGCCAGGCAGCCATTCAGACATGCGCAGGCTGCCTGGCACCTGGGGGCACAGGAGTCTTGGAGACCCCAAGGCAGAGTCCCAGGCTTTGCTCCACCTGGCTCCCCAGCTCAGGTCAAAACAAGCTGCCCCCCCTCATGCAGGCTGCCACAGACTTTCTCCCAAGAGCAGGGGTGAGGGGAGAGGCATGCCGTGGGCAGGAGAACACAGACCAAGGAGCCTGAGACAGCCATCCGGGGCAGGCCAGTCACACACACCTGTGGTCTCAGGGCTCAGGAGAGACCAGCCTGGACTACATAACGAGACCCTGTCTCAAAACTGCACCAGTCCAGGACCACCAGATGGTGGGTGGGCTGTCTGTCAGTCCCTGACCCTGGCTCTCCCCAAGCTAACATGCTGCGTTGTTCATAGCCACAATAGCGACGCCTCTCCCATTTCTTTGGCTTGTACTGGCTAACTAACATTATCTGGGCTCACGGTGGATGGGCTAACTCCCTCTACTCACCAAGTTTAGATTTCAGAATGTGTGGAAATGGAACAAAAAAAGCAGCAGCAGCCCGGGGGGGGGGGTGCTGCAGGGCCCCGACCCTGTCCACCTGCACCTGTAGCCCTGTAGCATCATGCGTGAATTGTCCTAAACGTCCCCTACAGGATGACGTCCCATTTGGCCTCACGCCACCACCCTCAAATAGAGACGTCTCGCGGAGGTGATGGCGAGCAGAGCCTGGATGCGCTCCCATCGCGAGCCTGCAGCGCCGCCCTGTGGCCAAGCGCCCTCACTGCACGCGCTGGCTTGGCCGCAGGTGCCTCCGCAGGTCTGAGCGGGACCCAGGCCCGGGCAGGAGCGGGAGGATGAGAGACACTGGATGGAGAGAGTTGTTTTCACCTGAACAGATTCAGGGAGGAGGCCGCGGGGGAGGCAGGGCCCTATTTCAGGACCGTTTCCCAGCTGGCCCGCCGCCCTCAGATTCGTGCGCAGCCGCTCACCTGCAATGACGACAGCTTTTCCTAATCCACACGCGCCATCTGAAGGAGACCCCGTGCGGCCCGGGTTTCTTGAGCGGGACTGGGTGTGGAAGCCAGCAAGGACAAGCAGAAAGTTGCAGCTCTCAGCCTTTCCCACCCCCAGTGCCCCGCCTGGTCACGGCTCCCAGTTTCTCACCCTTGCTGTCCATTCAAGCTGCGAGGACTGTTTTTCCAGGCTGCTCCTCTAACCAGCAAACTTGCATCTGTGCAAAAGGCCTGCGCTTTCGTTTCTGTAAACTTCACACATGCTACTGTCGTCCGAAAACAGAAAAAGCCACCGTCGGGCCTGCAGGAAAGGCTGGGGAAGGCATTTCCTTGATTAGGGATTGGTGTGGAGGGCCCCGTCCACTGCAGGCAATCCCACGCGAGACCATATTCCCGGGGTGCGTAGACAGGCAGGCTGGAGCCAGGCGTGGTGGCAAGCAACTTTTAATCCCAGCACTCTGTAAGCAGAGACAGGGACCTCGGAGATCTCCAGGTCAGCCTGGACCACACACTGTGATCTAACAGACAAGGCAGCCATGGCAGCTGCTGGCTGGTCATGGAGACCAACAAGCCAGTGAGCAGCATTCCTCCGTGGTCTCTGCTTTGATTCCTGCCGCCAGGCTCAGGGCGACAGGGAAGCTGACAGAGAATTCAACCTCCTGGGCGTTGTCAGTTCCGGCAAGGCAAGCTGATACTCTAAAGAAAGGTTGTCACTATCCTCATGTGACGTTTGTACCTTTGTGTGTGCACGTGTGCATCGTGTGTCTGGGTGTGCCTATCTGAAGCCCGGGGCTTGAAAAGGTCTTCCTTGATTGCGCTGTTTGTTTTTCTTTTCTTTTCTTTTTTTTTTTTTTTTTTTTTAATTTATTTATTATGTATACAGTGTTCTGCCCGAATGAATGCCTGCATGCCAGCAGAGGGCACCAGATTACATTATAGATGGTTGTGAGCCACCATATGGTTGCTGGGAATTGAACTCAGGACCTTTGGAAGAGCAGCCAGTGCTCTTAACCTCTGAGCCCTCTCTCCAGCCCTATTTGTTTTTCTTGAGACAGAGTTTCTCTGGCTGTCCTGGAACTCGCTCTGTGGACAAGGCTGGCCTTGAACTCAGAGATCCACCTGCCTCTGCCTGCCAAGTGCTGGGATTGAAGGCTTGTGTACCACCGGGCTCCACTTTTTTTTTTAATTGTGGCATGTTTTTTCGTTTTGTTTTAGTTGTTTGTTTCTTTGTTTTGTTGAGACAGTGTATCACTATGCAGCTCCAGCTGGCCTTGAACTCACAGAGATGTACAAATAGCTGAGGTCTGGGGTAAGGTGGGAAGGAAAGGGGCTGAGGGTTCCAGGCTCTGCCCTCAGACAAGGAACAGACGGCTTTATATGAGGCTGCCATCGTGGGCAGAGAGAACGGACTGAGACTGGGCTTTAACCAAATTGCTTGCCCAGGGCTCTGACAATCTGACAAAAAAAAAAAAGTTCTGACAGTTCTATCCAAAAATGTTTTCTAGATTGGGCCATCAAGATGGTTCACTGAGAGTCGGGCATGGTGGCACACGCCTTTAATCCCAGCACTCAGGAGACAGAGGCAGGCTGATCTCTGTGAGTTCAAGGCCTGCCTGATCTACAGAGTGAGGTCTGGATCAGCCAGGGCTACACAGAGAAACCCTGTCTCAAAAAAATAAAAAATAAAGAGAATGCCATTCTGAAGCCATCCAGATGTTAGAAGCGCCCTGGGCCAAGGACTATCTGAAACAAGGGCTTGAGGACTGCCATCTCCCGGGACCCAGATGGGCCTCTTCCTACAGCCCTCACCCAGACAACGGAAACTGAGGTCACAGCAACAGGCTGACTCACGCTAATGTTAAGCAAAACCAGGATAAAATCCTAAGAAGTTGACACCTGGTGGCCGTTAGCTGAGGTCCCTGTAGTTCACCGAGGAGGCCTGGACTAGCTTCCATCTTCCCTGGGATCCTGGTGACTATGTGTGTACCCTCCCGGAGCCACACAGAGCTTCCAGGATGGCAAAGGTGGTCACCACTGCTTTCACAGCCAGATCCCAAGAATTTCCAGCTTCGGCCTCCGGCCCAGCGGAGGGACAGCAACCGCCTTGTCCTGTGGAGCCCATGGCCAGGTGGGGACTCCCTGCAGAAGAGGGACAGCAGGGTGGGTGTCGGAGCCCACTGGCAGAGTCGATCAGTTCTTGAGTGGGGAGTGAGGATTGAAAGAAAAAATAACAAACCAGCACACCACACATGAGATCTGTTCAAGAGCGCAGCCAACAGAACTGACACACCGGTTTATTCCGATAATCGCTTTTTACAGAGCGAAGCACCTTGATTCAATGAAGGGGTTCACGGAGGAGTCAAACTCGTTTACCTCGGCCACCTGTTGGTGTGATCCTCACACAAACAGGAGAAAAAGAACTTGGCAAAAACATCCTGCCTACCCCCGTCTTCTGGTGAAGGCCAGGCTAAAAACATGTTTTTAAGCAGCATGACAAACAAGCAGCTCTCCACAGGTGGGGACACAAACAGAATGACCCTAGAGCCAAGTGGGGCATGCTGGGGGCCGGGGGCTAGTGGCATTGGTCATAGACCTCCAGGGACCAAAGGAAGACCAACCATGTGTGAACTAGACAGTGGCTGGGGGAGGGGAGGGAGGGACTACAGCACCTGAGAAGGTCTCAGGACGACTAAAGAGCGCTGTGAAGCCAGGGGCCCAAGAGTTTACAAAAACGCAAAGGCGTAATGGCCCACGTCTTTAATCCCAACACGTGGGAAGCAGAATGGGGGATTTCTGAATCTGAGGACAGCCTGATCTACAGAGTGAGTTCCAGAACAGCCAAGACTACATAGCGAGACCCTGCACACACACACACACACACACACACACAGCAAACATCACAGGGTCTGGGGACATAGCTCAGCAGCAGGAAGCCCCCGAGGGGACCCCAGCAGCACAGACACTGGGCGTGGTATGCACACATGTAGTCCCAGGTCCTAAGCCACGGAGCTAGTGCCAATCTTAAAACAAAAAGGCACCAGATCAGAGGCCAGCAAGACCATCTGTAGCCAAGCTGGGTGTGGAAAGAGCGAGCAACAGCCCGCACCACTGACTCCAGACCACCTCTTCAGAAGGTGCTCCTCCAACCGAAGGGTTGGCGGCCGAGGGGGAAGACAGCGAGGAGGAGGGAGAATGAGAAGGAAAAAGAGGGGGGCGAGGAGGGCAAGAAGGGAGGGAGAGCTGAAAAGAGGGTGGGCGAGGAGGAGGAAGAGGAGAAGGGGGGTGAAGGGAGGAGGGGGAGGAGGGGAAGGAAGAAGAGGTGAACTGATGGTTTATTCTCCATTGTCAGTTTGATATGATTGAGAATCACATGGAAACAGAGCTCTGGGCAAGTTTGTGGAGGAGTTTCTAGATTGTGCTAATGAAGAGGAGAACTAACCCTAAATTTGAGGGGCACCTTTCCATGCAGGTAGGGGGAGCTCTCAGGCTGAAAAGAGTGGAGAGAATTCATCCCCCCATTCCAAACTGTAGATACAGGAGACCAGCCCCCCCAAACTCCTGCTGCCTTGATTTCCCCACCTCAGTAGACTGTGCCCACAAACCCAGACTAAACCGTGTGTGTGCGTGTGTTTCTCTGTGCACCCCAGGCTGTCCTGGAACTCGCTCTGTAGCCCAGGCTGGCCTGCACTCACAGAGCTCCCCCTGCCTCTGCCCTCCAGTTGCCAGGTTTACAGGCATGCCCACTGCCCGGGCAACCCTTCCCTCCTGAAGTTGCTTCTGTGAGGCATTTTGTCACAGTAACATGAAGAGTGACTGAATGGAGAAGGGGCTGATGGGAAACAAGGACGAGACTGCAGAGGCCCAGGAGCTGGGGCAGGCAGTGGAGGGGGGCCTACCTGAGGAGAGAAAGAGGAAGACAGAGGGCAAAGGCAGGGGAGTTCCTGGACCCGGGCCCTAGCACGTTCTCACTCCCACCTCAGTACCGTACCCTGTGGCTGGCTGAGCAGGACAACCGGAGAAATGGGCAGCAGGCCTCTCAGTCCACTACAGGACTTGGCGAGAATTCTTTCCCCCGTGAAGGACTAAGCACAGCACTGTGACCTGGCTGACCTGGTTACAGACGTGACTCGTGACAGTTAAGAGACATCAGCTTGTCAGCATCCAGAATCACCTACCATGAGCCTGTGGGCCAGCCTGGGAGGGACCGGCTAGGTTAGGCTAGCTCAGCAGGCATCAGCCCCTGGGCGAGGCCCTGGACTGGTCCTGGTCACATCCCTTTGCCTCCTCATTGTAGATACGATGTGAGCCTCACACAGCTGCCGACATCCAGCCACGATGGTATGCCCCTCTTCAACTGTGAGCCAAACACGCCCTTCTTCCTAGAGCTGCCACTGTCTGAACGGCCTGCCGTGGTTGTGAGTGAGCCTGGCCTTCAGCAGCTGAGTGCCTCTCCAGCCCTGAGTATTCTGTCATAGCATCCAGACTTCAAACAGAAGACAGTCGTGTGTGTGCGTGTGTGTGTGTGCGCGAGTGTGTGTGTGTGTGTGTGTGTGTGTGCGTGTGTGGTGCTGGGTTCAGGCCCTAGTCTTTGCATGTTATGGGCACATTGCCACTGAGCTATGTCCCCAGCCCTTGCCCGTTTCTTTGTTGTAATGCTCACGGGTGTTTTGTGTGTGTGTCTGTCTATATACCAAATGCAGGCCTGGTGCCCTTGGAGGCCAGAAGATAGTATTGGATTCCTGGAGCTGGAGTTACAGGATGATCTGAGCCATCATCCGGGTGCTGGGAATCGAACCCATGTCCTCTGCAACAGCAGCCAGTGCACTGAACCACCTATCCATCTCTCCAGCTCTGCCACGCTCTCTTTTGAAGCAGGTTCTCACTCTGTAGACCAGGCTGACCTCACAGAGATCTGCCTAACCCTTCCTTCCCAGTGCTGGGTTTAAAGGTGCAGGCTCCACGCCCACCTGCAGCACACATTCTTAACCACAGGGCCATCCTTCCAGCCCAAAAGTGGATCTTAACTAGTTATAAGGACATTACTGAAACACACTTCAGGATGAACTGTCTTCTCAGTAACATGATCTCAATCTTCAGTGTGGGCTGAGGAAGCCAGTGGTGTGTCTCACACCCGTAATCCCAGCACTTGGGAGGCAGAGGCAGGCAGATCTCTGAGGCCAGCCTGGTCTAGAGAGTGAGTTCCAGGACAGCCAGGGCTACCCAGAGAGACCCTGTCTCAAACAACAACAGTAACAAGAATAAGGCAGAGAGCGCTGGAGAAGAATGCCGGACATTGTCCCCCAAGGGGATACACAAATGCACACCCCACACAGAGGCGACAAGGACACAATTTGTGCAATAAATATGTAGAGCACAGGCCGACTTTTAGCATGTCTTTCAAAGCAGAAAGGCCCCGACCACCTTGACTCCTTATATACACACTCTGGGGGAAGCTCTGGTTGGCAGTCCGGCTGCCTGAGTGGGTCCCTGAATCTGGGCTCTGTGACTTTCTGTGTGGACAGAGTCCCCATGCCAGTGCTAGAGGCCAGGCCTGAGAACTGACACTTCCCCTTCCTGCTTCTTGGAATGCATCTGCATGCTGGGAGGAAGTCCAGGCCGCATGGTGAGTGACTCAAATACGCTCTGGCCAGCAGCCAGCCATTGCCCTGGATCGCGAGCAGCCATGGCATGTGAAGGAAGAAAACAAATAAGAGACAGAGAGGCCCCTGCCATCTGACTATGGCCGGAAGGGACCCTGGGCCACAGAGCTGGCCTGTTGGGGACGGGAGCCACAGCATGGAGGCACAAAGGGGCAACCTTGTTCTCTGGAGAATCTGCTAGAGAACTCAGGGATGAGGTGCTCTGACCCAGAATTCAAAGTTGAAAAGTGTGTGTGTGTGTGTGTGTATGCATGTGTTCCCTGACACACCGTGACAGTCTTTGCTGTCCTTCCAGCGGCTGCCACCACAGAAACTGCAAGGGTGAGGAGCCCAGGCCACGTATCCGTCTTCTACTTCTGGGCAGGTTGCAGACCCCCAGGGGAGGCTGTGATTGGCCAGCCCAGATGGCAGACATGTTCAGGCACCCACCAGTCCTAGGCAAGGAAAAGAGGAAAAGGGACGCTGGCCAGAAAAACACATGGAGCCTGCTCCGTGAAGATGGGGCAGCCGCCACAGCCCCCGAGCGTCCTTCAAGTCTTCCGGCTTGCTGGCCCAGTCCCGTAGGCTGCCTGACAGCGGCTCAGTGAAAGGCTGAAGGACGGCAAGATTCCGTGGGGCTGGCTTTAGGCTCCCAGTATCTGGCTCCAGCCACATCTGTGCCCGGTACGGGCAGCAGAGACCCTGGGTGCAAGAGTGTTGAGCTGGGAGGTGGCCCTGGCAGGTCACATGGGTCCAGGCAGCTATCACATACTTTCCTGTGAGGGCTTCCTTGGTGATCCAACCGTTCTGTGCCCACAGGGGAACTGCCCACAGGGGCTGACAGGAGTGTCCCACATGGCCCTGACCGCCACTGGCCAGCAAAGGGTGCCCTGATCATGACCCATTTTCTTTCCTTTCCCTCGCTTTACCTTCCATTGTGACTGGAGACCTTTCTCCAGGCAAGATGGTGTGGAAGGGGGAGAGAAAGAAAGGATGGAGAAGAAACAGAGGAAGAGAGAGAGGACAGGAAGGAGGGAGAGAGCCCCTACAGTCCTGTCCAGGTCCAGTTTCCCCTACCGTGAGGGGGGAAGGGGTGGGGCTCTCCCCCAGGGAGGCAGTTCCTGGTGGACGCCACCACCACCCACTCTGCAAAACAGAGGCAGAACCCATGAAAACTGAGACGGCGGCACAGCTTTAATGGCGCCAGAGGCCAGCACATCTCTGTGCTTTGGAAGCCACCTGGTCTGCACGAGAAAGGAAGCCGACTAGGGGGCCGCCCAAACCAAAGGAAGAGTCCCAGGGGACAGATGCTACAGGCATCTTCGCAGAGCCTGCTGCAACAGGGCAGAGGCTGGAACCTGTCGGCTCTGACCTGGCCCTGGCCTCCACCGGCCAGCAGAGAGCAATGGCCAGGGCTGAGTGGCATTGCCCCGAGTCACAGCTGGGACGGGATCAAGACAGGCAGGACTCCATGTCCTGGAGGGGCCAGCACACGCCCAGCAAGGGCAGGAGGCTGAGCTTCACCCCATGGTCCTTCACCCCTATTCCCCGCGCCTCCTGGAGGGGCACCTGGGGTAGAAGTTGCAACAGGAAGAACCGTGGGGTGGAAAGATGGCTCAGCCCTGGGAGGGCCCTGGTTTGGCTGCCAGCGCCGGGTCAGCTCACCCGTGTCAGCTCCAGGACACGCACCGCTGTCTTCCCCTTCCTCCGAGGCCATCCACACCCACGGCACGCAGACACAGACATACACATAGATAAAAATGAACAGAGAGAGAGGGAGAGAGAGACAGAGTTCTGGGAAAGCTGCCCCGCCCCTGGCCATTTGTCCCCGAGGGGCCAGCGCTAGCTCTGTCCAGCCAGACACGCCCCCACGCCCGCTGCCCAACTGACACTCGCTGTGTCAGGCCTGAGTCCACGCTGGGAGGAGGCAGGGACCTGAGGCCCTGCCACTCCTGGCCCCCGGGTGTCCCAGGGCTCCCGCTGCAACCCTCTAAGGCCAGAGACCTGTCACCTGCCCTGCTGCCCCCTCTCGGCGGCCAGACACCTACGGCCAGGGACTAAGGCATGCTTAGCCACGCACCACAGGAAGGGTGTGTATGTGCACGTGTATAATATGTGTACGTATGTGTATGTACATAATATATACATGTATCTGGTGTTTCCGGTGAGGAGCCGGAAGAGAGCTGAGCCACCTGCCACGGCCCAGAGGGCAGCTGGCCACCCTGCGGCGTCCTCATTCCCTATGCTCTGTCCTCTTAGCATGTCCTTCTCAAACTCAATTCGACAGGAGAGGCCACACCCAGCAGCCCCGTCCACCATCACCATCCTTGCTCGCTGCTCTCCTTTGCTCACTGGATGCCCACGCTGCGTCACCAGAGGAGATCTGTTTCCAGGCCCATCTCACCGAAAAGGAAACCGAGGCCCAGGGGAGCTCCTGCAGCTTGGTGGTGTCAGAAACTTCCGGGAAGGACACGGACCCTGGCTCAGCGCTGGGCTCAGGACTGTTGGAATTTCTCCTCAACCTATACAGCTCTGAGAGGCGGGCTGGGCTGGCACCACCAGCACCACGGCACACCCCCGCCCGAGGAGGCGTACCTCACAGCAGGAGGACCTGGGTGAGTTCTCAGGCTCCCCGGTCTGCTGGGCCAGTTCCAGGCAGACACCGCCGGGGGTCGCACTTTCAGAACAGGCGTTGCAACGCCAGCCACGACCACGAGGTGGCGACGGCGCTCCGCGCTGGGACCGAAGCCAGTCGCGTGCGAGCCTCGTTCCGACAGATTCCTGTGGGGACCCAAGCGGCGCCCGGGGGAAGCTGAGCCGCAGCAGCCGGCACCCCCACCCCGCGGGCCCGCTGACACCCGGCTGCCCCGACTGTGAGAGGCAGGCTGCGCCGTGGACAAAGGTCAGCGAGGACACTGCCGGGCAGGCCTCTGGGGACGACCCCTAACCAGTCCTTCTGACTACTACGGGGACCGTGGGTAGGAGAACCCCGAGTCCGCAGGCCTCAAGTCCACCTTCGACCTTTGGGACTCCCCGACACTCCACACCCTCTTCCGGAGGAGGGGGGATGGAGTTAGTTACCCAAAGGACGGGGACAGCGCACCTCACAGCCGTAGGCTACTGCGGCCCGAGAGTACCAGCTGTGGGACTCTGGACTAACCACGGAGCTTCCCTCCTCCCCAGACGGGGAGGTAAAGGCTCTTGCTGCCATGCCTGACCCCCCACGTGCCATAAGGAGAGCACTGACTCCTGCAACTTGCCCTCTGACCTCTGCCTACCTGTCGTGACAAGCACACACATAAGTCAATGTGATAATTTTTTAAAAGCATTTTTAAATGCTTTGTTCATGCATATCAGTGTTTACCTACACGTGTGTCTGTGCACCGTGTGGGTGCCTGGTGCCTGGTCAAGAGAGGAACTAGAAGAGGCCGTGTAGGTGCTCGAACCTGGGTCTTCTGCAAGAGTAACAAGTACTCTTAACTGTTAAGTCATCTCTCCAGCCCTATAATTTTTTTTTTTTTTTTTTAAGAAACTATTACCTGGTATGGTGACACACACCTGTACTCCCAGCACTCAGAAGGCGGAGGCAGGGGGACCTCTGTGAGTTAGAGTCCAGCCTGGAGTTTCAGGAGTGCGAGGGCCGTCCTGAGAAAGGAAGCACACGTGTGAAACAGGATACCGCGTGTGCCGACTGCCTGACACACTCTCTGCGTCCTGTGGTGCTGGGGACTGGACCTGGGGCTAGGCAAGCCCCGGCCCCACTCCTGGCGTCATTACAGGCTAGCTCGCTGTGGCTCGTTCTCTGAAGGCCCCTTCCTGGGGCTGAGAATGATGGGGAGGATGCCGCCTCCAGGGATTACCTTGGGCAAACAGTTGAGTTCTTCCCGAGATCAGGCCAGAGAGGCGTGTTCTTACTGAAGGGCGCCGGGAAGGTTCCGGAAGAGGTCACACTGCAATGTGGTGTTTTGTCTGGACACTGCAGGCAGCCACTGGGCCACAGACAGTCACCGCTGGATGCATAGACTCCGCACGCCGTGCCCGCTCCTTCACAGAGGCTCAGTCCACAAACGCACTGTGGCGTTCTGGGACTCAGTCCCTCTGCCAGGAGCTGCGCGCAGCCGTGGTGGCTGCTCACCAAAAGGTGACAGTCTGGTGGGGAGAGGTCAGAGGTCAGGACAGAAGCACACTGAACTCATAGCTGAGGTGAGAGAGAGAGAGACTCCCAAGGGAAGTTCACGGGAAAGGTCAGCCATGGTCTGAGTGTGCTCCCACCCCAACCCGCCAATCTGTGGTTGAGTAGTCCTTACTGCTCCTGCAGAGGACCTGGGTTCGGTTCCCCGCACCTACATCAGCGGTTCACGGCCTCCAGGATCTCAACCTCCTGATCCTCAGGTACGTGTATGTGTGTGTGGTGTGCATAGACCTGTGCAGTTACACACGCATGCACGCATACACACACACACACACACACACACACACACACACGCACACACACAATTTTGTTGGTTTTTTTACTTTGTTGTTGTTTTGGTTTTCTGACGAAGGGTTTCCTCATGTAGCCCCGGCTGTCCTGGGACCTGCTCTGTAGATTAGTATAGATTGCTGAGGTCAAAGACATGTCTCACCACACTCAACACTCCCCACATCCCAGACAAGGTTTCTCTGTAGCCCTGGCTGTCCTGGGACTCACTCTGGAGACCAGGCTGGCCTCACACTCACAGAGATCCTCCTGCCTCTGTATGCAATATCTAATATACATAGTATATTTTAAACATGTATTTATATTTGATATAAATAGATTCTATTAAATATATATTTTAAATTAAAAATATACCTTTTAAGTCAGCAAGAGCTAAAGCAGCTGCACATCAGTTAGCGTGCTGGAGCAATCGAGGCCAGCCTGCACACTGAGCTCCTGCACACTGCACACCGGGCCCAAACACCAAACAGGAAAAGGCGGCCTGCTGTTCATTAGCCCTGACAGCCTCCCTCCCCAGCATTCTCTCGGTGCCTAGGACCTCAGCAACCGCTCCTTGATGTCAACTTTCAATAATGCGCATGCCCGTTTCGGGTTAACACAGTTTTAGGACGTGCCCTTTAATAAACACTACACTCTTGGGAGAAATGTGGGTTGCGCCGCTGCCACCCCAGATGAGGTGGGGACCCCGGGCAGGGCCTGCTGGGGAAGGCCGTGTTCTGAGGCCCTATTGTCCATCCTCCAATACGGTAGGTTTGAAATAAACACGGCTGCTATAAATTGTGTCACCACTCAGAGCTTTGATTTGTTTTCAGTTTTCAACTGGGAAGATGGTTTGAATGCCGCCGCAATGAGCCCGGAAGACAGCTATGGGCAGCTGTCGCCGCTGGGAACGGCTCTTCTGACACTGCATCCCACAGAAAGCCTCAGTCTCGGGCCTTCCCCACAGCTGCGCGGCCCCGGCTTCATGTGAGAAGAAAGGTTTCCAAATAAAGCTTTGAAGCAAAGTTTCCTCTGACCAGCTGGCATTGGTAGCTCAGCCCGTAGTCTTATTTAGCACTCAAGTACGGCAGGAGGATGACCATGAGTTCAAGGCCAGCCTGAGCTACAGTAATGAGCTACATTTTAAAAAGTTATAAAGCCAAGAAGTGGTGGCGCATGCCTTTAATTCAGCACTCCGGAGGCAGAGGCAGGCGGATCTCACGTGGTTCGAGGCCAGCCTGGTCTACATAGTGAGCTCCAGGACAGCCAGGGCTACACAGGGAAACCCTGTTTTGAAAACCAGGGCGGGGGTCGGGGGGTAGAGAGAGAGAGAGAGAGAATACAAATTAAAGGTTGATCGCTGAAGCCATGGCTGAACCCAGGAGCCTGGTCTCCACAGTCAGCCTTCACTCGTGGGAGGGCAGCTCTGCTTCTTCCCTTTGCGCTTTGAGCTGGGCTCCTCTTCCTCAGGCTAGCCTTCAGCTTCCGGCTCCACCTGTCTGCCCACCTCAGCCTCCCATGGCCAGGGGCATTACCCGCTGCACCTGGCTCCTGTTTTATATTGTTACTATGATGACTTAGCCGTGTAAAATTCTTTTTTTAAAGCTTTCGCATTATTATGATTATTATTATTGGCCATTATTACTGATGTATTGAGCATTATTCACATTAATGTGTAGAGGAAGAGGGCTTAAGAAATATGTCTTCCAGAGCTGTTACACAGAGAAACCATCTCAAAAAACAAAAAAAGGGAAAATAACTAAAAGATATGTGTCTTCTTGGTGCTGGCGAGGCAGCTCTGTGGTTAGAAGTTCTGGCTGCTCTCGCAGAGGACTTGTTTCTCAGCCCACAACTAGATGACTCCAGTTCCGGGAGAGCCAAGGACCTCGCACGCCTCTGTAGGCCCTGCACACACAGAGACCCTCACACCTATCAAATAAAATGATCTTTCGAAAGAACAGAGAACAGATGAGCAGCTTGACTAGAGGAGACGAGAGAAACCCCACACACACCCACGCCCACCTTTCCCCCCCTGCTCCGGCCCAGTTAGCTCCGGTCCACGCTTACCTGGCCCACCTGGCTACAAAGGGAGGTAGGAAATACGTCCTTCTTAATAACAGCATGAGCAGCAGCACGAGGGGGTTTTCCTAAAAGAGAGAAGCATGTTTTCTTAGTCACTGCCCTATCGTTGTGAAGCGACACCATGACCAGGCAACCCGAATGAAAGAAAGCATTTAACTGGGGGCTGGCTTACAGTTCCGGAGGTCTAGTCCTTTCTCGCCATCATGGTGGGGAGAACGGCTGCAGGGCAGTAGCTGATAGCCACATCCTGCCACAGGCAGACAGAGAGAGAGGCACCGGGCCTGGTGTGGGCCTCTGAAGCCAAGAAGCCCACCCCCAGTGACACACTTTCTCCAGCAAGGCCACACCTCCTAATCCTTCTAATCCTTCTAAATCTTCTCGAGTGTTGCCCATTCCCTGATGACGAGGCATTCAAATATATGAGCCTGTGAGGGCCATTCTTACTCAAACCACCACAGACAGATATCAGGGGACAGCTGTTCTGTCACACAGATAAAGAATCAGGCTTTTCTGACTGTCTGGTGAAGGTGGGGATTTTGCTGTATGTTTAAACTGACCCTGGACTTACTATGTAGCTCAGGCTGACCTGGAAATTTCAGAGTTCCCCCGGAGTGCTGAGATTAGAACAGTGCGCCATTAACCAGGGGATTTTACGAACAAGAAAGGCGTGAGCTACAGGTGCATGGGAAGACCGGAAGGATCAGGTGGGCTTGGTGGCCGCAGGTGAGGCTGCTGAGGTGAGGGACGCAGAGGGAGAAGGGGAGGGAGAATCCTGTAAGGAGAGTCCCTGGCTGGAGTGTGGCAGCTGTGGACCCCAGCTAGAGCAGAAGCAAGCTTGTGCTGACCTCCTGAGGTCCAGACCTGTGGCCGCCCCAGGACAGTGCAGGGTAGGGATCGAGAGGAGAAGGTCCACTGTGGAAACTGAGGCACCGGGCAAAGGCTGGGCCGACTTGGGCAGTATCAGGCAGGAAAGAGAAGAAAGTAGAGAAGACTGAGAAAGGCCAAACGCCGGGAGATGGGGGGGGGGGGGGGGGATTGGGAGGGGATGGGGGCGGGGGGGGGGGGGGGGGTGCTGAGCCAGGAATAGGACTTGGAGATGCTGTGGAGGAGGCCTTCTGTCTGCCTCACTCTGGGAAGGCAGGGAAGGCTTGGGTCCAAGGCCAGGAGCAAGTGGCATGCATTCTGTACATGCCCAGGCCCTGCCTTCCTGGCTCTCTATTTCTCTGTAAAACAGAGACAGCAGCTGCCCTGCCTTTCCAATACCATTCTCCACATGCCTCAGTAGAGCTCTGGGTTAACTGGGGGAAGCAGACCAAAGGCCCCTGTACCCTCCCACCCTATTCTATAGAGACAGGAATTCTAGCCAAGCAAGTGGCTGGACAGCTAAAGACTACATTTCCCAGTCTCCTTTGCAGTGAGATGCAATCCTGTGATTGCAGGTGAGGCACCCAGGTATGAGGGAACATGAATTTTTCATAAGCAAGTCCACCGTCTGACCTGGAAGAAAAGCCACGGTCAGAGGCTGCTGCCTCCACAGCCTCCCCAGAAGGAATCTTGAGCAAAGGGCAAACAGTGCTCCTATTTCAAGGGTATACAGACACACCTGGTGAGAACTGCTTGGGAATGAATGGGAAAAAGAGGCCACTAAGACTCAGGCCATGGCTAGGGGTGTGGCTCAACGGCCAAGTGCGACCTCTGCCTGTGTAAGCCTTGGATTCCATGGCCAGAGTGGGGGAGGAGGGAGATGACCACACAGGATGTACTATCGGCTGCTGTTTCCGTCTTGCACTCTTGTGTTTGGGTTGCTGGCAGCCATCTTGTGACAGCCATCTTGTGACCTACAGGAAAACATGGCTGATACCTTTGGCAATGATGACAGGTGGCAGATGTGAAACTTAAAAACAACCTTAGCTCCCTGTGGTGCGTGGTGCAGGGTCACTTGATAAACCAGGGCTGGAGAGAGGGCCTCACCTCTGGCCCCATCACAGAGGAGCATAAATTGCCTCATGGCTGAAGTCATTCCCCCGAGGACATTAACACAGCCAGCCTGAGACTTGCTAAGAGACACTGGCCCTCCGTCCCAGACATCTGGGCCACTCCTGGCTCCTTCTAGCTCTGAGCCCTGTGCCTGTGTGGCTCCTGACCTGTGTCTCTCAGGAGGCACTGTCCCTGAGGACTGTATGTGGGGCTAAAAGGAGTTCAGCTTTGTGCCCCACCCTCCCAGGCAGGAAGGCTTGGGGAGAGGGGCATGGAGGATTCCTGGGGAGCTTGGGGCTTGCTCCCAGGGGGTCAGGATCCCAAGAGGGTAGAGCAAAGCTGGAGAGGAGGAAGCTTCCCGACACTCAGCGCCTAGCTCTCTGGCTTTGGGCTGTGGTGACAGGTGACTTGATGTACCATTGTTCAGTTCACAGGTGCAGGTTGGGAGGCCATATGCTGGCCCCAAATGGGGAGGGGATATCCAAGTGCCTTGAGCAAGCTAATAAGGGAATTTGGACAAAGGCAAGCATTTCTTTACCTCACAATGCCTCAAATTACCCCTCTCCCAATTAAATTCAAAATCTGACTATTGAGCCCCAGGATATGAGAATTAGGTGGCCAGAGAGTGGTGCTCACTGGTCACTTTGCTGGCCTAGCAAGATCCAGGCCCTAAGATCCATTCCCAACTCTATGAAATGCATATATCCACGCACACATGCATAGCATGGACAGAGGCCTGGAACCTTTGTTGAGGGACATGGAGACGGCACGCACCCTTCTTCCTGAATAGCATCGCAGAGCAACACAGGCCCAGCATGCCTGGCAAGCTGGCGGCACCCCACCCATGCCCCATCGCCCAGCAGGCAGCTCCCCTGGGTAGAGCTTTATATGGATGTATCCACATGCAGTGAGCACAAGCAGGTAGCTCGCCTGAGGGGCAGCACCCCTTGGGTGTTAGAAGCAGGGCTAGCCTGGGAGATCCTTACACAGGGGGTCTGTCACAGAGGCTGCAGGACAGGGACACCCCACGCCCACCTCCAAGGAGCTCTGAGCAAAGAAGAGGCCTCCTAGCTTGACTGGAACCACCGCAGGGACCGGGGGCAGGGGGTGCCGTGTGGGCACAGGGGCAGGGGGGGCCGTGTGGAGACAGGGGCAGGGGGGCCGTGTGGGGACAGGGGCAGGGGGGCCGTGTGGAGACAGGGGCAGGGGGTGCTGTGCTGTGTCCCCCACAGTGTGACCCCAGTGACAGAACACGGGGACAAACTCATATCCTCATGCTGTCCCAGCTGCAGCAGGCTACTTGCAGAGCTAACCACTCAGCCACTCTCTCCAGACCCTGGAACTGGGTCTGTCTCCCTCTTACAGAGTATGAGGCGCTGGGCGGCCAGCCAAGGCTCTGTCTCCTGCCTGTATTGGCCTGCCCTGTGCTGTGCAGGACATCCAAGGCTGGGAGGCAACAGCCTCCGCAGGCATGCCACCTCACCCTGCTGGCTCCTTGTCCCTTCCACACAATGACCCATGGAGCCCAGATGTTGCAGGCCAACAGTACCCAGATTCCCGAGGCCATAACAGGCACCCTGCACCTGCCTTGCTCAGTATCTGGGAATGCTCACTCTGGGGGACAAAGGTCAGGTTGTGAGGACACCCAGCCACAAGACAACATCGTCAGCTCTCAGGACTTGCTCCTCTGCCTCATCTCCCTGCTGATGCTCTATGCAGCCAGCAGGCTCAGGGCAGTGCCTCTGGTGCCGGGAACTCAGACAATGCCCTCCCCACAGCAGGTCCTCCAATCCCTGATTCTTCATTACTGAAACTTCAGCCTCCGTGATGATTTTCCCTCCCTGAATGACCTTGGAGAAAACAAATGGCTCCCATCTGAATGAAGTCATCTCTCTTTCCTGGCGTGCGGCAGGCCAGGACCCCAGGCTCCTGCTACCTCGCTGAACATTCATCCTGAATGTTTTCTCTGTTTAAATCAGGTGCCTCTGCCCCAGCCCTCAGTCCCCATTCTAGCCACTAGAGAGGAAAAACTGCAGAAAACATTTCTTTCTCTTAGAAACACTTTGCTTATTTCCAACTGACCAGGGGAGGCAAGGAAACAATCTATTTTGAGGGCCAAAATGTGCCATGCGCTCAGCTAAAAATACAAGAGGGTTAGTACTCCGAGGAGGCACGTGGGATGAAGGCAGCCTCTGCCGCACTGTTGCCCAGTAACGGGCCTCATGCTCACTCCTGTTTATTCGGCAGTGTAAAATAAAGCTGTTTAGAAAGCAGGTGCTGAGCCAGCATTTGGGAGGCAGAGGTAGGCAGATCTCTGAGTTCAAGGCCAGTCTGGTCTACAGAGTGAGCTCCAGCACAGCCAGGGCTACACAAGAGAAACCCTGTCTCGAAAAAATAAAAACAAAAACAAAACAGGGGTATGGGGTGGAGAAAGGAAGGAAAGAAGGAGGGAAGAAGAGAGAAAGAAAGGAAAGAAGGAAGGAAGGAGAAAGGAAGAAGAATAAAGAGAGGGAGGAAGGAAGAAGAAAGGAAAGAGGAAGGAAGAAGAAAGAATGAAGGGAGGAAGGAAGAAGGAAACTGAGGCCAGAGAGGCCAGAGGTGGTGGCTGTGCCCTGAGTGTCAACCACACTGTATCTCCTTGGTGAATATTATTTTATAATTAAGAATCGAAAAGCACATCACAGCAGAACAGCCAGTTTCCACCTAAATTACAACATAAACTGAACAGACTATTAGTGCATGCGCGTGCCTGTATATGTTCTGTCCATGTGTGTGTGTGTGTGTGTGCGTGTATATGTGCGTGTGATTGTGTATGTATATATGTGAGTGTGTATGTGTGTGTGTTTTCCTCTTCTTTTTGAGGGTCTCACTACATAGCTCTGGCTGGCCTGGAACTCACTATGTAGAACAGACTAGCAGTGACCTCACAAGATCTACTTCCCTCTGACTTTCAGTTGTGGGGACTAAAGGAGGCGACACCAGAGCCAGATGCTGTTTTGTGACGGTGTCTCTAGTGTTCCAGGCTGAACAAAATCTCCCTATTAGCTGAGGATGACCTTGAACTCCTGACCTTCCATCTCTACCTGTGAGCGTGAGTGTTGGAACACGGCTTCGTTGCCATTTGCCTGGCTGCTGAACCCAGTGCCCTGCACATGCTCGGCGAGCACCATGCCACCTGAACTCCTTGCCCTCATGACATCACACTTTTTAAAATAACCAAGGTTGTGCTTTCTCACCCAGCTTTTGGGATGGGAAAAGGCCCCCAGTCCTTCCTCTTCCCTCAGGTTCTGAGCCTAGGGGCACAGAACAAAGGCTGTTTGTTCTCTGTTTGTAGATGGGTGCTCTCTGGGAAATACCTGAAAGGTAGGCCATGCGGGCCACCCAAACTCTGGCACAAAGCCAACAAACAGACAGACAGACAGACAGACAGACAGACAGACAGATATATAGATAGACAGATGATGGATGGATAGATATACGACAGATGAATGGTAGATAGATTATAGATAGATGGATAGATGGATACATGATTGATAGACAGACAGGTAGTAGATAGATAAATGATAGATTGATAGACGATAGATAGATGATAGATTGATAGATATATGATAGATAGATAGTAGATAATTGATGGACAGATGGTAGATAGATAGATAGATAGATAGATGTGTTAGATAATAGAATCACAGATAGATATATAGATAGATGATAGATAGATGATAGATGGATGGATAGATAGATAAGTAGATGATAGATAGATAGATAGATAGATAGATGATCAACCACATAGAAATATCAGCAATAAGAAACAAACATGCAGTGAACTGAGCCAATTAGTGGGGTTTTTGTTTTATCTTCTCCTTTCCTTCTTTTCTGAGGAAAAGGTTTCACTGTGTAGCCTGGGCTGAAGCTGCACCGGAGCCCACAGAGCCTACCTGCCTCTCCCCCCAGTGCTGGGATAACAGGCAAGCCATATCTTTTTGGATATTTCCATATTCTCAATCATAGTGCATTTTCCACTACAGACTGTGCTTTTTGCATTTTAATTTCCCCTCTCAGTGCAGCCTTCTGGGAGTTCTCCTCAACTCCTCCCAGTCTGGCCTCTGACATGCCTGAAGACCACCTCAGCCAAGCTCAACACCATCATACTCAATTACCCTTTCAGAAAGTTAGGCTCTCTAGCTTGCTCTCTCTCTTCCTCTCTCATCTGAGACAGATCTTAACTTGCTTCCAATTCATGTGCAGGCCTGGTCTACAGAATGAGTTCCAGTATGGCCAAGACTATGCAGAGAAATCCTGCCTCAAAAAAACAAAATAAAACAAGGAAGGAAAAAAAGGGAGGAAGGAAGGAAGGAAGGAAGGAAGGAAGGAAGGAAGGAAGGAAGGAAGGAAGGAAGGAAGGAAGACAAACTAAAGCTGGGTGTCTTGGCGCATACCTTCTATTCCAGCATTAGACACTCAGGAGGCAGAGGCAGGCAGAGATCTGAGTTCAAGGCCAGCCTGGTCCACATAGTGAGTTCCAGTCAGGGCCACATGGAGAAACCTGTCTCGAAAAACAAACCAAACAAGATGAAGCTGAGTGGAATAGGCTGGGCTCTTTACCTAGCACCACTGACTTCTGGGTGAGCTTTGGAGCCACGGGCACATAGGGTGAATGACAGCAGAGGCAGAAGTTAAAGCCAACTCAAGCAAGCCATCAAGAATGGGGGGCCATCCCAAGAGACCGCAGAGAGCATGGTCCAGTCCTGTCCCGGTCCTGCCTCCTTGCACCCAGGGAAGCAGGCGCCTCAGCCTCCTAGCATCTGTGGTCTTCATCATCTTCTTGTGTGTGCTGTGTCTACTTCGTTACACCCCCGCTCCCAGCATTCAGAACATGGAGGCAAGTTTGAACCAGTCTGGGCTACTTGAGACTTTCAAAAAATTATTAAATAAGTAAATAAGTAACAATAGAAGCCAAATATGTTGGCTCCTCAATGAAATCCTACCTCTGGGGACACTGAGGCCAGAGAACTGCCATAAACTCGATGCCAGTCTAGGGTGCAAAGGAAACCCTGTCCTAAGCAAATGGCCTTTTCCATGGTGGCCTCCACCTGCTGGCTGCTAACACCCTAGCGAGCCGTTGTCCTTGGCGGCCGGCCTGCGGTCAACTGTGATCAGAAGCACCAGTGGCATCTTCTCGCTTCTGATAGAATTTACTCTGAAAAGGCACGCTAACCCTTGTGAGACATTCCATCACACTTCCCTCCTCAGCTCAGCCGTTCTCTGTGGACCGGTCCAGTTCTTGTTTTCGCTAGGATGGTGGTGGGACACCAGTCCCTGACCCTTTCCTAATCCTGCCGGAGAAGGAGCCTAGAAACCAGCCGGGCACGGTGGCTCATGGCTAGGGATGGCAAGGGCACTCCAGGCTTCCGCTCTTCCCAGCTCTGCACACACCTCCATTATCTTCCAGGACGGCAAACCGGTTTCCAGAAGCTTGGAGACTGGGGAGACTGGCTTTGTTACTGAGCTCCCAGAGACGGAGGCTGGCCTTATGCTCGGCCAGCCTCTCACCCTGGGCCACACCCACTTCCAGGAGAGGTTTGGAGGGGCAGACTTGGAACCAGGCAGGTAGCTGGGTGGGAGTCCCACGTTCCTGTGTGGTCCTGAGAAAGTTACTTCCCCTCTCTGTCCCCGTCTCAACCCTAAGCCAGCGACAAGGAGAGTAGGTGCTGAATCTGGGCCCCTCCTGGCGCTGGGGAGGCTGCTCTGACGGGGCCTCCTCCCTGATTGAACCTATCCAGGAAACTGCAGCTGCGGCTGCTCCACGGTGTTCCTCATTGAACACCATGAAGGCCCCTCTTCCTTCTGGTCTGCCTCCCCGGCTGGGTGGGAGGAAGGTGGTGAGGCACTGGAAGCCCCCCACCCCGCACCCCGGCTGAGAAGATGCTGGACTGGACTCTGGGGCAGCCCTCACAGAAGGCTGAGGCAGCAGCCAGGCTAAGGACCAGAACTGCAGGTACCATTCTGCGCTGTCTCTCCTCCCTAGGGCTCCATCCATTCTGCAGATGGCAAGACTGAGGCCCAATCCAGAGTTGGGAAAGCGCTGGGAGAGAGCAAGGCTCTCCGCTGGGGTCCCCTGCCAGTCTCCGTGGATAGGGCCCCAGGAGACGGCAGGAGACAGGGACAGACTAGCTGCATCTGTCATCAGCAGTGTCTCCCTCACTTTGCTCACCTTTTGCTTCTGCAGTCCTGGCCTCTGGAAGGGTGACCTTTCCTGAGTCCTTCCTCACGTGCAGGCCTCTCTCCTGGCTTTTAAGTAGGGACTTCCTCTCTCCATCTGACATCTCACTTTGCTCTGTTAGTCCCTGTGGAGGTTGTTTTTTTTCCCCTGATGACTATGTATTTCTGTATTTATTTTCCTTTCTTTCTTTCCTCTTTATGTTCCCTGGCTGGCTTGGAAGCCATGTGGAACAGGCTGGCCTTGAACTTGATCTAGAGCCTAGACAACCTTGAGTTCTTGAACCTCCCGAGTGACGGGATGTATCACGCTAGGCTCATGTTTACTTTAGCTGTGGTTGAGTGTGCCTCTGTGGGTCTCCATGGAGAGTCGGGGAGGCTCCTACCAGCCCCTATGCCTGGCTCGGGCTGCCCAGCCTGGACAGTACAGGGGGTGGGGCTGGCAAAGTGCCTGCCTGAGTCACCAGCATGAGGCAGCCTGAGTCAGGCTGGGAGGGAAGTCCCTGCGGAAGGGCTTTCACAGCGGGATGGACTCACAGGGAAAGAGAAAGTGTACGACTTGCCCCTTTGACACAGTGACCTTGGACGAGCCTGAGCCGTGGGCACCCTGCCTCTTGATCCCTGCAGACCACAGCTAGGGATGGAGCCTAAGGCTCCAATGTCTCAGGCAGTTCGAGCATGGGGTCAGGCACCTCAGCCTCCTGAGGACTCAGCCAGGGCCCCAGCCCACACCTAACCACGCGGTGGCAGTAAGGAAGGACCCCTGGCAGTCTTCTGAGTGTGGTGCCAGGGCAGGCAGGCAGAGTTCCTCCCTTCTCCCTGGCTGTCCCCAAATAAACCTTTCCTTTCAATGATGGAAATTCTGAACATCTACTACGTACCGGGTTTTCAAAACCTGAGCTAAGAGAGTGAACAAATATGTCTACACCAGCCTTGCCAAGCGCAAGTGTTCTGGCACAGAGGGGCGTTTCCCACCCTCAGAGGGCAGAGGCAAGCAGGTCTCTGTGAGTTCAAGGCCAGCCTGGTCCACACCACACAGTGAGACCCTGTCTCAAACTCTGACATCAAAAGGAGCAGGCATGCTGGGCTCAGACACAGCACCAATAAACCACAAACTTGAGAGCTGTCTAGGTCAGCTACCACACAGCAGAGATGCAGACCCCCCTGAGGAAATGGAGAATGTGCTTTTTCAGTTCAGTGTGTTTTTAAAAGACTTGCTTATGAGTACTTTGCATGCTTGGATATCCCTAAGTACACAACTGTTTGTGGGTTTGTTTGTGAAACAGGGTCTCACTTTGTAGCCCTGGCTGGAGCTCACTGTGTAGACCAGGCTGGCCTGCCTCTGCTCAGGTGTGTTGGGATTAAAGCTGAGGACCGGCAGGCCTGACTACTGCTTTTACTTTTTTTTTTTTAAAACAAGGTGTCAGTGTGTACTCCTGGCTGGCTTCAAACTTGCCACAATCCTCCTGCCTCAGCTTCCTAAGTGCTAGGATTATGTGTGGCACCTCATCTAGCTAAACATTCTAGTAGCCACATTAAAATGAAAACAATGACAACGACAAAAATGCATGAAATTGACTGTTGACTGTAATCCTGCACACAGGAGCGGCCATCATGGAGCAGCCAGATGTGCCCTAGCCACCCAGCTGCCTGAGACACCCGCTCTGATGACAGGCACCCTCCACCCGACCTTGGCGCCTGAACCTTTTACTCACCTTCATCCTTTGCTAGCTGTACCTAACTCCTGGGTCTCAGCCTGACTGTCTAAAGGAGTGCTCTGAGCTCTTGGGAAGTGGGTGCTTCCGGGGGAGGCCGCCCCTTTAAGACAGACATTGTGTGAGAGGGGACATCAGGAGGCAGCCTCATGTCCATCTCTGTGGAAACTGTTAGAAAAGTTAGCTTTTTCTCCTCTGTCTTCCAGGAGCTTGACCTCTGGCCCCGGGGCCCATCTGAACGGTGGGCAGACCCAGAGCAGGGTGAAGGAGCAGAGCCGTGCCAAGAGAGGCTGTTGTTGGTAAGGGCTTTGAGTCCCTGCACATTGATTCTGCCAGCCCAAGGGACTCTCAGAGGGTTGGCACCTAGCCCCTCCCGGGGCCCCTGAGCTCAGGACTGAGGCTGCTGCCAGACTGAGGGGGGGATGGGAACACGCCCCAAAGGACAAGGACAAAGGCCATAGAGGGGTGTGAGCTTCAGAGGCACAGCGCACGTGCTCCTTGCCCAGGCCTGGGAACTGGCAGGGACCCCGGGATGGTGACCCAGAAACCTGGCTGTCAGCTGCTCCTGCCAGCACTGCCCACAAGAACTGCAGCGGATGGCCACTGTCAGCAGGGCAAACTCTGGACTCGCCGTTCAGCAACCTGTGCCTGGGGACTCCATCCCAGATGCTTCAGGCCTGGAGGGTCTTCCCAGTGCGGGGCAACTGACTGCCGCCGCCAGGTCTCGGCAAGTCGCTCACCTACGGTGCTGTGGTGAGGTTCCTAGAAAGGAGGATGCAAAGAGGCTGCCCGAGATTCAAGGGGGACTAGGTGTGGAGTCACCTGAGACCTTGTGCGGAAAGGCCTGGAAAGCACTGGGGAGACTGGGACCAAGATGGTGGGAAGGCGGGGCGCTGCGCCACCATCTCCAAACCACATTCCAGGCCAACAGCCTGCCCGCTCCAGCCCCCACCTCCATCTCCTGCTCCACCTCTCCTCCCCGACCCCTCCCCGCCAGCTACCCATTTCCTCTGCTCCTCCTCCAGTCCTCAGGCTGCCTTTCATTCAACCATCCATTCACCAAACTTTCACTCAGTCATGGTTGCTGTGGGCCTGGTGTCCAGCGGCTGAGGTGGAAGGAGGAGAAGGAGGTAGAGAATGAGGAAGAGGAAGAAGAAGAAGAGGAACAACAAAGCCTAAAAGCTCTGACAAGCTTCCTGGAGAGTGCTCATGCCCAGACCCGAAAGACCTGCTGGCTTCCACCCTGCTCAGTTCCTAACACGTCCCTCTGCTTTGACTAGCACTCAGGCCCTAGATAACATTACGCTTCTGAGACCCTATGGTCAGAAGCCCTCCTGGCCATCCCCACACAGAGACCAGGAGTACTCTCTCAGCCGCAAGAGAGGTCAAGTGAAGAGTCAAGGTGGCCTGGGGTCCCTCGTCTAGGAGCACATCTGCTCTGAATTCAGTAGATGGCTGCTCATTTAGAGGCCGGGAAAGGGCTTTCCCCACAGCTCCGGAAGGGCAGCAGTTCCGGGGGTCAGGCTTGCAGCAGCCACTGCTGCATCTGCTTCCCAGGATAATCCCATCTCTCCCTGCCCCACATCTGGTGGGTGGGCTTTTTCAGTTCTGAGACAAGGTTTCCCTGTGTAGTCCTGGCTTTGGAACAAGCACTCAGAGATCTGCCTGCCTCTGCATACCAAGTGCTGGGATTAAAGGCCTGTGCCATCACACCTGGCCTCCAACCCAGGTCTTAAGGAGCAGACCTTAAGAAACAAGGTGAAAATGACCTGTAACCCCAGGGCTTGTTCCCAGCAGAGTCACATGGTGGCAGCAGGCGGCTAGAGACAGCATTTCCAGAGCTGGCTAAAGAGCTCCAAGTGTGGCTTGGACCTGGCTGTCAGCAGGCAAGCCAGCCCAGGCCTCAAATTAGAATCCTGAGCCCTCTTAGTACTCAGAAGGCCCCAGGCTAATTAATGGGCACTGCCCCACCAGGCCTTAAACTGCTGGCTCAGGCGGATGCTGTGGGAGGGGCTCTCGAGGGCTCTGCAGATGCCCTGGGTGGAAAGAGGTCTTGGTACGTTACCTGCAGCCTGCCACACTGGACGGGCCCTGCAAGTTCCCTCGACTAAAGGCAAAGTATTTGATCTTCCTTTTTTTTAAGATTTATTTATTATTTATGCAGTATTCTGTCTGCATGTCAGGAGAGGGCACTAGATCTCACTATAGATAGTTGTGAGCCACCATGTGGTTGCTGGGAATTGAACTCAAGACCTCTGAGCCATCTCTCCAGTCCGATCTTGATCTTATTAGGAAGACTTAACAGAGCCAGGCATGGTGGCACACGACTTTAACCCCAGCACTGGGGAGGCAGAGGCAGAGGCAGGTAGCTCTCTGTGAATTTAAGGCCAGCCTGATACAGAGAAGCCCTGTTTTGAAAAACCAAAACCAAACCAATCCAAACAAAAAACAAAACAGCAGGGAAAAAAACAAAAGCAAAAAAACTCACTTTCTAAAACCCCTCTCTCCCAGCCCAGCTCACCCTGAAAACTAGGGACAACCTCTCAGTGCCCACCGAGCAGCCTTGCCAGCCTCTCTGCTCCTGAAGACGATGAGAAACAGCGCTTTCCCATGGTGACAAAGGACAGCACGGGGAAGTGCGGGAGGAGAGATCTGCTCCCTGAGGGTGCGGGACCATCCTGCCACCCATGGCAGTTGCCATCTCCTGCCTTCAGCTTGCCCAGAGGTTTGGTGCAAAGCTCTGGCAGAGGATGTCTATGGGTAACAGACCCTCAACACTGTGCCAAGTCCTCGGCCTACTACACAAAAACCAGGAGACACAACTGTGTGACTCAGGGAGGTGGCTTTCCATACGAGAGCCGTGAATTGTTTACCGACAACAGTTAAAATAGATGAGGAGGGAACAGGAAGACAAGTTTTTTGTTTGGTTTTTTTAGATGGTGTCTCACTATGTGGCACTGGCCGACCTAGAACTTGCAATGTTGACCAGGCTGGCCTTCAACTGGTGGAGATCTGCCTCCAGAGTGCTGGGATTAAAGGTGAGCACCAGTCTGGCCCGGCTGCACGCTGAGGGTTTTAAACTAGGAGAACAGGCCTTGCATTCCAGGGAGGAAGAGATTTTGCACAGGTGCTTACAAAACTGTTGGAAAACTGGAGGAGCAGGCTCCAGGCTGGGCCTCCTAGAACAGGCCTGAGCTGCTGGCCTCTGCCCCAGTGAGGCGTGGAGGAGGACCAACCAGGAGGACAGGAACAGGAAGCCTGGCTGCCACCATAACCATACCCTCATCCCGCAAGCACTGGCAACTGGGCATTCCTCAGAGCTCCTGGTGGGGGTGCCACAGAGCCCCTTTGCCCCGGCTTCTCCTTTTGTCACTCTTTGTCCCTGAGACCTAGCGCCTAAGGCAGCAGCCTCGGGGGTGGGGGCAAGGAGACTGAATGCCAGCCTGCCAGCCTGCCAGCCTGTCCCCACGCCAGCCATCTCTCTGGTCTGCACTGCTGCTTCCTAGACCCAGGCCTGGGAGCCTGCACTGTGCGTTGACGGACCACATCAGTGTCCTCTGTCCTCTTCCCCTTCCACCCAATGTGAGCGCCTTGAAAAGTAGCTACCCTCTTCAAGGCCGGGGCCCGCAACGGTGCCCTGAGAGCTGCCTCTGCCTAGGCTGAAGGGAGCAGCACTGGGAAGAAAGGGACGGAAGCCTAACCGCAGTTCTGTTTGCTTTCTTTGAGACAAGGGTTTCACTGTGTGTCCCTGGCTGGCCTTGAACACAGAGAGATCTGCCTGCCTCTGCCTCTTCTGTGCTGGGTTTTAAAGCCCATGCCCCCTTGGCCAGACCAAGCCTCAGTTTTAATTCCCTGAGGATTGGGGAAGCAATACTGCCCCCCAGTAGGGGAAACTGAAGGAGCGAAGCAAGCTTCATAGCTCTGTTCTTGCTCACCAAGCCCACCTCTTCCTCAGGTTTCTTCTGAAGGTGGATAAGAGCTGTTTTACCTGGGGATATATTCTCTCTCTTTCCCTCCCTCTGTGTGTGTGTCCTGGATTTCACAGCAGAGAGAAAGACAGGCAAAGAGGTACTCCCTCTTGGTCTGTTCTCTCTGCCTGACAGTTTTTCCCTCGAAAGTTGGAACCAAAAGAGGCCTCCTCCCCCCTAGCCTGCCAGGCTTCCTGGCTGTGGAGCTTGTGGTCAGCAGGGTTGAGGCCTGATCCTGCCAGAGGACCAGACTCACTGGTAGCTGGGTGACTCTGTGACAGTGGCAGGGTGGCGGGCCCCAATAGCAGCTGGCATGGATCAGACCTTGTTGGTGTGGCCCAGGGCCAGCACCGTGTGCCAACCTAACCCTGGCCGGCATGGGTCAGCCCTGGCTGGTTTGCACTGGGTCAGGTTGATGCCTGCTGTCAGGTGGTGGCTATGAGTGGCCCTGTCATTTGTGTCCTGTGTGCCTGCTGAAGCCCAGCACTCATCTCCCGTGGCCCAGCAGTTCCTCTCCCAGCCAGGCACCCAAATGTGCCGATCTGCTCACTGCGGATCCTCAAGCCACCATGGCAGCATGCCCTTTAACAGCCAGAGGCAGCAACTATCCAGAAACCCTTCAGCAGAACAGGGTCAACAAACTGCTGGGCATTCACACTTGGTAAGCACAGGGTCCTGAGGGCAAACTCTGCAGCCACGCGCGGTGGCGTGGATGACTCTGCCTGGCCAAAGGCTGGGGAAGTCAGTCTGAGGGACCGCAGCCGACTGCCGGCGTGTGTGCCTGGAGACAAGCAGGTGAGATGCTGGCTCTGCCACGGAAGAGGCAGACCTATTCCTTGGTCTTAGCACAGAGGTGCTAAGAGCTTCAGAGGTGTTCACTCTGCAAAAATCATGGTGCAAAGCACTTAAAATGGGCAATTTTTTGCTTATTTTGGGGGAGTTTTTTTGTTTGTTTTTAATCTAATATTGCAGTGACAAGTACTTGCCACAGAGTGCAGCCTGGCCACAAGCTTTGGGGGCCCTCTTGTCTCATTCTTCCAGTGTGTACAGAATTACCTTATACATGTGTGGGGGCACACAAGGTCAGAGGACACCTTGTGGGGGTTGCTTCTCCCTCTTCACCATCTGGGATCCCAGGACGCAACTCGGGGAATCAGGCGTGTCCCTAGCACCTTTACTGAGCTGAGCCATTGCTAGAGCTTAAAAAAAAAAAAAAAAAAAAAAATCAGACAGGGTCTCATTATGTAGTCCTGGCTGTCCCACAACTCAGTATGTAGACCAGGTTGGCCTCAGACTCACAGAAATCCACCTGCCTCTGCCTCCTAGGTGCTGGGAGTAAAAGCAAGCTGCCATCGTTCTATTTGTTTTGTGAGACAAGGGCTTTCTACATAGCCTTGGCTGGCCAAAAGCTCTTACCTTGAGTACCACCATGCTCACTGTTTTTCTTTGGAGACACAGTTTCTACATATGTGCCGGGACTCATGAAAGCTGCCTGCCTCTACTCCCACAGCTGGCCCTCAGTCCTTTTTTATTGAAGTTTGAGGCACAAACCTAGGGCCTCTCATTTCAGGCTTCCCTTTGTCAAAGTTCAACTCCTCGTCTTTCTGTCTTCTTTTTGTTTTTTTTTGTTTTGTTTTTTTGAGGCAGGGTTTCTCTGTGTAGTCTTGGATGTACTGGACTCGCTTTGTGTAGACCAGGCTAGCCTCGAACTCACAGCGTCTCGCCTGCCTCTGCCCTCCCGGGTGCTGGGATTCGTCTTCTACTTTCCGTGTAGGGCAACACAGAGCACCAGACTGTCCCTCACCATGCCTTCGGGGAACTGGCCTCCAAGTCGACGGCACTGTCTCTACCAGTCCTTCTACGTGTCCCAACAGATGAGCTGAAGGACGCAGCTCACTTGCCCTCTGCACACTGCAGCCGGGATCTCTGAAGGTCATCGCCTGTGCTTGACTAAACATGGGAGACAGCTCTGATTCAGGCCCAGAAACCTGTTCCACCCACTCTCCAGATCCCAGGCCGGCCTGCACAGGCTCCTGGCTAGCTCAGCTGGCTTCCAGGAGCTCCTGCTAAATCTGTAAGGACCTGCAGCAAGTCCACACTTCTAAGGCGCACACGGCCTTCCTCACTCACAGGCCTCTAAGAACGTGGAAGTCAAACAAGGTTTTCAAACCTCGCGGCTGCCTCCTGCCTGGTCTGTTACATGGCTTTGTTTCTCTACAGACATGAAGTGCAATAGGCCGCCTCAGCGAACCCCCCCATCCCAATCATCCACTCTTCTGCTTAAATCTTATTACTACAAAAGGAAAGGAATGGAATTCAAGGCCCTGCAAGATAGAAAGATGGAGGTTGTGTGTATGGGGTCAGTGGGCAGTTGTTTGTATTTCAGGAGTGGACAAGGCAGGAGATGGCCTAGAAATGTACTTATACCTGCGTCCTTCTAGAGTGGGTCTTAGGTAACTGACACAAACACACACAAGATACAAAACAAGGAAATCAGGACGAAGCGAAATAAGTGGAAAAATAAGATCAAGCCAAATTACTAAAAGTAGACCAAGCAATTGGCCAAGTTTTCCCAAAGCCCACTCAGGAAGGATATCCCTTTCTGGGCTCCATTCCTCTCCCAGGGATGGCCGAAGGTCAGAGGTGTTACACGAGAGGGGTCAGTCGCTACTGCGTTGGGGGAGGCGGCCTGCAGGGCCATCCCCACACTTTCCCGCTTCAACGCCATTAGCAAGGGCCTAGAGGCCTAGGCTGCTGGCCATGGCCTGTACCCTGGGAAGATGTGCTGGCGCTGGTGCGAGTTGAGAGCTTGCTCAACCACACCTCGTTAACGAAGGTTCCCCGGGGCTCGCAGCAACTTCGTGCCCCTCCAGCCAACTCCGCTCGCGGGGCACAAAGATGGAGGGCGCGGCGCGCTTCCACCCCGCCCCGCCCCCACAGCGGCTGCACACAAAGGGGCAGCCGCTCCTCCCCCAGACTGCCCCGGCGCCCTAGGCTCCCCTCCACCCGGTGGCCCGCCCCTCCGGGACTTCCTCCCTCTCCGGTGGCACTGCAGGGGTTGGGGGTCACCTGGACCTTGCTCCCGGACCCCCCGCGGGCCGGCAGCCTGCCCTAGGCCTCCCGCGCCTTCCCGCCGCGCCCCACCCCCACCGAGCACGTGCTGCCCCGCGCCCAGGGCGCCATCCCACGGCCCGTGGGGGGCTGGGCCCGCCGCGCTCCCCACCCCCCACCGGAAACATTCCTGAGGCATTCCTGAAACTTGGGAGGCCCGCCTTCCCCCCACCCCGCCCCCGGCCGGGCGCACGCTGGGCCCCGCGTCCCCTTGCACCGCCCGCGCGCCCCCCGAGGAGAGGGCTGACCCGCGGAGGAAGGGGGAGCGGAGCCGTGAGTCACAGCCGTGTGTCACTGGGCCCGCATTGCAATTGCCTGCATCACGGGAGGTGTGGAAGGGCCGCCTCGGGAGCCGAGGTGGGGAGGTGCGTCCGGGGCCCGCGCCCGCCCGGCCTGCAGGGCGCGCCTGTGCGCCCGCTTCCCCGCGCGCCATCTTCCCACTCTGGCTTTCTTCGGGGGCCTGGCAACAAGTCTTTTGTTGAGCGAGGCCCCAGAGGCGGGAAACTCGAACCCCTGCCTTCAGGGCGCGTCCAGGTGCCCCCGGGCTCTCTAACTGCCTTGAGGTCTCAGTGGAGGGGATCCCACCGGTGGGGCAGCGTGCTTCCCAAACATCGCGGAGCAGGTCGCTCCTGGCTCCTCCCTCCAGGGTACCCGCGGAAAAGCCAATGGCTGGGCTCCCCAGGAGCGCCTGCACCTGGGTGGCGGCCGTTACCGCATTTAAACCGTTGGCATCTGCCAACTTTCACATTTGGGTTTCACAAGACCGGCGTCTCCACGCGCCGTGTGGCCACCAGCGACGCACATGCCGTCACCTGCCTGGCCACGGGGAGGGATGAAGGGGCGGCCGTCGACGCGGGGACCGAGGAGGTGCGTGCAGGCCGTGGACCTCGGCGGGCGACGGCGTCAGCCCGCGTCCCGCGCGGCCACAGCCCGCGAGGGGCGTCCCTGGCACCCCACGGCGACGGCAGGCCCGCCGCCGCGCTGCCCGGCCTGCCTGCCCGGGAACGGCGAAAGAGCGGGGCCGTCGGCGCGCGCCCCCGCGCGTACGGAGCGCGCGCGGCCTCCGCGGGCCCGGCAACTACCCGCGCGCGGCGGCGGCGGCGGGCGGGCGGCCCCGCTTTTAAATCCCCGGGCTCATTTGCATGGCCCCGCCCCCCGGTGACACGGCTGGCGCGGGCGGGCCCGTCCCCCCTGCCCCTGGGTCGCTCTTTTTAAGCTCCCCTGAGCCGGGGCTGCGCTCCTCTAATTGGAACTCCGAGTCGGGGCTATTTCTGGTGTTGGCGCGGCTCCAAGAAGGCGTGAGTTCGCCGCCGCTCGGCTGGCTTCTTTTTTTCCTCTAGGTCTAGAATCTAATCACATTATTATTTATTGAGGCCGCGCACGGGCCGTGCCCAGCTTCCTGCCCCTCGCCATCCTCCGGGGGAGCGGGATCCGTCCGTGCTCCCTCGCCCCGGTTCGGATGTGACACACATCCCCGGCGGGGGCCCGGGCGGCGCGCACGCAGCGGTCTCAGCGCCTCTGCCCTCTCCCGGTTTCAGATCCGCATTTGCGACCGGCGGCGGCGGCGGCTGCGGCGGCGGAGCCCAGGCCGGTGCCCTGCGCCCAGCCCCGCCGCGCCCGGCAGCCCCGAGCGCGCCCCGCCGGCGGCCTGCGGAGCTCGCGGTGAGTGTCCGCGGCGCGCCCGGGGGGCCTGCGGCGCGCGCTGCCCGCTTTATTCCCAGGCCCCGGGCTTGCGCGGGCCGCGGGAAAGGGGAGGCCGCACGGGGCGCGCGCGGAGCGGCCGGCGGGGCCGGGGTGGGCGCTCCGCTCGGGGCCGCCGCGTCCTCCGGACCCCAGGCCGAGGGTCCCCCGCGCGCGCTCGCGGGGGTGCGGAGGATCCCCCCGGGAAACGGCGCGCCGCGGGGGAGGGGGTGCGCGGCTGCGGCGAGCGCCGCTTGTGCACCCGGCGGCGCCCGTGCACCTCGCGCTCTCCGCGAGCCCGGCCTCCGGGAGGGGCGCGCGCTGCGCAGCGGCGGGAGGTGGGCGCGCGCCCCCCCCAGCCGGGGAAGTTCCAGAAGTGCGGGGGAGGGGCCCGGCGCCCCGAGATTCCTCTCTGGCCTCTGCTCGGCCTTTCCCAGGGTGGCGCTCTGCGTGGACGAGGCCGGCTCGCGAGGGCCTGGGTTTCGGGTCTTCACCCACACACACCTTTGGCCCTACCCAGCGCCTCTCCAGCCCCCAGGGCCGGGCCTGCCCTCCGCCCCCACAAACTGGTTCCTCTGCTTTGCCGGGTTCTGTTAGAACTAGTCCCTTTGACTCCCCGTTTTTGCCCCCCCCCCCGGGTTTTGGTTTACGGGGAGGGAGGAGGTGTTCTTCCGACTCGCACCAGGTTTCCTGCCCCCAAGGCGGGCTTGGGTGCCCCCTCTGGCAGGAAGTGGGGCCGGGCGCACCCGCGTGGTGGTGCATGTGGTCGGGGTGCGTCGTTTCCCGCGCCTGCAGGCTCTGCGCCCCTCCCCCTCGCCCTAGCTCCTGGAAGCGCCGGCCTACAACCGCCAGGCCCAGGACACTGGCGGAGGCACCCTCACTCTGAAGTAGAGGGCGCCAGGGTCGGAACCTGCTTCTCAGTAAACAAAGTGGCGGTCTGTAGGCGTTCCGCAGGAACCTCCATTTTTGCCAAGTTGCTGTGTGACCTTGGGCCACTCAGGGGTCTTCTCTGGGCTATTTAAAGGGGAAGGAAAAAAACAAAACAAAACGTAACAATGGGCCTGCCAGGATGTTAATCCTCTGGTCGTAACTGCATAGTGCCTTGAACACTGAGGGGCCACATGGCGAGTGCACCCTCTGAGGAGACAGCCTGGAGGCCCAAGAAAGCACAGCGGGCGGCCTTGGACTTTAATGTGGCTTCTGCGCGCCAGGCCTGCCTGATGCTGAGAAACAGGTGGGGAAGAGTTTCCTTGGCCTCAGTGGACAGGGACTCTAATAAGCTCTTCGTGCAGTGGGGGCTTTGGGGAGAGCAGGTGGTTTAAAGGGAGGCACCAGGTGGCATCACAGCGTCCGGGGAGACTGGCGGGCTGGGTGCGTGGTCCCTTGGCCTGGGGCTGGCTTTCCTCCATGACCCCCCTCTGAAGGGCCCCGGCAGACCTCAGTGTGAGGTCAGCGCTCCTTGAGCTGATTAATTTTGATGTTTGGTTTGAAGGAGACCTGTGGTGTAATGTAAGATTCTAATCACGGCCTGTAATTAGAGAACAGACCAAAGCCACTAATGATGGAGCTGGCCCAGCTACCCTGCTCTGAGGGGTCTCAAGGTTGAAGTATTGTACTAGAATAATTAGCTGGAGCCCCACCATCTGGAGGGTCTTTTACTGCTTGAATTAGGAAGACCGTTAAGTGTTTTAAAAAATCACAAAAAGTTTTTGAAAATGTTTTCCTGCCAATGGAGTCAAATTATCAGTTGTCTCACAGGAGGGAAAGAGGGTTGGGTGGCAGCCTGTGTGAGAAGAGCACTGCCCAGCATTCGTGAGGCCCTAGGACCGACCCTCAGCTCAAAAGGAAGGACCCCGGTCCTCACAGGGGCCGTGAGGTAGCTCTGCGTTGAGAGGCTACTGCCTCTGGCTTCTGCCCTCCTTGAGGACAGGCTGTTTGAGTCCCTGCAGGGGATCCTGGGCCTGTGGCTGGGGGCGCACCCTGCTGGCCGTCTTGTTTGACCTCCCCAGAGGTGATCCCTAAGTGCAGGGTGCAGGCTCTTCCTGTGCCAATCTCCACCCCCCTGCACACGCAGTGTGCCCTGACCTGGAGTACCAGGCTTATTACTGCCGAAGTCTTTAGGTTGGGATCTGCCCCTCCCCTGAGATGCTCTCCGGACAAGACTCGACCCTCGGCCCCTCCCTCTGCCTACTGCCCCATCTCTGGCTCTTGAGGGTGTGGTGGGCTCTAGCAGTGTGTTCCGGTTCTCCGCCTTGGAGCTGCTGGGTGTCAGCCCTGCAGGCAGTGGGCACGGGGCTTCCTAGGGCAGCATCTGGCAGAGGGAGGACGGGGGTGAGGGACCCTCGAGGCAGGTCTGACCTGGCGGGGCCTCGTGGGTACCCTCCCGCCATTGTGCTGGGGAGGGGCCTTGTCTGGTCCGGGGTGGTGGAAACAGCTGTGTAACCGCCCTGTCTCCCTGCCTCACAGCCAGTCCCTCAGCTGCCCCCGAGAGAAGGAAGATGAGTGAGTCGGGCTCCAAGTCCAGCCAGGCCCTGGCCTCCAAGCAGGAAAAGGACGGGGCTGAGAAGCGAGGCCGGGGCAGGCCACGCAAGCAGCCTCCGGTGAGTCCTGGGACGGCGCTGGTAGGGAGCCAGGTGGGTGTTGCTTCTGTTTCCTTTCTTGGGGCAGGGAGGGGTACGGAACTGTCTCCTGTATGTGCATGTGTGCTCCCCATCCCCGTGCATGCTAACTGCCCAAGGGCACAGTGTGGCAAGCCACCCATGTCTCAACACTCACCCAGGGAAGCAGAGGCAGGTGTGGGGTCCAGGCAGGAGGATCAGGAAGGCCGGACCCTGTCTTAAAGGTGTCTAACATTTTTGCCCTGGCCAGAATGAAATCAAAGGCTAGGTGCCTTTTCACAGTTGTGAACGTGTAGTGATACTCTGTCATGTGGCTGTCAGGGTTTTTACATCCTTACTACCCATTTCTTCCTCATGTCAAGTGAGAGCGTTCTTGGACTATCATGTGGCCCTTTTTATTTACTTATTTATGCTGGCCCTGGCCCTGTAAGTGGGCACTGAAACCCTGTGCGAGGTCCCTGCAAGGGAGGCCAGCAGGATGTTGGCTGTGCCACCTGCCTGCCTCTGCCACCTGCCTGCCTCTGCTGGATCTCTCAGCGCTTCACAAAGTTGTGTGGGGCGGGGAGCTGTTGGTGGCCCTGGGGAGGAGGCAGAGTATGTCCCCGCCAGGTCGTCTTAGCTGAGAAAGCCTGCTGGGTGATGGGGTTTCGCTGCTGTCTCCAGACAGGGGTCATTGGACTGTGGCTGCCGCAGGGGTTTGTGACCCAGGCTGGCTTCAGGTGTACTGCGCTCCTTGGTTCAGTGCTGGGGTTGGTGAGCGGGAGCCCTCCGGCAAGCACAACCTTTTGGAGTCTGGATGTGCAGAGGGTTTTCCTGTGTGAGGCGTGAGGGGCAGGAGCAGTTGTGGCCAGTTGTGGCCTCAGTGCTGTTTTGACTTACCTGGCCCTGGCAGGGCCTCTCCACCTTGTACAGGTGAGACGGGCTACAGTGTTGGGTATTTTGCAGGCCATCAGTGACACGATAGAGTTGATGGGGCCACCTGACAGTGCTCTCCCTGCTCTAGTGACACCTTTCCCAGAGGTCTCTGCTTGCTTATCTTTGGCTGTGGGGCCCATGGGCTTGCATGCTGCGTCTCCTGTGGACTCAGGGTTGGGGTGACCTCAGGGGCTGACACAGGTTGGTTGTTACTGTTTCCCTGACTCCATCGTTGCAGAAGGAGCCCAGTGAAGTGCCAACACCGAAGAGACCTCGGGGCCGACCAAAGGGAAGCAAAAATAAGGGAGCCGCCAAGACACGGGTAAGGCTCTTTCTGCGTAATGTCCTGGGATTGGGCCAAGAGTGTTCATGGGTCTTTGCTACTGTGGAAATTGGGGTGCCCAGGACAGTGGGGAATAGATGGAGACTGAGGCCTGTGCCAGCTCAGGGCTGAGAGTGTTGCCTTCATTCATCCTGAGGACACGGACACGGAGCGTGCAGGGAGGGCCAGACTCACATTGGCATCAGCCTTTCAAAAATGTTGTCTTGTTTTTTTATTTTCTAACACACGACTCATATCCTTTTGAGTCACTTGAGGAGGAGGGAGTGGGAGGGTGTGTATCTTGGGTGGGGGTTGGGGGCTGGCCAGTCATCAGCAGCTGGACTTGGGTGGGCCTGCTAGCGGGGTCCTGGGCGGCCCGAGCCAGCCCCTGGCCCGGTCACACAGGGCTTTGGTGTCTTGTACTGTTGAGCACTCTGCACTTAACGGCTTGTTTTTTCCCCAACCCTCTAGAAAGCTACCACAGCTCCAGGGAGGAAACCAAGGGGCAGACCCAAGAAGTTGGTAGGTTGCTCTTCTATTTGTTGGGGGGGGGGGGTAATGCCCTGGAGTGCGGCCAGGGACGCTGAGTGTTTGAGTGTACGTGAAGGTCAGGGTTAGCTTCTGCTTCAGAAATCCCTTGTCTCCAGAAAGGAATTCCTAATTTCAGGCACCCATTGTGGGAGGGTGCCATGGGGCCGCATTGGGCCCCCAGAAAGTATCCTGCGCACATAACTCCTTTCCTGGGACCCTCCTGGAAAGACGAGAGTAGACCGGGAAGCATGCACTGTTTGGACCCTAAGGAGGCGTCAGCCCTAAGGATGCTGTGCTCCTTCCTGAGTCCCTTTTCCAAGCTGTCGTAAAGATTCCTTGATCTGAGCCACCCCGTACAGGAGGGGAAGGGGGCCCTCTGGCCGGGCCCCAGGATGAGTAACAGGAAACTAGTTGTTTTGGAGTTTGCCTGGCACTGTGGGGGCCATGGGGCCCTGCGGTGTCCCAACATTCCCGCCCAGTGAGCCAGCCCCCGGGGCACACGCTTCCTTCCCACTCTTGGCTGCCATGGCGCTCCCCCCCCCCCCCCCGCCTTCTGGTTAGCAGCATCACACCTGTTTCATGTCACCTTAGAGTTCCCCTCCAGTTTTTGTCTCTTGCTCTTCTGCCTCTTCCCTGGAGAGCCTGCCGCTTCCTTAGCCCTCGGTGTAGGCCTGGGCCAGGCGCCTGGTCTGGCTTGTGTGAGAGCAAGTGTGTGTGTGTGTGTGTGTGTGTGTGTGGTTTTTTTTCCTCCCTTTAAATCTTTCATTTTTATGAATGAAAGCAGCGTGGAGGTTGCTGAGTCACCCACACACTCAGCCCTGACTCATCCCCCTTCTGCAGAGGAGAGCCTGGGGGGGGTTGTTGGCGGAGGAGGGCCAGGCCCAGAGTCTCCTTTGCTTCCCACAGGAGAAGGAGGAAGAAGAGGGCGTCTCCCAGGAGTCCTCGGAGGAGGAGCAGTAACCACCACAGCGCCGTGCCGCCTGCTCCTCAGCCCCTGAGGAGCAGCTTTTCCCCAGGGACTGGAGGCCCCCGCTCCCAGGCCCCTCCCCGCCCCAATGCACACTACCGCACTAGCTGCAGGCTCTGCGGCTCCCGTGGGAGCAGGCTTCGCCCGTGCCCTCCTCCCTGCCACACCTGCCCTCTCCCGACAAGGCTAACCTCCCTCTTAGCCGCAGCCCATCCTGCTGCACAGCTCCCCTAGAGACCTGCTCTCCGGGCTCTTTGTTTCTCCAGTCCCTTCCGCTCTGCTGTTCCTGGCTTCCTTGTAGGGGGTCCTGGGAGCCTTCCCTGGCCTTAAGGGGCCCCAGCCCCCGCTCCGCTCCTCTGACAAGCCCCATTGGCTGAGCTGGCAGCAGCAGGTGTGCTCAGGCAGGGGATGCTTAAACGTCCCGGCATGCCCCCACCAAGCTATGACCAGGTGGGTTTTTTCAGTGTCTCCTGCCCCACCCCACCCAGACCCCGGAGGTTGGCTAAGCCCCTTGGGCTACTGGAAGCAGGACAGGTGTGGGCCCACCCACCTTGTTCTCACCTGGGACAGTGACAGATGGAAGTTAACACCCCTCTCCAAGGTGAGGTCCTCTTTGGCTTCCACCTAAGGCAGAAGGGGGACTTACTCTCCCCCCCCCACTTCCACTCTAGGCTGCCCCCTTCCTGCAGCGGGCACTACGGAGCTAGCCTTGCCCCCTCCCTTTGCTCCTCCCCGGCCCCCAAGGTTCTGGTTCCCTCTTTTCCTCTGTTAACAAACTACCTCTAGACAGTTGTGTTGTTTTGTTGTTCAGTGTTCATTCGTAGACACCCACCATTGCTGCTGCTACCAGCGCCAACATTTATCCTCCCGTGTTTTTTTTTGCCTGCACTCTCCTCCCCAAGACACTCTAGGGGAAGGGGGCTGGGGCGCAGCAGGCCGGTCATCTACTCCACACCAGGGAAGATGGGGGCCTGCCCCGTGGATGCTGCAGCAGAGTGAGGAGGGGGCCCACTTTGATGGGAAAGGGTGTAGGGCCACCGACTCCCCTTGTTCTGTGGGGGAGGGGTGGCCAGTGTTTGTCCCAGCCTGGGGCCTCCCTCTGGTTTCCTATTTGCAGTTACTTGAATAAAAAAATCGCCTTTTCTGGACTGAGTTTCTGGTGTGAGGCCAGGAGGTAAGGCGTAAAGGAATCAGAGAATAAAGCCACGCTGCCAGGACTCAAAGATGGAGTCCACCCCAAGGAGGGTAGCTTGAAGTCACAAAAGTTTATTTACAAAGTATATACACATGTCACTATGCAGCTGGGCCTGCCACTACAGGAATGGCTCCAGGGACCTCTTAGGGAGGCAGAGCCACCCAAACCATGAAGAAAAAAAGCCCATGAGGGCCTGGCAGGCTGGGCTCGGACCAGCCCTGTACCGATGGGTGGGTGGCAGGAAAGAGGGTCGTGGACACTCATGTCTTGATGTCCAGCAGGGGCATCCTCTTGTGCTGGTAGCTGTTCTGCCAGCCGTGTACCACCTGTGGGGTAGGGCCGTAAGAGCGAGGGCTATGGCAGTCCCCCGTTACAGGAGCCTGGCTGGTGAAGGGGGTTGGGGGTTGCTTGCTCACTGACCTTAGGGTCTCCCACATCAGACAGCAGCTCCTGCTCAGCCTCGTGGAGCTCTTCTGCGGGGTCATAGCTGTACATGGGGAGCAGGTGATGGCGAAGCCGGTCCACCCTGGGGAATGGGACAGCAGGCTCAGCCCAGGCCCTTGAACCTGGTGGCTAGTCCCCACCCTCAAGCCAATGATACCATATCCAGCGACTAGCCAAAAGCCTGGAAAAGCATTCAGCTAGGGCAGAAGGCATAGTGCCAGGAAGCAAGGACACTCACCGCTTTTTCTTCTGCACATACATTACCTGTAACAGAGACACGGTGCTGTGGAGGCTGGGGAGGTCAGCGTGGCCCATCATGAGGGCCCACTTCCACACCCTTAAATAGCTGAGATGCTGTGGGCACCAGGCCAGGCCCACCCAGCAGCTGTCTCAGCCGCATCTGATGTGGGGGGCTCCTTACCACAGCCACCACCACCCCGACCAGGGTGATGAGGAAGAAGGGCCCCAACACATAGCCCACCATCGAGTCGCTGTTGGCCTGGGGAGCACTGGGCACTGTCGTGTTGCTCATGGCATCAGTAGCCAGATGGCTGAGTGGTCTGCATGGGCCGTGGTGGCGTCGGGAGGGCGCCTCCCCTGGGCTCCCTGGGGAGGAGGAAGGGAGGTTATCAGTTGTACCTATGGTGATAAGCAGGTCTGTGTCCCTCCCCGAGACTGGAAATCCAGGAAAACTTTTAAGGTCAAGCACTGGGATGATCAGCCAGGCGGCTGTGGCTCTGAGCACCAAGATCCAGGGCTGGCCTGCCTGCTTCCTGCCCAGCCCTTAGGACAGGAAGGTGTGGCCCAGCGCGGATGCCTGGTAGACAGTTGCAGGGTGTCAACTGCTTAGGGAAGGTTAGATGCAGGTGCAGGGCTAAACGGAGGGACGAGATGGACGGGACGGTGTAGGGGTGAGGTAGGGTCATGTGGAGGGATCCTGATTTTGCACGGCAGGCGGGGAAGCCCAGGCCTGGGTCCTACACGCTTCTTGTCCCTGGAGTAACCCCAGACAACGGTCCTCGGCATCGGCCTCAGTGTGGTGTGAACACTGTAGAGACGGAGAGTATCTAATCTAGAAGTCACCTGCGTCGCGTATGCCCGGGGCTCCGCCTATATCCCTCCCCTCCCGGCCAGGGCTGACAGGCGGAGGTGGAGAGGGTGGCCTCCACCGACAGAAACGAAATCATCGCGGGGCGGCGGCAATGAGATGGCCCAAGTTCCTGTCCGGGACTATCAGACAGAGGAAGAGGTGCGGGTAACTCCCCCAAGCCCTTGGGCCAGTTCTGCCAGTTCCCAGTCGCCAGCGTCTCAGGCCGAGGGGCCAAGCCAGAACGGGAAGGCTATGAGGCCGCACCTCTTAGGATTCTGGCCCACCACGGCGGGCGGGAGGTGGTTCCCGCGGCGCCGGGAGGCTCGGGGGACGCGGGGGGTGCCGAGGGGCCCCTAGCCGCCTGGGTGCCCTGGGACCCCGGCACCCCGAGCTGCCCCGTGCGGGCGCGCTGCCGCCCATCCGCCCGGCCATGCCTTACCTCCCGCCGTGCAGCCCTGACAGCAACACCGAGGGTTGGCTCCGGCCCCGGAAGAGCCCTCCGGCGCGTGATCAAAGAACCCGGAGAGGAGGCGGGGCCTTAGCGCGACTCTAGCCTAGTGGCCAATCCGGAGGCGGGTGGGCGGGCCGAAGAGGGGCCTGCAGCGTCCCTGCCGCGACAGCAGGGGGCGGCCGAGCGCCGCGCGGCGGGAAGGTTGCGGGGCGGCGCGCTTTCCCCGCTGCACCCGGGCGGTGTCGGCGAGGGGCTGGCGTGCTGGGCCGTGTCCGCGGACGGGCGGGCCCCAGGTCCGCAAAGCAGGCTGTGGTGAAGCTGAAATGACGGCGTGGGACCGGAGCCCGGCACATCCTGGGGCGGAGCGGGGCGGTAGGGCGCTTGCCTGGGTCACGGGCAGCTTGTTAAGTTTGAGTTCAAGCTGTTACGGTCTGATCATTACTCAGGCCGGAGAAATCTGAGTATGACTAAGTTTAGGTGGAAGAGGCGGCTCAGCGGTGAAGAGCGCGTACTGGGAACTCAGGCTCCCAGCCCCCGTGAGGTGGCTCACAACCATTTCCAGAGGATCCAACACCCTCCTCTGACCCCCGCGGACTCCAGGCGAGCAGGTGCTGCAGGCAAAACACACACATCAAATACATCTTTTTTTTTTTTTTTTAATTGATGGAATTAAAAAATGTTTTGTGTTTGTCTGTGCCAGAGTCTCACGGTTTAACATCCCTCGCTGGCTTGGAACTTGCTGGCGACGTAGCTCAGGGCAAGCCTGTGCTTTTTGTGAGCCTCCTGGATGCTGGCTGCATGTGTCACCACGCTCAGGGAGGTATCACCCCCTGTCTCGAGGAGCCCAGACTAGTCTTGAACTCCTGATCCTCCTGCCTCCAGCTCACCTCCTGAATGCTAGCCAAGCGTTGTACCAGGTGAGCTAGCTCTTTCTCCCTCTCCCACCATTTCCCTTCTCGCCTCCTTTCCACCTACCAGATGCTGGGAGTAAAGGCAGGACGTGCATTCAAGGCATATGGACCTACACTTACCCTGAGCATGTGTTATGGTTTGTGTGTGTGTGCTCGCGCATGCAGTCATGCAGCAGACCTCTTCTCCCGCTCAGTGACAACTGGACGGCTCTGGACTGAAAGCCATCTAAGAAGGCTGGTGGCGCTGGAGCAGGCTGAAGCCTCCTGGGTCAGTCAGGCGGTAAGCAGGACAAAGGACAGCCCTAGGGGCCCTGTTCTTGCAGAGGAACCCCAGGCGGCAGGTACGAGGTGCCCAGGGAACTCAGGCCTACTGGCTACTTCCTGCCTGGCAAGGATGTTGTGAGTTACTTTGTCTGGGCCTAGATTTCCTCTGCCCCTTCTAGAGACAAGGGCAGGAGGGTAAACGGAGATACCACTGAGAAGCTCTTTCCTCAGACACTACCCCCTGACTGGGCAGGGTCAGGCAGAGGGAGAGAATCAAAGAAGCCCCGCAGTTCGGAGGTTCCAGGGACAGGCGCTCTCACCTTCAGCAAAGAGACCGGACACCCTAGGCGTCAGTCAGCCCTCCAAGGATGTCGGAGCATGCACAGGATCTTAGAAGCTGGGCCCCTTAACACCCAGCTTGAGTTCACCGTTGGGACTTTCACAATTGACCTCTTTCCTCTAGACTTCTGCTCCCACCTCCAGAGTGCTATGAGTAACAGCCATGCGCCACAATGCCCAGCTGTTATACATCCAGATGTCTAGAAAGGGTAGTTCCTGTGTGCAAAGAGCCAGGGTCTCAGGGCCTGGCCTCATTCCTAGGACAGAAACCCCGACAAGCTAGGCAGGGCAGGGGCACAGCCCGAGGCCCCGAGCAATGTGGCCAGCTTCTGTGAAGGAATGTGGTTGGCTACTGTGTCTCTTCCTAGACGGCTCTGTGCTGGCAGCTGCTCCAAAGCTGCATTTAATAGATATAATTTTAAATTTTATGTGTGTGTGTCTTAATTTTCATTGCTATGATGAAACACCACAATCAGAAAGCAAACTGGGGAGGAAGGAGTTTATGTGGCTTACACAGCACTGTTTATCAAAGGAAGTCAGCACAGGACCTCAAACACGTGGGGCACGTGGACCGCGCCACCAGGGCAACTGGCATAGAAGGAGAGTGAGATGGAGCGTGTCCAAACCCTGGAAATCTCAACCTTGAGATCGGCAGTTCTGAGCCTGCATGCCCTGGCACACAGGGCCCCGACCCCCTACCTCTGCAAGTCTCAAGGTGATCAAGTAGCCTGGCAGCTGGAATTCCTTTCCATGCAAACAGAGCATCGGCAGCATCCCAGCTCCAACCAATGGTATGCGCCCCGGAATCTCGTCCCCCTCCCTCAAGGTTCCTGTATACCCCTTACCCACTCAGAATAAACGGGCACAAGCTATTTCATTGACTGTCGTCTGAGAGTTGCTGCGTCTGACGGTACCACCTGAAGAGCTGGCTTCGCAGAGGGCTTTCTCCCGGCATTCGCCGCTGGACATGGGTGCGGCACTGCTCAGCGGGCTAGGCTTTGTTCCTCAAGTACCTGGATGCTCGGAAGCGAGGAAGAGGACCGGGCTACTATGGCCCATAAGAGCTGCAACACTGAAAACTTCAGGGAAGGGCTTCTTCCCTCCGGACTGGAGAGCTGTAACAGAGAACTTTTGGAGAAAGGACTTCTCCCCTGGGCATTACCTTCCACCCCAGGATCCTGCAGACCCCAGCTGTTCCTGTTCTGCTTCCTCCTTTCCAGCCCAATGTACAGTGGCACCTGGAAACCCCTGAGGGAAGAAGCGGGACAAGGAACCACAAAACAGGGCAGAGGCCCTGGCGGGTGCTGCTTACTGGCCTACTCCTCACCGCCTGTTCAGCAGCCTGCGTTCTTCTAGAACCCAGGACACCAGCCCAGGGATGGCACTGGTCACAGTGGGCGGGGCCTGCCCATCAATCACTAGTTAAGAAAGTGCCCTATACCATTGTGGGCAGCCGGATTCTACGGAGGCATTTTCTCTATGGAGGCATTTTCTCAATTGAGGTTTCCTCCTCTCAAATGACATTAGCTTGTGTCAAGCTGGCACAAAACCAACCAGCCGTGTCACAGTGTTTTTGTGTGTGCCTTGCCACCGAGGGGACATCCCAGTCCTGCTCCTTTTGCCTGCCTCCTTAGATGGCTGCCATCTGAGGTCACTGTTGGGATTTGTGTGATCATACCCAAGGTCCTGGTCGCTCTGTGCCCTTTTGCACCATACTTGCCAGGCAAACCAGGAAACCAAGAAGGCTGAACTGTTACCAGGTGACATAACTACATTTCACAACAAAGCTCAGCAAGCCGCAGGCCCTGGAAGGCAAAGGCGGTCAGGGCCGGGCATCCCTCACACGAGCCTTAGGGCCACGGCTGAAGCTCAGGGTGCACGGGGCCTCTGTTCCATCCAGAAGTCCCTGACAACCACCCAAACACACTGGGAGGAGCCAGGCATGGCAGCACACACCTTCAGTCACAACACTTGGAAAGCAGAGGAAGGAGAATCTCTGTTGAATTCAAGGACAGCCTGGTCTACACATAAAGATCTGTATATAAAGATATACAGATCTGACAGCCAGGGCAACACAGAGAAATCCAGCAGGTAGGTAGGTAGGTAGGTAAAGGAAGAAAGAAATCAACCCACCCAGGCAGTGGTACGCACATCTTTAGGCCCAGCGCTTAAAGGAGGCAGAGTGAGGTGGATCTCTGTGAGTTCAAGGCCAGCCTGGTCTACAGAGAGTTTCAGGACAGCCAAGGTTACACAGAGAAATCCTATCTAAAAAAAAAAAAAAAAAAAAAAAAACATAAAAAGAAAGAAAAAAGAAAAAAATGGGATAGAGAGATGGTTCAGCTGTTAAGAGCATATAGTACCCACAGCAATTAGCCCACAACCAACCTTCCCTCAGCTCTGCAGGAAGGCTGACATATGCACGCGTGTGTGGAGGCCAGAACCACCTCTGGTGAAGGTCTCTACCTAGCCTGCAGCTCAGCAAGAAGGCTAGGCTGGCTTGACAGCACTGGGGATCCATTTTCCTCTCCTCCCCAGTGCTCAGATTGCAAGGATGGATCAGAGGCACTTTACATAAACGCTAGAGAGGAGGCTCCGGTCTTCACGCTTGCGCAGAAGCTCTTGACTGACCGGACCGTCTCCCCACCCGCTTTATAACAGAGCTGTAACCCTCCCGAGCAGCCCAGACCATCCTTGAACTGATACTCTCCACCTGGCCCCCGAGTGAATTTCCAGGGTTCACATCCACGTCTAGCTGGCTGCCCCTTCGTCCTACCGTTCTTCTACAGCTAGGAACTCCAATATCACAAAACACTGGGCATACGGGGCCCCACGGGGTCCAGGCAAAGTGTCGGCTTCAGCTCAACCCAGTCTGGGGTAAAGGTCAGTGGGCTAAGACATGGGGGCCACGCAGTCCCTGGCCCTGGAGCTTGAGGAAGTAGGGCACGGCCTTTGTTTCAGATCCGTTTCTGCTCACCAGCCCAGCCACGTGGCCCATCTACCCGCCCTTGGCCTTGCGGCCACGTTTCCCCAGCTCCTCCAGCGAAGGACGCTGCAGAGCTGCATCCCCGCCCCCACCCCGCTCTTCCCAGCCAGCCTCTTACCCCAGAGGTCCTCCTCCTTCTCCCAGGGCCCCAGGGCAGCAAGTTTTGCGCATGTGCTCACCCTGTCTGTGTTAGAATGTGTTGAGTGGATGGGGTGACTGCTGCTGGGCACACACTCCATTTACTGCGTCTTCAAGTTGCCATTTGGCTGTTTTCTCCAGCCGAAAAAAAAGTATTCCCCAGCAAACTGAGCTGTGGGGAGGGACTATGCTCTGAAAGCGCCTTGAGAATGGGGCCACGTCCACGGGGACACAGTCCAGTTTAGAGGCAAAGATCTGAGAGCTTTCCCAAAGTGGGGCATAGAACATGTGAGCAGGGAGCCCAGTGCACTGGGTGAGCTCAGAAGCTTCCAGGACACAGGAGCGGCGAGGAGTCGGGGCCGGCTCAGAGCAGCCACTAAAGGCTCTGTGAGGGTTAGCGGGGCAGCGCCCCACGGCCACTGCAGTGTAAAGGCCAGGCCACCGGACCTCAGCTGACCTTTCCTGCAGCACTGCCCACCACTGCCACCAAGCCCGCCCCGGCCAGGGGTTCCTCCAGCAGGGACAGCCCACCCTTATAATCCTCGGGTGACATTTCCTCCTTTGAGAAGGACCCAGGTCTTTACCCATCCAATTAAGTTTTCTGCCACCAACCCCTTTTTATTTCAATGATTTTTTGGGGGGTGCGGGGGGGGGAGACAGGGTCTCACTGTGTAGACCTTTCTGAAACTATGTAGGCCAGGCTGGCTTGACTGAATTCAAGAAGTGCCTGTCCTTATCTCCTGAGGGCTGGGATTAAAGGCATGTATATCACCATACCTGGCTTAAAATCTGTGTTTTCTGTACTTGGGTGTGTGGCATGACACAGTGCATGTGTGGAGGTCAGAGGGCAACTTCTAGTGATCTCTCCCAAGTGGGGCCTGGGGATCAAACTCAGGTCATCAGGCTTGGTGGCATACGCTTTTACTAGCCAAGCCATCTTGCCAGCCCTTTGCTATTTGTCTGTCTGTCTATCTACCTACCTACTTACATAACTACCTACCTATGTGTTTGGAGACAGTCCACGTATTTCTGGCTACATTCTTGGAACTCATAAACAGTCAAGGCTGACCTCAAACTCACATCAACCTACCTCCCAAGTGCTGGGACCAAAGGTGTGTGCCACCATGCCCAGATACTGTTTTTGTTTGTTTGTTTGAGACGAGGTTTCATTTACTGAGTTGTCCAGGCAGGTCTTGAAGTCACTCTGTAGTGTGGGCTACCCTTGAACCAGATGGCCTAGCTTCCTGGGTCATGATTCACTGCGCTGACTGCCTGTCATGGTAATGCTTTTGTCTGCTGTATGATTAGCAAGCTGAGTAGCGGTGACAAGAGTGGACAGGAATGGCTGCTTTTCCTCACAGTCTCAGAGGTGCGTTTGTAGCTGTACAGGCCATGGTGAACAAGAAACAGAGAGCAAGTCAGCAAGGTGCCAGAGACAAGAGAGCCCCACGGATCACCCTCTTCCGGCTAGCCTTCAGGTTTCCAGGCAAACAAAAATACGTAGGACTCAGCTTTTATCATGAGTCTGTGGGGATACGTCATAATCTCCATAGCACCCCACCAGCTCTGCTGCCACATACATTGCTTATGAACACAGTAACTGGATTTGGCAAATGGTCCAAAGCACAGAGGCCATCGCCGGCAGGGCTGCACCGTGGCCTGGCTCCTGAGCTCACACACACTCACATCCTACCACGCCAGCAAGCTTCCTTTCCTTCTGTGGTCCTCGCCGACACAGCCCTCCTACCCCGATTCCCATGGCTGACTCTCTCCAGATTGTCACCCCTCCCGTTTCATGCCATCTGTCAGCCAAACAGACGACTGCATGAGGACTGTTCGTGCCGCAGTTAGCACCAGGCTGGCATCCAGGACACTAAACTCGGGAGGCTCGTGGCTGCATTCTCAGGTGTTCAGGATTAGCTGGGTGCCCTAGGACCACGGCGAGAAAACAAACCCCTCACAACCCACTGAGTTCAGCCTGAAACCAGAAAGGCCACAGCTTGCAGCAACAGCACAAGAATCACATCTCAAGGGACTGGAGCCAAACCTGGACGGGTGGTCAGAGCTGCCATGCCAACATCAATACAGGGTGGCAGGAATGCAGTGCCCAGTTGTCCTCAGTGTCAGGAGCCTTTGCTTTCTTTGGGGGATGAACCCCCCCAACCTTCTGGGGGCCTTTTAACATTTCTCTTTCCTAGGTCCAAAGCCTGGCAGTTGCTAGGAGGCCAGCCTGCAGGAAAGCTTTGATTTGCCCTGAGAATGGCCTCAGCAACTGATGGGACGAGTGCGAATGGCCCGTAGTAATTATCGCAATGTAGGTGAGCGCAAATCCCAGCTACAGGATGGCGGGCTCATCCCTCTCTGTCAGGGAGAGGGGCTGGGCCAGGGCTGCACACCGGTAATCCCAGCCGAGGAAGTTTAGGCAAGAGGATCATGAGTTCAAGGCCAACCCATGCTACCTAACAAGATCCCGTCTAAGAACCAAAGAAAAACAGGCACCGGGAGACCGCTGTGTTCGTCAAGTACTGTGTAGGCCAGCCAGGCCAACCTGAACTCCATCCCTGGCACCCACACGCACGCTGACACAGTGGCATGCGCCTGTGACCTCAGTGCTGTGGAGGCACTGGAGCATCCCTGGGGCTTTGCTGGCCAGCCAGTGCAGCCGAGTCAGTGAGCTCAGGCATAGGAGAGAGGCTCTGTCTCAAAGGAGAGTGCCTGGGAGACCCTGTGCTGACCTCTGGCCTCCACATATACAGGAAAGGGAGGTAGCCAGCACGGGAGACCGGACGCCTGCAGAACCTAACCTCAGAAGCAGGGTGTCCAACGCCAGGTGACCAGCCTATGGTGAAGTTAAACGTTCTGCTACTAGGCAGCAGGCACGCCAAGCAGCCGACTTGGCCTGACCTTTCCGGTCGCCCAGACGACTTCAGCACCTACTGCGCACGCACACTAGCCTCTGTGCTGGGGCCTCCTGACTCCTGTCCTGGGGGATGGGTACTCAGCTATCACAGTGTGCTGCCTACTGCGGCTTTCATTCCCACCCCTAGTCCATGTGGTGAGCCTCTACAGGCTCTCGGGACACTCTTCAGGAGCGGCTGCCACATGAGCCCTGCTCCAGGAATGTGCTGTGTTTATGGGTCATTATTCTATAGTGGGTTTTTGTTTGTTTGGTGTGTGTGTGGTTGGCCTCATTATTACAGGGTTTCTCTGCGTAGCCCTGGCTGGCCTCAAACTCAGAGATCCACCTACCTCTGCCTCCTGAGTGCCGGGATTAGAGGCATGTGCCGCCAACCCTGGCAGATTAAACTAAAAATGCTCTTCAAGATCGATATGGTGGGCTGACCTACAAACCTGGAATTTGGGAGGCTGGGGCAGGAGGACCTACCTCTGAGGTTGAGGCTGGCTGGTCTACACAGTGAGACCCTCATCTCAAAAGACAAACAATGAAGCCCCCTTTTCCATGTTGGGGTCAGGGGGACACAGATGCTGAGTGCTGCCCTCCCCATCCCCACCCCAGTGCCAACCTGTTTGTCGCCTTCTGCCTTCCTCCCGTCCGGGCTGGGTAGGTGGGACTGGCCCTCGCTCAGCACAGGGCACTGGCGGTTTAACCCTCGCTCTCCCGCCTTCAACAATGCAGATGGGAGGAAAACAAAACAGACCCTGATGCCTTGCTCCTGCACGGCCTGTTCCAGTTCCCTGAATGCCTTGACCACCTCTGACCTCCACAACTATTTCCAAGAACCCAGCAAAGGAGGGGAGGGGGGGGCGGGGAGGATGGCGCAGGGAGAGGCAGGCCAAGCGCAGTGAAATCAAAGGTTGATCCGACAGGTAAGAGGAGTAAAGGCAGCTGCTGGTCAAGCCTGAAGGACGGGCATTTGTCCCAGTAACGAAGGAAAAGGCGGAAACTGAAGAGAGGGTCCACAAGCTGGCCTCTGCCATCTACGTGTGTACCGTGACACACCTGTGGGTAGACCCCCTCCCGCAACAACAATAAACAAAGTCAAGTTTTAAAAAGGGCTGGGAAGAAGAGAGCGGGCTCCAACAGATGTTGCGTCAAAGACTGGGTTTTATGGGTTGATCCAGTTCCAGCGCCGTCCTCATAGAGCTCAAGCTGGCGCAGCAGGAAGGAGGCTGCGCAGCACTCGCAAGGGTAAGCCTTTGCTTTTAGAGGGGGCTATCGAGGGGTGGAGGCCAGACTCGAGTTCTCTGAAGCAGGTGAGGGTTACCTGAGAGCCGGCGGAGCTCCTCCCTGCCAGCTGTACAGGGCAGGATGCGGTGTGGTGTACCTGTCTTGTGGAACTGTTCTTCTCTGCTCCCCCTACAGCCCAGGGGAGAGGTGTGGAGGAACCCCAGAATACTGTGTCGAGAAAAGCCAACAGGAAAGCCCAGCTTCCTTCTGCTTTCTCAGGGCAGGGCTCCATTTCTTGCAGTGCCTAAGAGCACTGCCAAGGCCTCCCTACAGGGCTCTAAGGACAGTGGGAAGGAGGCCAGATTGAGCTGGTGGCAAGAAGTGCCAGGCAAGGCTGTTGGGAAGATGGAAACCATGCCATGCCCCACAGGCTGTGAAGCTCTGAGACCCAGTGCACATTTAGCCAGGAGGAAGGGAATCACCCTCCCCCGACTGCTAGTCTCATCCAAACCAAACGCCAAGAGCTTTCAGTCTGGCCCTCCACAACCCTTCCTGCTGTCCAGGGGCCACTCCTCCCAACTCTACCCAGCTCACGTGGCATCACTCATATGACTCCTTCAGCGACTCTGTGGTGTCATCTCTGTGTTCTAGGAAGGCCAGGATGCCGAGCCCGGGCCTGTGTCAGCTCTGGCACTAAATCTGACCAGTTGGCCTTAGCTAAAAGTTCTGAAGGGACAAGACAAAATTAAACCCAGCATATGGCGTGGCTACTTTGCCTCCATGAGGTGGGCTCTCGGGTGAAGACAGCGTGTGTGGACAGCAACCTACAACAAAGGAGCACATTCAGGTGGAATGGTCCCAGCCACGGGAACCTCTCTGCTGCCGAGTGGAGCAGGGCTGTAACTAGGGCCTCGCTACAATTAGGTCCCAGCCCATCAAGTTCTAGATGAAGGCAAGATCCCTGAGCCTGGCAGGGCCAGACACAGTCGTTCCCGCACGGCCTCAACGAGCTCTTTCCTCACATCACAGCAGCCGCTGTCGCCGCTTCAAGCGCTCCTGGCTTCCTTTAAGCGCTCACCCAACTGGGAGCCATCTGTGCTAACTGAAGTTTTACTTTTAACCACCAACCTTGTCTTTGATTATAACCAGCTGTAAGTGTTCAGACCATAAAAACAGGAGCACACAGGCAGCGCGCACAGAACCCTTCCACAGGCTGTTTCGTTTATAATAAACCAGGCCTGTTCACTGTGTCCCTCACAGGGCCTCGCTCTGCACAGCATACCCTTGCCTGTCTGCCGAGGCTGGAAAGGCCAGGCCACACAGGCAGAGACACCCTCTCCTGTGCTGCCCAGCCCTCTGCTGAGGTTCTTAGAGGCCCCTTGGACAGCGCACAGCCACAGGCGCAGACTGTCTGCAGTACACCGTTTTCAAGTTCACCCTCCCTTTCTTGAGAGGACATGGCCTCTTACTGAGAAAGGCCTTCTCAGCCTGCCTGTGCTGGGGTGTTCTCTCAAGCCTCAGCCAGAGCTGCTCCTGGGTGGTGCTGTCCTGTTGCTGGCTCTCCACACAGCCCCAGCCTCGGCCTGAGAGAGCTGGCTCTCTTAGCTATAGGCAAAGAGCAACCCACACTTGCTGTCTTCGCATTTCTGACATGTCTCTCCACCACACAGGGGCTGGAGACCAAGGCTCGGCTGCTCCTGAGGAGCTTCTCACTCTGTGAAGGGTGGGGAGAGGTCACCACTACACCGCTGGCTCGGAGAGCGCTCCACTCAGGGTTCGGACCGAGAAACGCCTAGGCAAAAGGTTGTCCCAAGAGGGACCACTTCACCCCACAGACGGGAGTCTGAAGGCCCAACAGCCAGACTGAGGCCACATCATCCCTCTCCCTATGAGGTTACAAAGACTACTCTAAAGCCAGGCATGGTGGCACACCTTTAACCCCAGCAACTTGGGAGGCAGAAGCACGTGGACCCTTGAGTTCGACGCCAGCCTGGTCTACAGAGTGAGTTCCAAGACAGCCAGGGCTACACAGAGAAACCCTGTCTTGAAAAACCAAAATAAATAAAATAAAGATCTTTTCCAGTATTGTCTGTCTACTAAGAAGTCAAATGAGAGTCAGGGCTCAAAACTGGCTCTTTGTAAGTGGTGAAGAACCTGGATTGAGCAAACAACTGACCACTAGGGAAGGAAAAGCAATGACTCTGCCTCCTAGAGGGGCCCCTCACCGAGACTTCCTCCTCCCCAGCAGAGGCCCCCTGGCCTGTGAGAGAACTGTCTTCCCACTGCTCTCCTCCTTAGGGCATATGCCAAGTTCTAAGGCAAGTGAACCCTCGCTGAACCACTATACAGGGAGCGTTAGGGACAGGAGTGACTTTAAAACAGCTTCATGTCAGAGAGCCAGACTCACACTACCACTGTGCTCAAGGAGGGGACCCAAATACCACAGATGAAAGGGAGGACAAATGAAAACAGGTAAGTTCACACCATGAAGGTGAGAGGCATTGCCCTCTCGGGCCCCTGACCAAGCTCACATCCTTCCAGCACTCAGCTAACAAGGTTTTGGGCTAGGACAAAGCCACGGCCACAACACAGAGCTGCAGACAGTGGGGTAGGGGATCCAGGGGCTCAGAGAACAAGGACACTCTCAGATGGCAGTCAACCCAACAGTGCTATACAATGACACGGAAAACAGCTCTGTGGATACTGGGGTCTGCCTTATACCAAATGACAGGGTTCACTAAAGGGCCATCCCTGAGGCAGAGGAAACAGGCCCCACCCCAGACAGCGGGTTTCAAGTACCTTTTGAAAGAGCCAAATGGCTTCCCTGTTCTCCCAACACTCTGACTGCACTGTCCTGCCTGCACATTGCGTCTGTCAAGAAAACGACCATGTTGTGAAATATGTACGGAAGTATTGTCCCTTATAGGCAATTCCCTTTCCCTGAAGAGGTTATTTCTTCATGTATCTCCTGCCCAATTTACATCTTATCTCAACTAGAACATGCTTAGTGTGTACTCCAAAAATGCAAAATCAGCAACTGCAACAAAAAACACGCTGCTTAGCCACATACGGGGGCGCAAACCTTTGGTCCCAGCCCTGTGGAGGTCGAAGCAGGTACTCTCTGAGTTCGAGGCCATCCTGGTCTATACTGTGAGTTCCAGGACAAGCAGGATTACACAGTGAGACTCTATCTCAAAAAGAAAAGAAAAGAAAAGAAAAGAAAAGAAAAGAAAAGAAAAGAAAAGAAAAGAAAAGAAGAGAAAAAGAAAAGAAAAGAAAAGAGAAAAGCAAAGCAAAGAAGAAGAAGAAGAAGAAGAAGAAGAAGAAGAAGAAGAAGAAGAAGAAGAAGAAGAAGAAGAAGAAGCAGCAGCAGCAGCAGCAGCAGCAGCTTCCTCAGGCTGAGCTGTGACTGAGAAGTGAGTGTAGCTCAGGCTGAGCTGTCTCTAAAATGAAGACAGACTCTAACAATGGTGTAGGCCAGCACAGAACAGACACAGGAAATGAGGAGAGCAGAGGAACAAGGGCCCGGCCTATCTGTGCTGCAGAACCAGCCTCCAGTGAGGGTTATAGCAAAGAGAGAGGAGAGGACAGAGGGGCAGCTGCAAGCTGCTCCTCCCCAGCCAGCCCAGGGCCCTCAGGCCAACTAATGCATGCACAGTATCTCTGCCACCAAGAAAGCTGGCTGTGCAGCTACGTTTTACAAAGGACTGACCCACTCCCAGGGGAAATGACTCAGCCTGCTCCCCAGGGCTGCAGGAAGCGAGGCCTCCAGCAGGCCTCCCTGTAGCAGGCCCCGTGCAGTAGGGTCTGGGGAGGGGAGGCCCCGGCGCTAAGATTCCAGGCTTCCAGCGGCCTCGTGGATGGTGACGATCCCACAGCTCTCATCCAGGAAGTGCAGCAGAAGGAGCTTCCTCCCTGCATACTGACAGGGCAGCAGCACAACTGCTGCTCCACTGTCCAGCCCTCGGCCTGTGTGAGGAAATCAGGACTCTCGCTTGACCAGCTGAAGCTTCTGGGACGCTACTACAGAAAAATCTAACATGGCTGATCAATATTCTCTCTCATTCTCTCAGACTATGGAGCGTAAGATACCCTTAACTGGCAGCAATCCTCCTGCCTCAGCCTCCCCAATGTTGAGATTGTAAACTTGCTCTACGCTTCTTGCTGGTTTGCACAGAATTAATTCCCGGTTCAAGAAGATCACATTATCTCACTGTTGTTTCCCCAATGTCAATAGTCATAAACAAGCAAAATCACTCTGCACTATCTTTTCCTGCCCCGTTAAGAGTATGGTGGACTCTTACGGGTATTTCAGTAGCAACAGAATCTAGGACATGCAAATGTACCGCGAGCCTGAGCCCTGGCACTCGAAGCAGTTCCCAGCACGCCTGGATGAAGCAAGCATGAGAAAATCAGCAGCGCCTCGATGTCGATGGCAGAGTCTGGACTCAGGGTGGTTTCTTTTTCACCCTCTTGTTCTACTTTCTTCGGCACGCTAAAGACCGTGGGTCTAACCAGTCTATCACAAAAGGACCTCAACGATGCCAGCGTGCTGACGGTGCCAGGAAGGAAAAACACCAGCCCCACTCCTCCCGGCAGGGGAGAGCACTAGAGCACGGACTGGTGCTGCTCCGAGCTGGCCTCTCTTAGCTGAACTTGGGGCCCAACCTCTGCCGCTACCTGCTACACAGGCCACTGAAGCCACTGAAAAAGACTTGGCACATTTTGCTTTCTTGACCCAGTGACTTCAAAAACCAGCCTTGACGCAGGTGCAGGGAGCACCCCTTCCTCCACACAGCTGCTTCCTGCCAGGCAGAGTCAGGCTGCGTAGTGTCGGGACAGCTGATGCACAGGACTGTCGTTTGGGGTGTTTCTTCTCCGTGGGGACAGAACTTCAGGAAGCTCTAGGCAGTGGGCCGCAGGGCTTTACTTTACAAGCGGGACACTCCGGAGCAAGCTAGTCTCTGGTTCAAGTCCACAGGTGCTGCCCCGAAGTCTGAGAGCATTCCATGACTGCCCTGCCACCCCACCCACCCACACTTGGCGGAAATCGGTGTTTCAACACTGGAGGACAAAATGCAAAAGAGAAGTGTACGACTTAAAGTTTACCAGTTGATACCCAAAAAGTGTTGGACGCTGATGGCGCGGGTCACCACATATATCTCTTAAGTGGAGCAAAGAGGAAAAAATGTTTCAAAGTTTGAGTATTTATTAGTTTTTAAATAAAGAGAAGTACTATTTTAACGTCACATCTTGGCTACGTTTCAACATAGGCAATGCCACAAAGAGTACCAAGTTCCCACGCTGAGCCAGGAGTCAGCTCCCTCTCACCTCCCTTGCCGAGACCCTTTACTTCCCAGCTAACACCACAACTGGCAGGTGAGTTCAGCACAAAACCTGTATGAAACAGCGACAGGAGCCTGAAGCAAGCCAGGGGTCACAAGCAGGCCCCTCTACAGATGGCCTTCCACACTGGGCGCTGAGCATGCTCTGGGCGAACCCCTGGCGATGCTCAGGCCTCGGTGGGGCCTCTCAGCACAGGGACAGCACTGCACAGGATGGCTGCGGAGCATGGGGCCATATCCAGGCCAGCGTGGAGTAAGGCATACAAGGGTAGGAGAGGCCATGTCAGCAATAAATAGCATTACGGGAAAATTCCCAGGCAGCAGGGCAGACGCGGTGCCTGACGGCCCAGTCTCTGGGACAGTGAAGGCGTCCAGTTTAAAGCTGACTGTGGGCATAGAGGGCAGAGTTCAGTTTCTGTCACTGCTTCTCCAGGCTTGATAACAGAAAAGAAAACAGGTTCCCTTCTGTTTTCCTTGGCATGGGAACAGCCTAGACAAGGCCAGGGTCCCAGGAGCGGGAGGAAGGTGGCTAAGCCTGCCATAGCTGGGAATGGAGGACAGGGAAGCCTGCCTACTCACTAGCGTTGAAACAAACATGTAAAGGGGGAGGGGGTTAAACCCAGAAATATCTGGAATAAAAAAAATGAAAAAAGAAAAAACAAAACTTGAAAAACTGAACAGTTAAGACCCTCTTTCTAAGCCACTTATTTACATACCATATGTCAGAATATAATGCGTAGACAAATGCATCCTGAGGGGAACGTGGCCAACCTACGGGACTCAACAGCACGTTACAGGACAGATTCTTAGAAAGGTTCATCTCACATGGATTTCTTTTAATGGAAAAAAAATCAGAGAAAATATCTGGCCAGGCTGGGATGAGGCAAATGGGCACGCTTCAGAACCCAAGGGGAAAGTGGGTTCCCTCTCTCGGAGGGCTGGGTGAGCAAGGGAAGAACGGAGCATGCAGGAAAGTACTCAGGAGTTACACCCCAGTCCCCACCCTCAGGAAAAAGAGAAAAAGCTCCCACCACGCCACACCCCACCCGCCTCACTCCACATCCCACAGCGGCACCTCAGTGTACCCTCTCCGCTGCCCACCATGGTGAAAGGAGGCGTAGGAAGGTGAGGGGGTGGTGAGGAGAGCCACAGTTCAGTCTGGTTTCCCCTCTCCTGCTCTGACAGGAAGTCTGCAGTCATCTGATGCCTGACATGGAGCTGGAGTACGTGGCGGTGGCCACAACAGGGGTGCCATTGTTGGCGGAGTAGCCTTGCCGCAACGTCTCAAAGTAGGACGCCTGCACAGGCTTGTGACACTGCAGCACCTTTATGGCCTCTTCTATTGTAAACCACTCTCTCTTCCTTCCTGCGGGGAGAAGAGGGAAGAACTGAGCACAGGCGGAAGCACTGAGGACCATTCCGAGAGCAGGCAGCAGGCTTTGTGGCCACCGCGGGGCCTGTGACCCCAGCACTCTGGAAGGCAGAAGGATCAGGAACTGAAGGTCATCCTTGGTTACACAGGGAACCCAAGGCCAGCCTGGGCTACAAGAGAGCCTACCTCAACCCCACATCCCAGAGCAGTGCTTCTCAGCGCGCTTTGTTCCTTACAGAAGCAAAGCCAGACTCCACATGGTTCCAATATTTCGAAGAACCCACTGCAGTGCCCGGCTGGTCTGGGCCCCCAGATTAAAGACTGCTCACAGCAGCTTCTCCAGGGCTCTGAGCACCATCGGCCTGCATCTCCAAGGAAGGTCCATCCTTCTCACCTTTGGCAAACATTAACCAGCGTCAACTGCCAGGGTCATGGAGGCTGACTTATAACCTACTATCCTTTTATTTTTTAAAAAATGTACAAGTGATGGATCTGCCATTGAAAAGAGAGGGCCGGTGAGATGCCTCAGAGGTAAAGGCGATGGCTGTGCAAGCCCGGTACACTGGGTCCAAGCGCTGAACTGACTCCACAGTGCTCTCTGACTCCGCACTCATGCAGTGGCACGCTTCTGTGACACAGACGCCACACATGCTCATTTAGAAAAGAAAATACAAGGCTGGAGAGACGGCGCAGAGGTTAAGAGCACCGGCTGCTCTTCTAGAGGTCCTGAGCTCAATTCCCAGCAACCACACGGTGGCTCACAACCATCTATAATGAGATCTGGTCCCCTCCTCTGGCCTGCAGGCCTGCATGCAGACAGAACATTGTATACATAAAAATAAATAAATTATTATTTTAAAAGAAAAAAACAAAAACAAACAACAAAAAAACATGCAACCTAACAAACAAATCACTACTTCGAGTCAGCTTTTATTAAAATTCATGTTTTGTTTTATTTTTGAGACAGGTTTCTCTGTGTAGCCCTGGCTGTCCGGAACTTGCTGTGTCTTGAACTCAGACTGTCCTGCCTCTGCCTCCTGAGTGCTGGGACTAAAGGTGCACACTACCATGACTGGCTTCTGTTGCTCATATAAACACCCTCTTCTGGCTCTCTGGGAAGCACAATATGACTGCTTCAGACTGGAGAAGCGGAGCCGAGTGAGCTCAGCGATGGACACCGTCCTCTCAACAGTACAGAAAAGCAGATAACACAGCCAGCAGGGCCAGCAGCAAGGCCATCAAGTCAGCGTGCTAGACTCCAAGCAGATCACTGGCTCTAATGAACTGGGGAGCCTCGGTCAAGCTACGAACCCCTCATGCTCCATGTCCTCATCTGTAAGATGGAGAGCGAATAGGCCTGACTTCCTAATCTGCTTTGAGGATTAATTACAGGAAGCTCCTCAGTAACAGCTGGTGCCAGTGTGTGATGGAGTCTGCTTTTTTCTTTCTTAACAGACTTGCTCGCTTTGTTACACTGTAACTGTTTTGTCTGTGTAGTGTGCACACCACATGTGTCCCTGGTGCTCAGGAAGTCCAGAAGAGGGGATCAGAGCTCCTGGAACTGAAGCCACAGAGGGCTGTGAGCCACTACATGGACTCTGGAATCTGGCCTACGTCCTCTGGAAGAATAGCCATGACCATTAACCTCCAGCCACCAAGGGGTAAATTTTTTTAATTAGAGTTGGTTCTTTTAAATTTTGTATTGTTTTTTAAGTAAATTTTTGTATTATAAAAATGAAACTTGGGGACTAAGAGACGGGTCAGCGGTTCTAGCCATCCCTCCAGAGGACCTGCCTTCAGCTACTAGCGCCCATGGTGGCTCACGACTCTCCTTAACTCTGGTTCAAGGGCATCTCTTCTGGTTCTGTGGGCATTAGGCATGTATGAGGTGCACAGACACACACGCTGACATGACATCCATAAACATAAAAAGGGAGAAATATTTAAAGAGAAAGCCTGATTTAAGAGCGAGGCCCCAGCCGGGCAGTGATGCACACCTTTAATCCCAGGACTTGGGAGGCAGAGGCAGGAGGATCTCTGTGAGTTTGAGGCCAGCCTGGTCTACAGAGTGAGCTCCAGGACAGCCAAGGCTACACAGAGAAACCCTGTCTCAAAAAAATAAAAACAACAACAGCAAAAGAGCTAGGCCCCAAGCCATGTATCAGACCACACTCTGGCATTTAACCATTCCCTTATCAGGGATGCCGACAGCCTGCCATTTCAGCATTTATAAATAATGGCATTTTTAAATGTTTATCTATCTTGGCACATATGTCTATATATAGACAGGTTGCATGTGTGTAGACAGGACCTGGGCCTTATGTGTAATGGGCAAATGCTCTGGCACGAAGCTAAAACCTCAGGCTCTAAGAAAAGACACAGCTTGGTCCCGCTTGGTCCCGCTGTTTGCTTTAATCCCCAGGGGGCCTTCCAGACCTGCCACTGCAGAGCTTCCCACAACACAGCCGGCCCCTCCAGAGCATGGAGAAAAGAACCCGGAACGTCTGCATAGGGCCAGAGCTTTGCCACAGAAGCACAGTGCTAGCCTTAGTCCCTAGCTCTGTGGAGCCCTGCTGTCCTGAACTCACTTTGTAGACCAGGCTGGTCTCAAGACTCACAGAGATGCGCCTGCCTCTGCCTCCCTGAGTGCTTGCTCTTACGTTTTGATAGCCTAACACAGGTGTGAGTCACATCTACTGTCTACTTCCCACTCTGAGGAGGGCCTCGGTGCACAGACACCCTCTCTCCAAGCAGACCCTCGGCTCCGGCCACTTTCTCAAGAGTACAGTCTACAGCACCATGAAGGCAGTTACCATCGCCAGAGACAAATGCAGCTCTGATCACTGTGATCTACATTTCAGACCCACATTTTCACCAGCAGAGCAATGGGGAGCTGGGTGGGATGGGGCTTGCTGCCCCTTCAGCACTCCGGAGGCTAGGCAGGAGTCGAGAGCAGCCACACGAGACACAGTGACAAGGCTCAGGGGCTCAGTTCTTGCGCTTTAGATGCTCTCACTGGAATTAACACTGAGTAATGCTGAGAAGCAAGGAAAGGCTAGTCTGGGCACTAAAAAGCAATGGAACCCTAAAAGCCAGGTGTGGCTCCTGCCAAGCTGAGTGACAAGGACAGGTACAAAACGTAAGCATCTTTATCTGAAAAGTATAGCAGTAGAGCCATTTTGGGGAGGATGCGATTTTATCCTAGAAATATTTCTACTTTTTGTGGCCCTATTCCCAGCCCCAGCTTCTTGTTAGACCTCCATATACTAACGTCCTAGGCGTTAGGATGTGTGTGCTGGCTTACCCAGCATACCTCACAGCATCGCTCCCAGCCAGCTCCTGGCTGGGCAACATCTGGGCACGACAGAGGGAGCTGCCCCGTGCCCTGTGGTGACTCACCAATGTTCACCGAGTCTTCCCAGTCTTCCAGCACCTCCGTGACAATAAGCACGTACACGTACGTCCTGTGCTTCCTCTCCTGGTTCTGAAGGGCACAGAGAGAACAGGGAGAGGTTCTCCTTAGTGGGCTAAGATGCTTCAACATACAATCCCATGCACTGCCCAGGGAGCCTGGACATGATGCCCTCTGCTTCTGCCGCTTGCCCAAAGGGGGTTCCACCAGAATAGAGAGGGCATGCCCTTTGGACAGATTTCTTCTCTTTTTAACTATGTCTGTGTATATGTGTGTGCATGTGCCCATGAAGCCCAGAGAAAGGTGTCTGACCTTCTGGAGCTGGAATTAGAGGCAGGTGTGGGCCCTCTGTGAAGACAGCGAATGCTTTGTTTTGTTTTTGAGACAGGGTCTTGCTGTGTAGCCTTCACTGTCCTAGAACTTGCTGTGTACACCGCTCTGCCCTTCAACTCAGGGAGACCCTCCTTCCTCTGCCTCCCAGTGCTGGGATTACAGGTGTGTGCCAACATGCCCAGCTGGCAAGCACTCTTAATAGACTCTTCAGGTCCAGGCTTTACACTCTTTTCCTTCTTTCCCCTAATCACAGTGTCACAAGAATATGGTGCCTTGGAGGAAAGGGAGTGCACAGAATGTGGGTGTGCACCACTATCATCGAAGTGAGCTGAGTAAGGCCTGTGTGCTTTCTCCCTACTGACCTCTACACTCCCATTTCTTATTTCCTAAAACCTCCTTTTACATCCACTCTTCCTGTCTACTCTCACCTTGGAAGAGCAGGAGGAATGGCAGGAAGGGCATAAACAACATTTCTACATGTCTGGGGCCAGAGTTTAACTCCAGAACCCACGTAATAAGAAGCTGGGCACAGAGGTTAAGCCTGGAATCTCAGCACTGGGGTAGGAGAGTGGGGGGTCTCTGGGAGCAACCTAGCCCATCTGGTTAGCCCCAGGCCTGCATCCTGACTCCACTAACCCTGCGCCTCTCTGTTCCCAGTTCTTTTTTAGGGGGGTGGGGGAAGGGGTGTTGGTTTTCCGAGACAGGGTTTCTCTGTGTAGCGTTGACTGTCCTGTACTTGCTTTGTAGAGCAGGCTGGCCTTGAACTCACAGCGATCTGCCTGCCTCTCTGCCTTCTGAGTGCTGAGACTACAGACGTGAGCCAGTATGCCTGGCTCTGTTCCCATTTTTTATCTCCTGAAACCTCCTTTTATACTCACTCTTCCTGTCTTTATTCTACTTTCCTCTCACCTTGGAAGAGGAGGGTAGCATGGCAGTAAGAGGCCCTTTCTCAAAAAAATGAGGTAGATGGCTTCTAAGGAATGACACGTGAAGCTGTCCTCGGGGCTACAGCCATGTACACATGTGAATCCATATAAACACAAAACAAAAAAGCCGAGGCCGGGTGGGACAGTGTATGTTTTTAATCCCAGCACTGAGGAAGCAGAGGCAGGTGGATCTCTGTGAGTTTGAGGCCAGTGTGATCTACAGAGCAAGTCCAGAACAGCCATAGCTATTACACAAAGAAAACCTATCTGGAAAGAAAGAAGAAAGAAGAAAAAGAAAAAGAAAAGCAGAGAATGTTAGTCTACTGTGCTACCCATTCTGACATTCAGGGAGACACACAGGCCCCTTCCAAGATCAGGACAACATGGCTATTAATGAGTCTTAGAACAAAGGGAACAGACGTAACAGACTTACCTCAAAAATTCCAACTAATCTTCCCAATGTCCCTTTTACTCCAGCCTGAAAGGAGAAAGAATGAACACAGTGAGTTGCTACATTGCCCAGAGCTTTCCCATAGTCTTGTAAATAGGGGCGTGGGGGCTGCAGGGATGGCTCAGTGTCTAAGAGCACGGGCTGCTCTTTCAGAAGACCTTTTTGGGGCCCAGCACCCATGTCTGGTGACTTACAACTGCCTGGAACTCCAGCTCCAGGGGATGTCACAACCAGAGTGGTCGCAGGAGAGTCCCTTCATGTCTCTCTAGTCTTTCTCACTCCTGAAGAGTTTGCCAAACAGTTGACTCATGAAGGCCAGTGAAGATATACCAAAAACATTTTTCACCATGTCACAATTACATGCTGAGCCAGGAAACAAGGTGAATGACAGAGGGACAGCAATGCCCAGGTTGGGGAACAAACATGGTCCAAGACAGACAGCAAAATGTGAACTGATATGTCCTTGGGGCCTGTGTACAAGAGGCTGCAACAGAGTCCAGAAGCCTCAGGACCCAGCAAACAGCCAGTCAATGAAATACCACCACAGGCTTCTCCTAGTGACGGGCATCTTGATGGACGATAACAAAGTGATGCAGAATGCATGTAGCATGCTCTTTATTTTTGTTGTTGTTTTTCTTTTTTGATTGTTTTTCGAGACAGGGTTTCTGTGTAGCCCTGGCTGTCCTGGACTCACTTTGTAGACCAGCCTGGCCTCGAACTCAGCGATCCGCCTACTTCTGCCTCGACCACCCAACATAGCTTCCATACTCTTAATACACACTCTTTCTGTCCAAGGCCCTTCTGATTGCTGTTTGGGTTCATGAGTGATGAACATTTCACTTCATTCCAATTCACTGGCTTTCCCAAGTCCAGAGCAGTTTCCACTTCCAGCTCTGCTTCCACCATGTTACTTTGGTTTCCACATCTCCCACCTCTTTATACAGTTGTTTATTCACTTAAAACTTTTTAATTTATGTCTATATGGTGTGTGCGTGTGTGCGCGTGTGTGGTGTGTTCTGGGAACCAAACTCGGGTCTTCCGGAAGACCTTGCACGCTTAACTGTTGAGCCCGCTCTCCAGGCGTGTTTTCTAAAATTCTTAAGAGAAACAAAAAAGACTGATTTTTAAAGGACTAGATTAGATTCCGGCCTGGCGATGGTGGCACGCCTGTAATCCCAGCACTCAGGAGGCAGAGGCAGGCGGATCTCTGTGAGTTCCAGGCCAGCCTGGTCTACACAGTTCCACAACAGCAAGCTCCACCTAGGGAGACCCTGTCTCAACAAAACAAACAAAACGACAAGACTCCTGGGTGACTTGTCTTTTGAAATTAACCTGCTATCTGTCTCAAGTCTATTCTTTTCTAGCCATTCACCTATGGTGGCTTTTGGTATTCTTGTGTTATACAAACTGCTTCTCTTGCATTTCCAACAAAGATTTTTCTTCCAAGTCAGCGATTTCATGAGCTAGCCAGGGAGTGGCCTGAACAAAGCTGTGCTCTTGGCAAGCCTAACTAGAAAGCCAGCTCCTTCTCTGCCTTGCTCCCAGGCAGCCTGAACACAAGCCACAGGTCTACCTTGGGTAGGGAGCTGCGGAAGCCATCACTTGACATGCGATGTGCTCTCCCCGGCGGCCACCATCTGTTTAATATACACTTTTCTTCAAGTCAAAAACTTAGCAATGGAATGAGCTCCAAATTAAAAGTACAAGCCAACCTGTGCTCTTTAAAAAAGACTTGTTTACTATTTTTATGTACATGAACACTTGCCTGCATGTCTCTGCAGCACGCGCAGTGCCTAGTGCCTGCAGGTCAGAAGAGGGGTCAGCTCTGATGGAGTTACAGCACGGACTCTTGTGAGCTGCCAAGCAGGCGCTGGGAAGCTGAGACTCGCTCCTCTGCAAGCCCAACACGGCTCTTAACTACCAAGCCACCGCTCTAGCCCCTCACTTACAATTTTGACAAGGCAAACAGTAACTTTTTAAGTCAGGGACTCACTTAGCCCACCCAGGCCCACCCAGGCCGGCCCTGCATAGCTGAGATAACCTTGAACTCTGACCCTCCTGCCTCCACCTCCCACATGCTGGGTCACAGGCATGATCCTCTAGCTTGTGTGTCGAGGAGATGGGACCCAGAGTCTCAGGCATGCTAGAAAAGCGCTCATCAGCAGGGTCAGCTCTGAATGTAACCACAGTAATTTCTGCATTGAGCAACAACAGCAATGGCTCACTTTGTCAGGAGCAGTTGGAAATCATAGAAAAGCATCTTTCAGAATGACACAGATGTGTTCTTATAAGTGTAGTACAGCTCAAAAAGTGCTGTCACTGCATAGAAAAATCCTCACTTTAATCTTCAACTTATAAAAGTTAACAGTTTATTTCTCCCTTTACTTTACTTTTAAACTAGTGGGGCATATACTTGACAGAATCTAAAGTACGCCCACCACCAATTCTCCAATTAAAAGCAGAGCTACAGCAGGCATGCTGGCTCAGGCCATTAATCCCAGCACTGAGGGGCAGAGGCAGGCAGATCCAGCTCTTGAGCTTGAGGCCAGCCAGGGCCTCACGGTGTGTTTCAGGCCAGCCTAGGATACACGGTGTGACCTTGTCTCAAACAAGCAAGCAAACCCAAACAAATAAAAACACAGAAACACTTTCCTATTTACCAGCTTTAAAAGCTGGAACTTAGTTTCTTAGAGGAAATCCCCTTAAAGAAATGTCAGAGGCCAGGCACAGTACCTCATGCCTGGAATTCCAGCACTTAGGAGACTGAGGCAAGAGGATTCTCTTGAGTTTGAGGACAGCCTGGGTCACCCTGCCTAAAAACAGCAACAACAACGAAGACAAGAAGAAAGCGGGCCGAGGGGCTTCTTGGGTACGGTGTATGTGTAGGAGGACTGCGTGTGATCCCTAGCAACACACACAGCAGTGCGGACAGACTGCAGTGCAGCCGAAGGCTGACAGAGGAGGGCTCTTCATGGCAGGATCCTCTGGGACCACTCCTCTCCGTTAGCTCATGTTTTCAGTTCCCAGAAGGCAATTCTCAACTGTGCAGTCTCGAGGGCTGCCGCAGTGTGAATGCGGGTATTTTTACCACCCACATGACCTCGATGCAGGTTGGGACAGGCGCCAAAGCAGCATCTGGCAGCACGTGCCTCGGGCATCTGACTTGGACGTGTGCAAATTCAGTTCCATCAGTGCACACTTGATCCATCATCTTTAGGTCAAACTCTGATCCAGAAGGGGTCTCTAGTAAATGACACTCTTTACACTGGTAGGGCTCTGCCCTCCATCACCCACGACACCGAGAGCACAGAGAGAGTGCAGAATGCTGGTCCAACATGTGGCAGGCCTGAAGTTTAATTCTCAATAGTGCAAAAGCAGCCAAGCGTGAGCCCGCCAAACAAGTACGCTGTGTCCATTCTAGTATTTTCTACCTAGTGAGCAAAATCGACTATTTGTTATTATTATTACTTGTTTGTTTGAAGCAGGTTCTTTCTATTAATCTGTCTGTGCTGAAACTAACTCACAGAGATCATTCTGCCTCTGCCTCAGTGCTGGGATCAAAGGCTTGCACCATCACACCCAACTTGAAAACCCTTAAAAAAAAAAAAAAAAGACACAAAACAAAACAAAATTGTGTCTGTTTCTGCTTGAGGATGTCTTGTACCTACACGGAAGAAATGTTCAAACCCATAAGTCTGAAAAGGCCATGTGGTTACACAACCCAGGCAAGCAGTGGCAGGCCACACAGGAGTCCACAAGGAGTCCCGCTTTAGCACCCAGGTGGATCAGCTCTTTCCAAATGGCTCTTTCCCTCACGATAGGTGTGTCTGGTAGGCACAGATGGCACCCTACTTGCAGGCACACCCCTCACTACCAGGGCACCCAGATTCTGTCCAATTGTACAATGTGGCTCAAATGGGGAAGGTATGCCTGAGCACAGTAGGCAGTGAGCATGGGCTCAGGGGTGCTTCATGGGACCCAATTCGGGTCAAAAGTTCCTAGGAAGATATCTCTTGGGGACTTGTGGGGAAGATTTCTACCACAATAGACAGAGAGGACAAAAAGAAACACTATACTTCTGGCCCGTCCAGCAGGGACCTGAAACCTGGAGCTACTGCAGTTACCTTGTGACCCTAAAGTGAAGGCCAAAACCACCAGTGAGACGCCGACATAAAGCCGTGACTGAAGCTGCTGACGCTCAAGTGGCCAACCTTGGACTGGAGAAGACAGGGTGGAAGTGAGCTCTAGCAAGGAGCATTTTCTCCATGCTGAAAAGCTCCTTCTTCCTTGATTCAAAGGCAGTTAGTTTTCTGTGGAAGATTAAGGATGGTGTGTTGAAACTCCCTGTACACGACAGAAAGCTCAGTCCCAGAAGGAGCCGCTGGGGCCAACTCTAATGTAAGGGCCGGCAGGAGGACAACCCACAAACAGTGTGGTCATCAAACACTTGACACAGGACAAGGACCACACTGAGGGTACCTAGAAATGGAGGAAAGCCAGCAGAGGCCAGCAGAAACAATCCACAAGGTTTTTACTTAAAACTAAGTATTTTAAACAGCAAAAGGGAGAACAGGGCTAGAGAGCGCTCAGATGTTAGAAGCACATCGGCTTTTACAGAGGACCTAGGTTTGCTCCGTGCACCCACAGCAGGAAGCTCACTACTACTTCCAACTCCAGTTTTAAGGGGTCACGTGCCTCTTAGTCCCCGTAGGTACTTAAAACTCATATGGCACACACACACATTCATGTAGGGACACACACATTAACAAAACAAAACAAAACTCTTTTTTAAAAAAGGAAAATCCACTGGGCAAAGAGGCACACACTTTTACTCCAAGGACTCATGGCGGCAGAGGCAGGCAGATCTCTGAGAGTTTGAGGTCAGCCTGGTCTACAAAGGATGCCCAAGGCTACACAGGAAAACCCCACCTCCAAAAAAGGGACATTAGTAAAATATTTCTATTGCCACTAGCTAGCCATTATCAAATATTAACATGTAATTTGGTACCTTAAAAATATATTTCTTTTAAAATTCATTTATTTATATACATTTGGTGTTTGGCATGCATATATGTCTGCGTGAGGGAGTCAGATCCACTGGAATTTGAGTTACAGACCAGAAAGCTGTATGTGGGTGCTGGGAATTGAACTCTGGAAGAGCAGCCAATGCTCTTCACCGCTGAGCCGTCTCTCCAGACCCCACATTTATATTTCTTATTTATTTTGTGTATATGCACAAGCCACAACACGTGTGAAGGTCAGAGGACAACGTTGGAAGTAAGTTCTCTTCTTCCATGCACACCAGAAGGTTAAACACAGCTGTCAGACTTGACAGCAGACTTGACAGCCTTTGTGCCTGCAGCCATCTTGCAGGCCCCAGAAATAATAATATTATTGTTGTTGTTAAAACTACCATAGCCAGGTGTGGTTACACAGGCCTTTAACCTCAGCACTCAGGGAGGCAGAGGCAAGTGGATCTCTGAATTAGAGGCTAGCCTGGTCTACAGAGTGAGTCCAGGACAGTCAGGGCTACACAGAGAAATCTGTCTTAAACAAACAAACAACAAAACCCAGCAACAAGCCTCTGGTACGCCTGCCCCTCTGCTGTAAGGAGCCCTGACAGGGCACCCACTGCCCTGTTCACTGCTCCTCTTTCTGTTCAGGCTTATACCTGCTTTTCACAGCATATGGCATTTTGTACAGGTTTCTCTGTAACAACAACAAAACAAAACAAAAACAAAAAACAATGACTCCCCTCATTGGACAGTTTTGGCTATGCTGATGCAGACAGCTCTAGTAAATTTGACTGATCTGTTCAACTTAGCTGTTTTAGGAAATTACCACTGTTTAGCCCCATAATAAAGATAATGTAAGGGGCTGGAGAGATAGTTCAATAGTTATGAGCACTGGCTGTTCTTGCAGAGGACCCAGGTTCGATTCCCAGCACCCACATGGTGGTTCACAACCATCAATAACTCCAGTTCCAAGGGGACCCAAGACCCATTCCTGGCCTCTGCCTATAATTCACCAACGTGATGCATTTACATACATGTGGGGAAAAGAAATAACAAAATCTAAACACAAAAGCCACTGTACCAGGGCCTTGTGTCCACATGGTCATGGGGTTGCTACAGCACTGAAAGGCAGACCTGTGCATCATCCTGGATGCTATTAGCGGTCTTCATCACAGCAGAGCAGCTGCAGCTCGGCTCCATCCCAGCTCTCCCTGGGCCCATGGCCTCTGAGGGACTTGGGCAGGGAGCTGCCCCGGTCCTCCCCTGTGACTTACTCTGGCTGACAGACTGTAAGTGGAGTGGCCTGGTGGCCCCACACGGAGGCTGCAAGGGCTCCCCACTTTTCTTCGTGGGACCCTGCGAGGATGTGACGATGCCTTTCTAGCTGCCCGAAGGATGGAGGACCACAGCTTCTCAGGCCTATAGCTTGCTAGTCTCTAACCCTGAGAGGGAGGCGGGATCAGAGCTAACAGCACAAGTGAGAAACCGGCACATCCGCTTCAGGAAATCCTGCCTCTTCAGGCCACTGCCTGGGAGTATTGTGTGACAGCACTTGAGGCACACCCCCCTCCCGTGTGCTGCCATCACTTTTGTTCCTCCTCCACACTCAGTGTTCACTGTTAGCTAATCCCCCTACTCTCTCCCTACTCAGTCAAGAGAAGTGAAGTTATATCACAGCGCTTTTCATTTTCTTTGCTTGGTGGTACTGCAAGATCTTGTGCCCCTTGGGGAAGCCCTTAACCGCAGAGCTGGCTAGAGCCTAGCCTTGACTTTTTTGAGTCAGGGGCTTGCCAAGTAGTTGAGGCCGTCTTAGAGTTCGTAATCCTTCAAGTTCCAAGTTAAAATCACGCACTTTCTTGTACATTCAAGGAAAGGTTGGGTTTTGTTAGGGTGGTGCTGGGGACTGAACCGGGGGCTACGTGTATGTGAAAAGCACCGTGTGATTCCACTCTGCCAAGCTGCCCTTGAACTTGTTATGAGTAAAGGATGACCCTGGGCCCCTGGTCCCCTTGCCTTCACTTCCCAAATGGCTGGAGTTGCAGGTGTGCACAACCATGTCTGCTCAGCATTCATGCTCTGATGTGAGAATCCAGTATTCTTTCCAGATGCTTCTGGCTTTTAAATTTATATGTTATTATTAGTGTGTGCACTGGGGCATGTGCATGACACAGCACCATGTGAAGGTCAAAGGACACCGCTGTGGAGTCAGTTCTCTTCTTCTACCAGATTTTATTATCTTGAGACAGGGTTTCTCTGAAACCCTGGACTATCCTGGAACTCACTCTGTAGACCAGGTTGGTCTCAAACTCAGAGATCCCCCTGCCTCTGTCTCCCCATTGCTGGGGTTAAAGGTGTGCGCCACCACACCTGGCTCTCTCCTACCTTTCTGGGAGCTCCTGAGTTTACATTCAGGTTTGCCCACTGTTTTCGCTTTGAGAGAGGATCTTGTTTGCCCAGAATAGCTCAGAGGCCAGGATCTTCCCACAGGCCTCAGTGAGGCGCTTTCCAGAACACAAGGCGGAGAGCTGAGGAGCCACCAACAGTCCCGATGCACACACATTGGTGCGCGCCATGCAGGGTCTCTAGGATGGGTACAAGTGAAGACTCTAAATTTACTTGCTGCGCAGTAAGCTCTGCCAGGCAGCTTGCCTCTGTAACTTCAGTGAGCTACAGCTGCTGGCACTACTTTTCAGGCAGAGCATGTGTCCAAGCCCAGTGTCCTGCCCATGGAGGCTCTGCCGTTAGTGTCTGCTGAAGTCACTGGGAACCCACGCACACCCTTCCTGATGCCTCAAGGTCCTTCCTGGAATGTGGAGCTGGATGGCAAAGCAAACCCAAGTGTTCTGGAAGGCTCTCCTGGACTCATTTCACTTAACAGGAGACTGGCTGTGGTCCCAGTAATTCAACTCTACTCGACAGGGTCCAACACAAGCTAGTCCTAACACAGCACAATGCTCCCAAAAGCAGATTCTAATCTCTGTACTTAGCTACTGAATTAACTGATCACCAATGGGTAACATTCAATTATGTGTGATAAGCTGAGTAAAAAGACAGCTTTTCTGTCCTTTTACATTTAGCTTTTGATACAGAGTTCTGGGATAGCCCAGGATAACTGTGACCTCCTGACCCTCCTGCCTCACCTTCCTGAAGGCTAGGAATCCAGGGTGAGTCACCTTTCTCAGCTCATATATCATTTCACTTCTGTTTTGGTTGGCTGTTTGGTTTCGGTGTTTTGTACAAGGTCTATGTGGCTCTGGCTGTTTTGGACCTTGCTGTGTGAACTAGGCTGACCTCAAACTCACAGATATCCACCTACCTTTGCTTCCAGAATGCAAGTATGAAAGCCATGTGCCACCATACCTGGCTATTTCAGCTGTAAAATGGCTGAAAGATAATTTGGATAGTTATTTAGACTGAAAGTGTGCTACCAGTATAATACCTTTAAATTAGGCCAATTCCTTTAGTAACTTCCTTGGACTGAAGACCTGCTGGCAATGTATGGCAACTAGCAAAATGAATGTATTTATAAACTCATCCTCCCTGTAACTGGGAGGCAGGGGAAGAGTTAAGTACTGACAGCAAAAAGCCCTGATTAGTACCTTAGGTGCTTAGTGTGAAGGAACAAAGGGAAGTGACAGGCTGTGACAGGGCTGGAGAGACAGATCCAAGCTCAGGAGCACTTGCTGCTCTTGCAGAGGCTCCACTGTTGCTGTTTGTTTGTCTGGAGAAAAAGGGCTTATCTGGCTCACAGGTCACAGCCCATCACCAAAGGCCAGGGCAGGAACCCAGGCAGCTCCTTTTACCTGCGTGGCCACCTTTCACCCCAGCAGTTTCTCACAAACCACACACACACACACACACACACACACACACACACACACACTGAATAAAGGCTGTTGGAGGAACAGGCAGGGGGAGGTAGAAAGATGCCCACTGGCCATGCAAGTGGCAGCCCTGAGTGGGCAGGTAAGGTGAAAGAAAGCTGTGTTACCCAGGAAGGAAGGAGAACAAAGAGGCAAGGCACTCAAGCTCAGGACATTCAGGGCAAAGTGGAGAGGAGGAGGAGGAGATGATGATAATAATACAACATTTACACAATTATATAATAATAGGAATTAATAATATTTAGGCAAGAGCTTATGTAGCGCTGGCTCGCCTGCAACTCACTGTGTAGACCAGGGTGTCCTTGAACTCAGAGACCCATCTGCCTCTACCTCTTGTATATGGGAATGAAAGGTGTGTGCTGTCATGCCCAGCATAGCTTTCTACATTTTTACTTGTGTGTGTGTGTGCTCGCGCGTGCGCGTGTATGTGCACCACAGCATATGTGTTGGGTCAGGACAACCTGCATGAGTTGTTTTCTCTTCCTGCCATTTGACTCCTAGGGCTAGAACTCCGGTTGCCGGTCTTGCAAGCAGGTGCCCTACCTGCTGAGCCACCTTGCTGGCCTTCCACCTCCTCTCTTACGTGTTTTTAATGAACTTCCAGTTTGCTTCTGTACCTGATATTTGAGAAGCCTTGAGAAGGCTACGGTGGAGAAGAAAGGCTATAGCAGGCAAAAATTCACAGAGAAGAAAACAGACCAAAATGCTACTGGTAGTATAAAAAATTTATTTTCTTTTTACTTTTCTGTTTCCAAATGTCCACATTAAAAACAAATGCTTGGGGGCTGGAGAGATGGCTCAGAAGTTAAGAACAATGGCTGTTGTTCCAAAGGTCCTGAGTTTAATTCCCAGCAACCACATGGTAGCTCATAACCATCTATAATGAAATCTGGTGCCCTCTGCTGGTATACAGGCACAAATGCAGGCAGAACACTATATGAATAATAATTAATAAATCTGTAATAGACACACACACACACACACACACACACACACACACACACACACACAAATACTTGGTGGGGCCTAGTGGCACTTGCCTTTAAACCTGAACTTGGAAGTGAGAGGCAGGTGGGTTTCTGTGGAGCCCTATGAAGGGGGGCTATATACAGAGACCTTGTCTCAAAAAATAAAACCAACAACACCTTGGCTGGGTGTGGTGGTATACACCTTTAGCCCAGCACTCAAGAGGCAAAGACAGGCAGATCTCCGTGAATTCCAGGTCAGCCTGATCTGCCATAGATGCTACCAGGCTAGCTGGGATACAAATGAGCCTGTCTACAAACACTGGGGCTGGAGAGCACTTGCTGCTCTTGCAGAAGGCCCAAGGCCAGATCCCAGCACTCATATTAAGACAGCTCACAGCTGCCTCTACCTCTAGCTGCAGGGGATCCAGCACCCTCTCCTGCCCTGCACAAGCACCTGCATACACGTGGCACACAGTCACAAATACAAGTAATAAATCTCTTAACGTACAAATACTACCAAAGGACACATACTTGAAGTAGAGACTACAAGGTGATGATGTTGTGAAATGTTCACAGGCTCAGCTGCAAAGTCACAGCCTTCCATAAAATGCACTCACCAAGCTGCAAACCCAGGAGCTGCAGACAGCAGGAGGGAGCCAGCAGTCATCAGACGTGTGCTAAGCTCAAAGGGAAAGCAGATGTGACAACTGCAGAAGACAGGCCAGCACCAACATAGCATAGATTCTGTGTGTGGGTACACGCATGCACATGTATGCGGGGCATGTGGGTGGCGCTCGGGGAGCAACAGCCAGCGTTCTCAATTACTCTCACTCCGTGTTTTGAGACAGGGTCTCTCAGGGATTCCGGAACCCGCCTGACTGGCTAGGCTGGCCGGCCGGAATGGCCTGGCTCCTCCGGCCTTCACCTCCGCACTGCTGAGAGGACAGGTATATACCAGGGGTGCCGAGGACAGAACTTAGGTCCTCACACGGTGCAGCAAGTACTATGCGCACTGAGCGCTTTCCAGTGGCTTCAGGCTCTCAATGTGTGCCAGCTTCTCTAACGTCAGCAGAAGGTGTTTTTTAAATTTTGGCTAATTTGATAAGGGCATGATACCTGCTTGTTTTTTAGTTTAAAAAAAAAAAAAATGTCAGGTGTGGTGGTCCACTCCTTTAATCGCAGAATCCAGAAGTCAGAGACACATGGATCTCTGCAAGTTTGAAGGCAACCTGGTCCACACAGCAAGTTCCGGGACAGTCAGAGCTATGTAATGGCTGGGCAGGGTTTGGGACACAGAGACGGGTGGCGGCAGCGACAGGCGTACAACAACCTGGTCCACACAGGGCATTCTAGGCAACACTACACAATGAGACCCTGCCTCAAAAGCAACAACAAAGTGTATGTGGATGTGGAGGCCAGTAGGAGGCTTGGCACCAGAGTCACCCGTAGCTGTTAGCAGCAAGGGTGCTGGGCTCTGCAGTCAAGAGCCATCTTGTCAGCCCTGACACCAGTGAGATGGGCCATGTATCTGTCTTTATTTACATCTTCCTTTCCACCTTTAGGAGAGAGCTACCGGCTCTCTCCAGTCCATCCACAGGTCTGAGCACCTCTGTGCAGGACCTTGCTGAACTCACACCAACACCCTCCCTCTACGCCTAACAGCAGGCGCCTGACAGTTAAGAGGTGACCACCAGTAACTCAGCAACCGGCATCTACAAGGAGGACAAAAGGAACTCCTGACCTGCCAAAACAGCCTTCTCCACAAGTGTAGAAAGGTGCGAGGCTGTTTGCGGTTGCTGTGACCACAGCGGCATGGGGGTGGTGACTGGCACACAGTAGGAAGGGGCCAAGACAGCTTGATGCAATACAAAGGACAGTCTGAGAGCAAGCACGGCTGTTTCTGAAGCTCTGCCACGCATTTTATGTGGGTGGGAAATCTGGTTTTAACTCTCGAAGCCTAAAATACAAATCTCTTCTAGTTTGTGAAGATTAGCGCCGGAGAACGTATCAGTTATGACACATTTACTCTAGAGAGGAGGTGAGTTAGATCATCACTTAGCGCACGGAGGGCGGCGAACAGCACAGCGAGTGTGCAAAGGCCCACCGTGGGGCCCCCTCACCACCCACAGCACCTTCTGTGTGAGTCAGCGATGCACGCCTGGGGTTGTGGCAGGTGGAGGTTCCCATCGGGCATGCTCCTCAGTCCATCTTTCTCAGTGTGGGTTTCTGCTGCTGTTTGTTTTAAAGGCAGGTCTCCCTGTTACTCCGGCTGGCCTGGCTTGGAACTCACAGATCCGCCTGTCTCTATCCCTGCGTGCTGGGTTTAAAGGGAACACCGCCATGCCTAGCTCAGTGCCACATTTCTGAGGGTCCCAGGATCCACCCTCAGGTCCTCATGCTTGCACAGTGCACACTTCACCCACTGAGCTGCCTCGCCAGCCACTCTCCCCTTCCTTGCTTTTGTTTGTTGGAGGCAGGTGTCCTGAGGATGAAATGGACCACTGCTCCCAAATGCCGGGGTTCAGGTGTGCTCCGCGCCCAGCTTATTAGCACCTTACTGACAGGTAAGGTCTCTACAGACGTCACATCTACACTGAGGCGACAGACCAAGCGGCTCCAGAGTTGGGAGGTTCTTTCCTGCCTTCTTTCTCTGTCTGCAAAAGCCCCTAACGGGCTGAAGGAGCCGTGGAGTTGATGTAAGTCACTAAGTGATGTCCTCCTGCTGCTGCTATCTAGTGCTCTCCATCTGTCACCAACCCACATAGCCTAGTCAACCATGAACAGCCCACATCACCACCAAGCAGCATTCCTTTTTTGTGACGGTCAGTGCTGACTGTCATCAGGCTAACACTAACCACACTAACAAACAAGCCTCTGGAGTACCTGTGAGCTATAGCCTACATTAGGGTAATGGAGGTCGGAAGGCCCACTGTAACTCTGTGTGGCAACATCCATGAGCTGGAGTCTTGGGCTGAATGACAGGAGAGAGGAAGCCGGCACCATCATTCATCTTTTGCCTCCTGCCTGGGTACAATGTGACCAAATGCCCCAAGCTCCTGCCCACACATCCTCCCTCTATGCCACAATAAAGCCATCCTCTCTCCAGCTACTCCCATCAGGTATTTTATCAAAACAAGACAAGCAACCGGCATACCACCCTCCCCCGAGCTCCTTCTGAAATCAACAGGCACAGTGGCAGAAAGAGCCACCGTGGGCTCCACAGCACTGTCCTGGACACACTGGCAGCTCTGCTCACTTTAATTCAGTCTCACGTTTCAGCAGGGACAGATGTACAAGCCAATTAAAATCTTACAGTGCAAGCTGGTTGTGGTGGCCTGTAATCCCAGCACTCAGGGAGGCAGAGGCAGTTGAATCTCTATCAGTTCGAGGCCAGCCTGGTCTACAAAGTGAGTCCAGGACAGCCAAGGCTACACAGAGAAACCCTATCTAAAAAAAAAAAAAAAAAAAAAAAAAAACAGAAACAAAACAAAAAAAAATTTAGTGTAATTTAATTGGCTGTGAAGCAGAAAAGGTCTGGGTTCAAGGCCAACTTGGGCTATACAATAGGACCATATCTCCAAAATCTACCAGTCTATTACTATGTCAATGTAATCAATTTTTAAGAAGTCCTCAAATGAGTGGCTTGTTCGCACTGTAGTGAGTGCGTGCTGCGGGGGAGATGATGTTCGCTGGAAAGCTGGGATCCAGCTCCCACTCAGCCAGCATTCTAGCATGAGCTCCCCTCCTGCCCCAGAAATAGTTCACTATGGTCCTTTTTTGTTCTTACCTGAGGTACAAGCAGGATCAAGGGGAGCCACCATCAACCCTGGGCAGATACCATGGGGCAGACTACGAAGGCTGCAACAACTGAGAAGCAGCTGTGAACTCGGATGTGGCAGGAGGCAGGCCGGCCTGGAGGGCGCTGCAGCAAGCAGACATTCTAAACTCTGTCGGTGGGGAGAATCTTCAACTAGGATGACAGTCCAGCCCGCTATGGGAACTATTTTTGCACAGAACAGTGTGCTAAACTGTGAGGGAAGGCAGTAAGTCAAAGGGCAGCCCACTAACCTGGGCAGTGAGCCCAAACAGCAAAAGGCCGGAGGAGCCAAGGAATGGCAGGAAGGGCAATGTGGGGGTGGGCAGGGGTGGGGGAGCGCTGCAGAGAGCTGGCTGCACCCTGCTCTGCACATGTCCTACTCTGTGTCCGGTTCTCTATCACCATGAGAACACGCGTGGCTCACCGAGACATGTGAAAGGCAAGGCTCTTAAAAACGGGAGGTGGCAGTTTCAGATCCAGCCCCTCTCCCTTTTGCCCAAAGTTTTGCATTTCCTGCATAATGACAAGAAAGACTAAACCAGCTAGGCTTGGTGGCGCACACCTTTAATCCTGGTCTACGGAGCAAGCTCCAGGACAGCCAAGGCTGTTACACAGAGAAACCATGTTAAAAAGAAAAGAAAGGGGGCTGGAGAGATGGCTGCGTGGTTAAGAGCACTGGCTGCTCTTCCAGAGGTCCTGAGCTCAATTCCCAGCAACCACATGGTGGCCCCCAACCATCTGTAATGAGATCTGCTGCCCTCTGCTGGTGTGTACGCATACATGCAGGCAGAGTACTGTGTAGTTAATTCCTGTGCACTGTCCTGTGACTCTCACATGTGAGATAGTATGGTAGACAATACACACATACACACTGGGGGGGAGGGGGGACAACCCAGCCATAGAACAAAAAGATGAGCTTTCCAGAGCTGGACATCAAACCAAAATGTGCTCTATAAGACAGAACTATCAACACTCACAAATGCTAACCTCAAGCAGGAAGACGCATGCGCACAGCTCTGAGTAGCTTCTCTCTAGTCTCTACAACCAGCACTCTGATATTTTTGGTTGTGAGCCTAGCCTTTAACGGCTGAGCCATCTCTCCAGCCCCAACCATCACTCTTATTTCAGGTCTTTACCAGCCTGAATCCACAACTCATGCTAACAGCTCAGACATCATTTGGCCTTAGGCACTGTGAAAATGGCGGAAGCCAGCTAGATTTAGACCAGACTCCTGCAGCACGGGTCCTTTTAACTGGGCCACAGCCTCATCCTCTTGAAAGAACCGCACAAAAGTCCTGAGAGGCCCAGGTCTAGGCAAGCAAAATACAAAGCCACAGTGCCCTCAGAAGCTGCCCTGAGCACACCTAGATCTCAGACCCTGTGAGATGGGAGACCCTCATCTTGCTCCAGAGAAAAAGAAAAGCTGCCATCCATGTTCCTGCCCCTCCTAACACTTCCCTCGGGGGATGTCAGACAAACCCCTCTGATCTAGCACATTCACAAACAGGTAAGTCCTCCAGACCTCTCCCTAGAGGAAGGCCCATAGCATGTCACACTCACTGTTCTTTCAAATATTAATTTTCAGATTGCAGTTTTTGTTTCCTTATACTTCCTATAAGGTGTTAATCTCAATGAGGGCAAAACTCAAATCTGTTGCGTAATTTCTGTATTTCTTGCAGGGGGCTCAGGGCTTGTTGCAGGACAGAATGGGCACAGGCCACTTGCTGAATAGCCACACAACATTCAATTGGTGAGAAGCTTAAAAAGGTGCAGATCTGCAGGGAATTCTGTCCTACTTTCACAGTCATGGACTCTCAGGAGCTGATGGATCCCTCATCCACTATGCCCCTCTTCCCTCTCGGTTAGCAGGGACCAGAATGGAAGGGTGGCAGATATGAGCAAAGCAGTCGTTACTCACATGAGTCTGGGCCTGCTCAGAGCCGAGCCCACGAGCAACCAGGAGACTCCAATCTGACTAGGTTGAGAAGGATTTGCTAAGGGATAAGAACAGCTCACAGAATCACACTGACAGGTGAGGAGACAAACCTTCAGGCCAAGGGGCTGCTGCCTCTAGGAGGGTCCAGGAAGCAGCCAAATAAAAGCAAAAGAAACCAGCCAAACCAGGAAGCAAGCACTACTGCTGCCAACTGTAGAATCGTGTCTCCTTTCTGGGACAGGCCAGCCCTGTGGCCAAGCCTATGCAGGGCTTTAGACTGCGCCCCATGGGAACTTAGCTTCGTCCACATCCACAAGTCTGGAAAAGCCCTCTGGCCTTCTGGTCCCCCATGCACCAGGTGCCTGGGATGGATGTGGAGCTGGCCCATCCAGAGCTGAGCCTCCAGGGGCACCTCCAGTTCCGTTGGGAAGCTGAGAACACCTCTTCATAAACGTCAACCGCAGTCACCTGGAAGCGTATGGGCATCCTATCTGCAGCTCTGGGTGGGGCCAGAACTCCCTGTTTCTAACACGCTGCTGGCCAGTGCTGAGGGCGCCAGTCTCCTACGCACACTCTTGAAGGAGGACATCACAGGTGCTGTCTTTGTTGACACACAGCCAGGCCCATATGCTTCCGCACTGTCCCTCTGGCTGTCTCTGTGATAGAGACTGATCATATGGCACCTGTGTTGTGCTTTTGTCTAACTGCCTAAGGTTGTAGATTATCAGTGTTTTGTTTTTTCAGAGTGTCTCAGGTAGTCCAGGCAGGAGTCTCCTGATCTTCCTGCCTCCACCTCCCAAATGCTAAATTCCCGGGTGTGCATCACCACACCTAACCACTCATTCACACTTACACTGTAGAAAAACATGTTAAGTTAAAATAGAAATAAATTTCTAACCAAATAAAGATTTTATAGCCATGTGGTAGTACACAGGCCTTTAATCCCAGCAGTTGGAAGGCAGAACCAAGTGGATCTCTGTAAGTTCAAAGCTAGCCTGGTCTACAGAGTGAGTTCCAGGGCTACACAGAGAAACACTGTCATGGCAGAGACCCTCCTGCTTTGTCTCCTGGGTGATAGGATTAAAGGTGTTTGTTTGAGACAAGGTTTTGATCTGTAACTTACTTGTCTTGAACTCAATTCAGTATGTAAACCAGGCCCACCTCAAATTTACAGTGATCCTCCTGCCTCTGGCCCAGTGTTGGAACTTTGGGTGTGAAACACTACAGTAGGCTGCTCACTCTGAAAGGTTCTCAAAGCCGAGCAGCAGCACACAGCAGCTCTACAGGCTGGAGAACAGTCGGCCTCTGGCAGAAGCTAGTGTGAGCATGCTCATGGGAAATGACTCTGAAACACCAGACACAGTCTGCTGGAGGATTCAGGGAGAAGGGTCCTTTTCCTCCAAATGTGAGCAAACATGCAGACCGTGTGTTTGAAGGTGAGAATCAAACAATGGTGGCCAGGCTGCTACCACAAGGAGACAGGCCAGAGTAGACAAGAGCCAAAGTAGCAAGGGCAGTGGAGAAGGGAGGACTTAAGAGGGGCATGGCCACTGCCTGCAGGGTGCCAGTCCAGGTGTGGCTGACAGAGGAGAGAGACAGAGAGCAAGAATGGCAGAGCCTGAAGAATGCTCTGGGGAAGAAAACTCTCCGGAACTTCAGTAAGAGCCAACCAACAGACACGCCAGGCAGAGCTGTGCTGCTGTCCGCAGGGGGTCACGTAGCTCAGGCTGCCTCCAATTCACTCTGCTGCTGAGGACCTTCAACTTGTGGTCCTCCTGCCTCCCCTTCTCAGTGCGGGGATTTCAGGTGTGCACACGATCCCTGCTGATACAGTGCTGGGATCAACCTCAGGACGTGAGGCATGCTAGGTAACCACTCTCCAAACTGAGCCACAGCCGAGCCTGGAAATGTTTGTTTGATCTTGGAAGTGCTGGAGTTGACCCTTGCACACGCTAGGCAAGCACTTTACCACTGAACTGTCTTCTCGGGGCCCTAGGAGTGTCCTAAGTGGTTCTGTATGTGCAGAGAATCAGACCTGACACTCTCTAGAACAAGCAAACAGATCTTTAAAAATACTGTGTGTGCCAAGGAAGACCACGAGGCAAGAAAAGCACACTGCTGTGTTCGCCACCCATTCTGAGTGAGGCTGTACTCAGAGCCAAGCATGGTAGTGCCAGCACAGGCTATGGGAAAACATCAGTTTCTTCCTCTTCACTTCCCCTCTTGGACTTTCTCTCTCCCCTGGACTGTCAACAATTTTAGAGTGGAGAGAACCTCTGAGGACTGAACACTGAACCACACACCCCCAGCCCTCCTAGGCTGGAAGTTCCCACGAGGTGACTTGATTCTTCTGGCACATTTAATAAGGCCTGGGTGTGGTCAAGGACATCAGCCCATGCACAAGCAAAATGTGCCTGAGTCCTGTCATCTCTCAACTTGTACCAGCACTAACCAGCTCACCAGCATGTGACAGGCACAGGGCCTCACCCCCCCTTCAGGTAACTGAGAATGAGCTACAATGAGCAGCTGGCTCCTCTTAGCACTGATATTTGATCTCTGACAAGTAGCAGAGGTGATGCTGGGAGAGAGCCACCAGAAGTCAGGAAGGCCTGACAGGTGTCACTAGATAACGCCACTACCCACACTGACTTCCTCCAGCAGAGAATTCACAGACACTGCAGCGGTGAGGGTGTGGTCCCCATCACTCGATGCCTCTCTGTCGTCACGGGCACACTGGCAGGGTACAGTGGGACCCACAGGACAGGCCATACCTCCTCACAGACTTCCCGGACTGCTGCCACACTTGGCTCCTCCTCGGGCTCCATGCCTCCACCGGGGACAATCCATCGGTCTGGATGGCGGCTACTGCTCACGAGCAGCACCTGAAGTCAGAGGACACAGTGAGGTCACACTCAAGAAGAGACTCACAGATCAGTCCAAACAGAAAAAAGGACACAGTAACTAAGGACTGGCTCTTGTTTACACCTCCAAATAACGTTTTACGAGGTAGTGCATCATGTTGGGAACAGCAGGCACTCTGCCCAGGACATGCCAAGGGCATCTGCTGGGAACAACCTAGGCTATGGTTTTTACCCTCCCCTCACACTCAGCTGTCTCACATTTCTCTTCCATCTTCTCCTTTTCCTAAAGCCCTCAGAACATACAGCTGATGAGGTAACAAAACAGGTAGAACTGACAAGCCTGGAAAAGCTGAAAAGAGGACCAGGAAAAGGAGGTCGCTGGCTGTGGAATGCCCCCAGGCTACAACTCTGCCCTGAGCCCACAGTGCACTCCCAGAGCTGAGCCTGCCCTGGCTCTGGAGCAGCAGTCCTTGCACTACTCAGCTGCAATGACAGCTGATGAGCAGAGTTCTTTTCTTTGTTGTTTTAAATGCACCTTTTGTGCATGGAGCATGTCTTTGCACCCTGTGCAAGACGGCCAGAACTGGACACTGGATCTCTAGAACTGGAACTACAGACAGACATGAACTGCCATGTCGGTGCTAGGAATCAAACCTGGGTCCTCTGGGAGATTAGCCAGTCTCTTAATTCCTGAGTCAGCTCTGCAGCCCTGGGTTCTTTTAATACACGCTGTCCTCACAAGTTCTGATCTAGTCTTCTCTTAAAAGACAGGGTCTCATGCAGTCAGTCTGGGCTGGCCTGGACTCTTGAGCCTCTGCCTCTACTTCCCAAGTGCTGAGTTTAAAGTGTGCCATCATGCCTTGGCTGGAATTTAACTTAAAATGTTTATTAAGAAGTAGAGAGCCGCAGGTGTGACGCATGCTTGTCATCCTAGCACTCAGGGAGGCAGAGGCAGGAAAATCTCTGTGAGTTCGAGATCAGCCGGCCTACAAAAAGTCCAGGACAGCCAAGGCGACACAGAAACCCTGTCCAAAAACAAAAACAACAAACAAACAAACAAAACCCATAAAAACAACCTAAAAAAAATCTTTAAAGATATAATTTTACTAATTCAGACTCAGCCACCATTCTGATGATGACTGAAATACGTTTTTATAACATACTTTATATGTCTTTTATAACGTATAACTCCTCTATTTTGAAAATGCAAGTTCTGCTTTGAGCAATGTAACGTTCTGCTCTGCTAACGAAAACACTTCCAGATCCCTTAGCTGGTGTGTACAGGTTGCTTTCCTTATGCCACGGTCCAATACCCAACAAGAAGCAACGTCAGAAAAGTGGGACATTTTTCCTCCTGGCAGGAAAGCCATGACTGCTGGGTGGTCTCACGCCAGTGGAAGCAAAGGCACCCATTTCCCATTTCTGTGGGTCAGGAAACAGAGACAAACTGAGCCCAGTGACTGCCAGTTAGGCCCATGTCCAAAAGCTTCCACAACCTTCCAAAATAGTGCCAGCAGCTGGGGCCAAGCGTCAAACACACAGCCTGTGAGGAACATCTGCGTTCACACCATATCCTTCATGCATAATGATAGGACACTGAAATCTTAATATGGACAGGACATAAAACTCACCACTGAAAACAAAGGTTCTCTTTGGACTACCCAGTTAAAATACAAAAATTAAGTAAAAATGGACTAGTAACCTAAATACAATTGCAAAAACTATGACGCACTGGGAAGAAAATAGGAAACCTCTGTAATTCCAGGTTTAGCAAGCTATACCAAATTTGTAAGACAGGACCTCAAAAGCAGAGTAGCAGAGTGAAAACAAGGCAAGCTAGCCTCCAAAACTCAAAGGCGCTGGACCCAAGGAGTGTACTCTGTTCTCAGGAGTGTAGCAGCTTTGGCAGGAGAGATGGCCCAGGCCCAGGCACTGGCTGCTCTTCCAGGGCCTGGGCAAGTCTCCACCTGCACTGCCAGGGTGTAGTGTGCATGGCAGGGAGAGGTTGTGGGTGCTCTCCAAAGGTTCTCCACAGTGATTACCTGCAGCCCACGAAATCTCCATGAACGAGCCACACAGCAGAGAATGGCATGCAGCAGGACATGCACCTGGCACTCCAACCATGGCACTCTGCAGACTCAGCAAGGCTATTTTCCTGTGTGTGTGTGTGTGTGTGTGTGTGTGTGTGTGTGCCTGTGTGTATCTGTGTGTGTCTCTGTGTGTCTCTCTGTGTGTGTGTGTGCCTGTGTGTGTGTCTGTGTCTGTGTGTCTGTGTATGTGTCTATGTGTGTGTCTGTGTAGTATATATGTCAGTGGCCAACTTGCAGGAGTCGATTCTCTCCTTCCACCATGTGGGTTTCAGGAACAGATGCAAGTTGTCAGGCCTGGCAGCAGGTGCCTTTACACAAAGGGGCATCTCTCTAGCTGAGGCCCACTACTGTGTCAGACAGCTATGCTAATGCCTAGGTGGTACAAGGGCTACATGACTACCTCATCACTATGCTCTGTGAACTGCCCAACACACAAGTGTTTTGTCATCACTTAACACAAGTCTCCTCATAAAATATAACCAATACAAAAGTAAACAATTCTGTGCCCTGTTTGAATTCAAAAGAGGTGTTTTCAGATAGAATTTTTAAAATTTTTAAATTTTCTATGTATCAGTGTTTTGCTGCATATATGTCTGTGTACCATGTGTGTGCCTGGTGCCCATGGAAGCACTACTTTAGAACGCCTAAGACTAGAGACACAGTTGAGAGCCACCTGTAGGTGCTAGGAATTGAACCCAGATCCTCTGGAAGAACAGGCAGTACTCTTACCCGCTGAACCATCTCTCCAGCCCTAGAGAATGTTTTAAAGGAGAGCTACCACACTTCCACATAACAGCCCATGAAATGTTGGTAAGATGCTTTGGGCTAAAATGAAGTCCTATATAAACTGTTGATAAAGGATCACAAGCTCAAGTATTAGGAACTTCAATTCCTAGGATTTTAAAGCATTTTAACCTTCAAAAGCATCTACTTTAAAATTTTAACACTATTGTTTAGTCTACAGAGGAACTAAAAACAGAAACAAAATACGGCTCAGTGGAGGTGCTGCTGGGGGCCACCTCCACCAGGCTATTTCCAGCGGAGCAGTTCCCTGCCTCCTTAACAGGAGCGTGCACTGCGTAGGTGCCAGATAACTGCCACTCTTCTCTCTTGACAAGATGGAGGCATGGGTGTGGTCACACCATCATGCACAGAATCATTCTTCAGCATGAGCCCTATGAGTGTAAACGACACAAGTGACTGACTCTGTGGCTTGGGGAAGAGGTAGCATGTCCCTTTAAGACCTTGTGTACAAGCCAGACACAGTGGCATAGGCCTTTAATTCCAGCACGAGGGAAGCAGAAGCAGAGGCAGGCGGATTGCTGTGAATCAAGGCCAACGTGGTCTACAAAGCCAGTCCAGGACAGCCAGGGGTACAGAGAAAACCTGTTTCAAAAAACACAGACAGACAGATAGGTAGATAGATGGAGAGGGAGAGAGAGAGAGAGAGAGAGAGAGAGAGAGAGAGAGAGAGAGAG
>REGO01000445.1:734133-749506 GCA_010120015.1 Rhombomys opimus | reverse complement strand
AGAGAGAGAGAGAGAGAGAGAGAGAGAGAGAGAGAGAGAGAGAGAGAGAGAGAGAGATACAGATTAGATTCCCTATGTGTAGCTCTGGGAGCCTGGAACAGGTGTTCCGGACTCCCTCGCAGGCACAGAAGAGCTCCAAGCTCCGTGTCTAGGCAACTGCTGCCAGAAGAATACAATGTATTCAATACTCTGACTTCTCAACTTCACTGAAACAGATAAGCATCTCCATTCCTGACCTCGCAACTGGGTATTTCCTCCTCAGGGCTGAGCTATAGGATCACACTGGAAAGCCCCAGCTTGTGCACAGCCACATTCTCTATTTTCTCTGAAAGACAGGCTCATAGAAAACAAAGGCAAGCATCAATCAACTGCTCATGTGCAACCTACCTTAAGGCGTGACAGAGAAAGTACAGGTGTGTGCTGTCAGCTTGCGGTACCAGACTGCTCTAACTCCCACCAGCCCACATCACAAAGGAAAATCCAGCTCTCCAGCCTTCTCAGCTTTACAATGAGGGGGCCCCAAGTCTCCAGGTCCTCCTCAGGAATAACGTTTCTATAACACTAATCTTATACAAGTGTCTAGATTGTGGTTCCTAGTTCCACTTGCAAATTTTTTATTTTTTTCAATAATAAGATATACAAGAGGACAAATTGAAAAGCAGCTCTTGTAGCTTGGCACAGTAGCATATGCCTGCCATTTCAGTACTTTAGGGGCTGAGGCAAGAGGATCAGGAGTTCAAGGCTAGCCTGGGCTACTGAGACTGTCTGCACAAACCTTTGAAGAAAAAGGCATAGCAAGCTCCCCTCTTACTTCTACGCCCAGACCCCTGCGACGGCTTTGGGCCAGTACAGCACAGCACAGCTCTTCCCTATAAACGAGCACACGCAATGCCTATCCTTTTGGTGCCCGAGGGTAACAGTGGACCATCCACACTGTCCACGTCACTGTCCCACGTGTGCACAGATCAGCACACCACACCGAAAGGCTTGCTTACTTGTTCACTGTGGGTGTTGTGAGAAAGGGCCTTTACCTGAAATGCCTGGGCTCAACTCTCCGGCTAAGACTGCCTCTCAGCAGTGCCTAGCTCTCATCTAAACCTCTTGTGATTTTCTGTTTTGTTTTTCAAAACAGGTTTCTCTGTGAAGCCCTGGCTATCCTGGAACTCTTGGCAGACCAGCTTGGCCTCCAACATGAAGATCCGCCTGCCTCTGCCTCCCAAATGCTGGGACTAAAGGTGTGCAGCACCACAGTCCAGCACCTCTTGTGATTTTTAGTTAAAGCTCCTTTAATTATAGAAGAGTTTCAAATATACTTAAGAGTATAGAGAAAACACAATGAATTCTCAAGTAATTGCCAGCCAGCTTCAATAATTAAGGCTTTGCCAATCTCATTTGACTTACCTGTAGCCCACACTAGTCAGTATTTCAAAGCAAACTCCAGACATCAGTAGGTTTTTATTGCTGAATACTTGTTTTCTTTCTTTAATTGACAAGTTAACACAATACCCATAATGCCATTTCTGCACTTAGCAGGACAGACAGTTCCTTATGCTGATCTAGGAACATGACCACACTCGATCTCTCAGGTAGTAACACACACGTTTCCACGCCTATTTACAACCCTGGCAGCAGATCCCACGGGCTGCGTTCATGGGCACACAGCTCTCTCAGACACTGACCATGACAACTGGCCTCGCACGCTGCCTCCAGGCTTCCCCCACAGAACCTGCATCCTCAAGCCCTCATTCCACACAAACCCTCCTTCCGTCAGTTGTTCTTGTCAGGGACTTTGTCCCAGCAACAGCCAAGAGGAACTAAAATAGCTCCCTCCCCACAAGCCATCGCCACTGGGGTCCACACCACCAGGGACAGCTTGTGCTTGGCCTAGCCCTCCCCTAATTACCATGTGTGTGTGCTCTGCCTGCACGCATGTGTGTGTGGCACAGGGGTATCAGGCTGGCAGGAGAGATGGCTCAACAATTAAGGGCCTGCTCTTCCTGAGGACCGAAGGCTCAATTCCCAGGACCCACGTGGCCGCTCACAACAGCCAGTTCCAGGGGATCCATAACCCTCTTCTGGTTTCTGCGGGCACTGCATGCACATACATACAGGCAGAATGGCTATTCACATAAAACAAAAAATAACTTTTCAAAAGGGGGAGGCATCAGCGCCGCTGGAACTGAAGTAACAAACATTTGTGAGTTGCCATGTGGGCTCTGGAAACTGAACCCAGGACCTCTGAAAGGACAGCACGTGCTCTTAACTGCTGACCATCTTTCCAGTCCCTCTGAAGACTTCCTGAATATGGTTATACCATAGTTTAGGTAACCAGCCTCTTTGTTTTCTCTTTGTTGTGCTGGGAAGTGTGCTGGGTGAGCGCCCCGTCACTGAGCCACACGCAGCCCTCTCCCTGGAGACTTGGGGCACTTCCAGTTTGTGCTGCTAAAATCAAGTCACGGTGAGTAGTATCCCTTTCCACCAACCACTTCCCACACGGGAACACGCTAGCAGATTACATAATTCACCCAGCTAATTCTCACTGGCAACGAAAAGCTTACTGGGTATTAGGGTGTCTTAGTTACTTTTCTATTGCTGTGAAGAGACACATGATCAAGGCAACTTATAAAAGAAAGCATCCAATTTGGGTCTCACAGTTCTGGGTGGGGGGAGTTATTGAGTCTACTAATTGGGAATGGGGTGAGCTTCTTGAACCTCAAAGCCCACCCCCAGTGACACACCTCTCCCAACAAGGTCACACCTCCCAATCCTTCCCAAACAGTCCCACCAACTGCAGAAAACAAACATTCGTGGCCTATAGTGGCCACTCTCATTCAAAGCACTGCATATGATTTGATTGTGGAATGTTCCCAGGAATCTCCTGCTTTCCCAGTACTTGGTCCCTTGCTTGAGGCCCTATTTTCACTATGGCAGAACCTTCTGAGGAGTCCCGGCTGGCAGAACTGTGACTTGGAGCATGCCTATGAAGGCTGTGCCTGCCCCATGTCTGGCCTGCGTGCTCAGCTTCCTGCCTGCTGCACTGCAAGCACTCTGCCCTGTCTTCCCTGAGCCCCAGTCATGCTGACATTCCCAGCTGTGAGTTACTTCCGCCAAGTAGACGGTCAGAGTAATGCAAAGGAGACTAACACAGAAAGCCGAGCCAGGCCAAGGCAGCAACTAACCCTGAACATGGAACCAGTTTGTGGGAGGACGAAGAAGAGGTTGGAAGCGCGGGCTGGGAATCCTGGGCCACTGTAAGCCTCGCTTAATAGTAATTCCTCTGTGAGTTAAAAAGACTAGTATGGGGCTGGAGAGATGGCGCAGTGGTTAAGAGCACTGGCTGCTCTTCCAGAGGTCCTGAGTTCAATTCCCAGCAACCACACGGTGGCTCACAACCATCTAAAATGAGATCTATTGCCCTCTTCTGGCCTGCAGGTGTACATGCAGATACAACATTGTCTACTATTTAATAAGTAAGTCTTAAAAAAAAAAAAAAAGATTACTGTGATGGAAGTTTTGGTTTCTTTGTAAACTCAGTTATGTTATGTAAATATGCTTTTGTTTTATTCCCAAATGTGGGATTTTAGTTGGGCTCTAGTTTGTCCGCACCAGTCTCGTGTGTGGCTTTTGCCGGCTGGTATCGGCCTTCCACATGCAGCCCGGAGAGGGCCATGGTCTAGGACTCTGAGGATATACATTAAGAGCTGAGAAAGAGAAGGTGTGGCATTAGTTGTTGGCTTGTGGCATGTAGCTGAGACCAGAAATGATATGGCGGTTTGGAGCAGGCAGATGGAGAAAAACGCTTCAGGGCCCAGCAGTGTGAAGGAGACCCCTGGCTGTGTCTGTGGATGATGGAGATGGTACACAGCCCTAAAAGAACCCCTTGACCCTAAACAGCCAGGTAACCTTTACCCTAACAGCCTCACTAACCTTCTGTCTCTCCTACTTAAGGCTGGGGGGGAGCGTTGGTGGAAGGGAAGAGGAGGCCTAAACACCCCAAATAAAGTAGAGTTTTAAATAGGACCGATACAGGTGGCTCTCCACTACAGACTAGCATGTCAAAGACACCGACAATAAAAACTGTTCTCTCAGGTCTCAGTGGGAACTCAGCTCCACAAATCCCATGCTGCCTTTTGACAAGTAATCTAAGATTTGTTCAAATCCTAAAAATCTGAGGTTGAGCTTAAGAGTGATGGGCTGATAGTTCTCAGTTGGCAGTGTTTGTCCACCATGCATGCTCATCTAGTTCCCAGCGCCTCATAAAATCAAACATTACAGCACACGCTCATCTCAGCACTTGGGAGGTGGAGGCAGGAGGATCAGAAGGTCAAGATCATACTAGGAAGTTGACAGCCAGCCTGGCCTGGAGTACAAGAGATGTTTCAATGCCACTCCCACCCCTATCAAAAAAAAAAAAAAAGACTAATTTATTTATTTAGCAGAGGAAATTCCAGAGAGTATACATCAGCCTATAGCTTTGTCAGTGTTTACTGCTTTTGGCCTTATAATTTGGATGTGGAACAAAAAGCATAGCAGGAAGCTGAGAAAGAGTTTGGGAGCACATGTTCACAGCTCTAGATGAAGCAAGCCCTGGGATGACAATGCTGTTTAAAAGGCAGGACCTCTGGGAAGGCCCCAGGGTATAAAACTACAAACCAATTTCAAGGAGCCAAAGGAGTCCACTGCTGGAAAGGGGCTGTGCAGGAAAATGCTGTCACATGGGCTCTCAGAGGACATGCAGCCACAGTCTCCCAGGCCCACCGGGCCGTCAGGGGCAGGCCGCATGCCTACCCACACGGTGCTAGTCTGCAGGTCTGCAGCATTAGAGTGACAGGGCGATAAAGGCTTAAACTAGGGTTCAGAAGAAAGCAAGGAAGGCCAGGCACCACTCTGCAGGGTGAGATTTCCTTCAGGCTGTGTGACACCGTGACAATGGAGATCTCAGGATGGCTGCTGAGGGAAGCTGCAGGGGTGGACTGCCATGGCACCACATGCCCCAGATGCTGGACACAGAGCTCTAGGTTCTCGGTGGCTCTGCCAGGTCCATTCCTTCCTTGACACTCCTGCTGCTGGTTCACACCAGGAATGTTCACTCTGTCACTGTATAATGAAGTTTCTAGCATTCTTTTTCATTTTGCCTGTAGCCTCAGAAGACATCCCAGACTTCACTGTTTTGCTTTGTATTCAGCCCTCAGCAGTCAAATTTATGGCTTTGTAGGGAGAAGGCAAGGGCTCTACCACTGAGCAGCATCTTCCAGTTGAGAGTGGATTCAGAACAGAGTTTGCAACTGTAAGAGCTGAGACTCCTCAGGAGGAACGGAATTCATTTGCATTCTAAGATGGCTATGAAGAGATCCCAGAGGACATGGGCAGAATATAGCCTGAGTCTGAAATGCCCCCCACAGGCTCAGCTGTGGCTTTGGGTAACTAGATCAAGGCTGTGAGAGCCTTAGGTCGAAGCTGGGGCCTGGCCTTCAGCAGAGGCAAGCCCTTCCTGCTTTAACCTGGCCCTAGTTCTGTATTTTCTGCTTCCTGGGTCATGGTGTGAGGGCCAAACACTGCTGCCACCACAGTCGGCCCCTGCCCTCCCTGTTGTGATCCACTGAAACCAGGAACCAAAGTGAGCCTCCCCTCCCACAAGTCATCTGTCAGGTCTGTGAGGTGAGGGGCCACCAAGGCTTGTTTGTGGTGCCAGCACAGAGAGCTGTGACTCCTCCAGTGCCATGTCACTACTTGAAAGACACACTGTTAGCAGGGTGTGGTGGCTCTTGCCTTTAATCCCAGCCAGGGCGACCCGGGTCTTTTCCCAAGTTAATTCTGCTTAGTGACTTTCCATCATCTACTGCCATTTAATAACTTCCACCAGAGGAAGGCAGCTACACAAGAGATCCCCTAAAGTGTCAAACAGCTAACGGGAAGCAAAGTGGCAGATTTAGCTCATGCACCTGCAACAGCACAACACTAGGCAGCTTGCCAGCTGCGACGGGCTGGAGGAAGCAGGCTTGTCACTTAAGGGGAATGCACACTCAGCATTCGTGGGGGATTAGGGTGTCTTGGCAGTGGGAAAAGGCCCCAAAATAGACGCATTAAGCACAGCTAAGGGAGAGTTCTAAGCGGCATGTATTTTTAGAAATGGCAAACTTACAACTTTTACATGTCCAGGGGAAAACTAATCCAGCCAACAGCCCTCAGAAACGGCAGGCACTGCCCGCCCCCCTCAGAGCCCCGTGACTGCGGACAGTAGCCTGTAACCTACTTCACCTGGACATCAAGAGTTAAGGAGGCCTGGTGTAAGGCCTCATCTGGTAAAGATAAAACAGCGCTTGCTGAGCAAGCTTGCCCCTGAGTCAGATCCCAGGAAGCCACGTAAAAAGCAGCATATAGCAGCGCATTTTGCAACCTCAGCTCTCCTACAGCAAGATGAAAGAAAAAGACAGTAGACCTGCCTGCAACAGCTTCACCAGATACACAGCCTGGAGCTCAGTGTAGTAGCACAAAGAACCAGAGAATGTGTGCCCTGCAGCACACACACGTCCACATACATAAACAGAAAATAATAATATTTTTGGAGACATATCCCCTAGCTGACCTGGAATTTGATCTATCGACAGGTTATATCCAGATTCACAAAGCTTTGCCTGTCTCTGCATCCCAAGTCCTGGGATTTAAGGTGTGCACCACCATGCCTAACCCAATAAATAAAAATACTAAAAAAAAAAAAAAAAAAAAAAGACGCTGGATAAGGAACATGTTTCAGATTATTGTACTATTTGAGTTTTGTTTTTTGTTTTTTTTTTTTTAAGACAGGGTTTCTGTATACAGCCCTGGCTCTGTAGAACAGGCTGCCTCTGACTCCCAAGTGCTGGAATTAGAGGCGTGCTGCTGACACCGGGCACAGGTTGCTGTAGTTGTGACTAACCCTGAAGTAACTTACTAAGGTGTTGCTCCCTTCTAGAAACTACACTTGCTTGTTCTTCAGCACTAGAAAAACTCCCAGATCCCTTCTAATATTTCCTACACAAATTCACTGGGTTGTTTCCCTTCTGTACATTTTCGTTTCTTATGTTTAAACACATATGAATGTGTTTGTGAGGCCCTCTCAGGCCCTCAGAGGCCAGAGAGGGCATCAGATTCCCTGGAGCTGAGCTCAAGGGTGGAGGGTGGTAAGTGCCCCTCCCCCAGCCATGGGCGCTGAGAATGAACTCTGGCTCTGGAAGAACGTGGAGTCTTAACTCCTTGGTCATCTCTGATCTTTACCTTTGTGCGTGAGTGTGCACTGTGTGTGTACTTGGGACCTGAGGAGGTCAAAGAAAGGCATCAGATCCCTGGAACTGTAGTCATGGGTGACTGTGAACCACCATGCTGCTGCTGGGAGTTGAGCTCAGGTCCTCTGCAAGAGCAGCATACGCTCTTAACCACTGAGCCATGTCCCCAGCCTCTCTCCCTCACCAGCCTGTGCAGGTGAGGCCTGAGTCCTGGTCACTCTACAGCCAAGTGTAATCTTCAAAGTGCACGCAAAGCACACACTCTTCTTCCTATTTGACCTGTTCCCTACTTCAGGAAATCTCTCCCTTTGAATCTCTGACATCTGCTCCCATTACTCACTCTCTTGACTGAGGAACATGAAGTCCTAACTGGTCTCACTCCCTGTGCATGGCCTGTCTCCTCTCCCATGTCCTCTGCAGCCTGAATCTGCTTTCAAAGCAAGTCTGTGCTGACATTCTCACCCTCTCCGGCCTCCATCAGAACCACTCAAACATCTCCTTTACCTTTTTCTCTAAAGCGTTCTTAGTGCATGTACTTATGTCTTTGTATGCAGGAACATTCCACGGCACACATCAAAGCAGTGATCAACCTAAGAGCCAGCACCCTCCAATCACATGGGTCCCTCAGGCCGAGCTCATGTTGTCAGGCGTGGCGGCAAGCCACTGAAGCGTTCCCTCCATTTCTTCCACCACCTCCTTCCCCTCTCTGTTTTTCTCAACAGGGTATTTCTGTGTAGCCCTGCCATGATGGAGCTTACAGAGAGCCACCTGCCTCTGTCCCCCAAGCGCTGAGATAAACACACGCACCCCACCACCGGCACTCTCTCTCTAGGACTAGTAGCCCTGACTGGCCTGGAACTTACAATGACTGGTCCTCGAGCCGCTGCTCCTCATTGTTTTCACTATCAGAAGAGCCAGACGGCTGAGAGAACGGGCACAGTGCCCACCACAGCAGCACATGCTCTGGATGTATGACCCAAACAAGATCAGCGCAGCTCCGCAAGGCTGATGTGAAACTCTGAGAAGCATCCCCTAGTTTTCCATCATCACAATATACTGTGAGAAAATTTTTTTCTTTCTTATTTTCTTCTTCAAAAATTTTTATTTTTCAAGACACGGTTTCTCTGTGTAGCCCTGGTTGTCCTGGAATTTACTCTGTAGACCAGGTTGGCCTGGAAATCAAAGACACCTTTGCCTCCGATGTGCCACCACTGGCAGGCCAATTTTTTTATTATTTTTTTTTTAAATTTCAGTTAAAAGAAGAAAATCCTATCTGGGCAGCGTACTGTACCTTTAATCCCAGCACTCAGGAGGAGAGGCAGGCCGGCTTCCTGGCTACAGAACAAGGTCCAAGGCAGCCAGGGTTACACAGAGAAGAAACCCACCCTCAAAAATAATTGGGGGAAGAGAGAGAATACAGAGACAGTATGACTGGCTGGTGATGATTAAGAATATGACTGGGGACTGGAGAGACGGCTCAGTGGTCAAGAGCATTAGCTGTTCTTCCAGAGGTCCTGAGCTCAATTCCCAGCAACCACTTGGTGACTCACAACCACCTATAATGTGATCTGGTACCCTCTTGTGACATGTGTACATGCAGATAGAGCACTCATACATAAAATAAATAAATCTTTAAAAATGTTAAAAAGAAAAAGAGAGTATGACTCGGGGTGGGAGGGGAGATGACATGGATGCCCCTGGTTGATCAACTCAGCTACCACACGGGCCAGGCCAGAACTTAGAGTTGTCCTACCCCAACATCTGCCCCATCTATGATCTGCTGGAGTGCATGAAGGGGCTGGTCCTGGCTGCAGGACCTCCATGACACAGGGCAATGACAGAGGAGTCTTGGCAAGGGTCCTAATGGTGCTAATGTTGTGGAAGAAGCCAGAGGCCTTGAACCAGACCAGCAACTCACAAGTGCAACCAACATTTGCATGTAAAGCTGCTTGGGCAAGGGGCTGGAGAGATGGCTCAGAGGTTAAGAGCACTGTTTGCTTTTCCAGAGGTCCTGAGTTCAATTCCCAGCAACTACATGGTAGCTCACAACCATCTATAATGATATCTGGTGCCCTCTTCTGGCATGCAGGCATATATGAAGACAGAACATAATAAAATAAATAAATCTTAGGAAAAAAGCTGCTTGGGCAAGAGGGTACACTGTGTGACACACTGAAGCATATTGTGCCACTGTGACAAACGGCTATGTGATTGATGGAGATGCAGGAAAGATGAGCTAGTAGACCAGCGCATAGGAGGTGGAACTGGAGATGCAACAGCTGTGATGGGTGAGAGAAGGCTGGGTTGACAGAGGAGCAGGTCATTATCCAGTAGGGTCGGCAGGATAGTGAGCAACAGCCCCTGGGCTTGCTTGAGTGGATTCACCCCTCAAACAAGACACCCAGCTACACAATCATTCTGGACAGCAACAGGATGTTTTCGATAAACAATGGTCCATTTACTGGACTGGACCTCCTTGAAAGGCCTCCACAGTCTGTGCTTCTCCCGGAGGCCATGCTGGTCAGCGGCCTGTGCCTAGGCAGAGAACCATGTTGCTATCAGCTGTTCTAGACCAGGTGGAGGTCCTTGGCGGGTGCTTGATGCTGGGGAGCAAGCGGATGTCCGTCGTTGGTGCTGTTGCCAGGAACCGCGTGGAAGCCTAGGATCTGTGCTCCCGCTGACTGTGAAGAGCGAGGAAGCTACTCCTGCAGTGTTACTGATGACTGCAAACACCCAGTGGACAAAGTGGACCATAAAAGGCTTCTGTGACAACTCCAACCTCTGCTCCCCAAAAGAGTGACAGCCTAGAGAGGAAGCCCTCAGGGGTAACTCCTGAAGTCACTGGGGCGGGTATGCTGAGGTGCAGCTCTCCACACACAGGGCTTCTGGCAGGAGTGCAGCGGGAGGGCTCAGCCTCCCTCAGGGGCGGGGAGGCGCAGAACATGCTCTAGTGAATATACGGACAACATAAAATGGACTTTTTTTTCTTTCTCCCTTTTTTTTGGGGTGGGGGAGTGAGGGTCGGGAGGCCTTGGGCGAGGGAGGCAAACACAGAAAGCCTAGGAGGTGGGCGAAATCAGGGTGCATGGTGTGGGTTTCTCAAGTAACCAATATAAATATTATGTTTAAAAAAAAAGAGTATGACCACAGAACCCTTGTTCCCACCCCATCTGCAATGCACTGCTCACTGTACCCCTCCCACTCTCTGAGTCACTGGAATTCCAGCTGGTGCTTTCCTGCCTGGACCACAGACACGACGGCAGCCCACCTAATTACCATACCCTGAAGCAGGCCCATCACCACATCTATTAAAGCTCATGGCTGGTCTTTTTGTAGACACTCTCACCTCAGTCTGTGACAATGTCTCTGAGTTTCATTATTGCAAGCAGAGGCCTTGGTTTTGCTCATAAGGCCCAACAAGAAGCCAGTGCTTTAAAGACAGTTGTTGCCAGGTGTGGTGGGCAAACCTTTAATCCCAGGACTTTGGAGGCAGAAGTAAATGGATCTCTATGAGTTCAAGGCCAGCAGAGAAGTCCAGGACAGCCAGGGCTATAAAAAGAGACCCTATCTCAAAACAAAACAAAAAGTTGTTGAATAATCTTTTACTGTCTAAGATTTCCAAAAGGGGTTGGAGAGATGGCTCAGCAGTTAAGAGCTTTGTCAGCTCTTCCAGAGGTCCTGAGTTCAATTCCCAGCAACCACACGGTGGCTCTCAGCCATCTATAATGGGGTCTGATGCCGTCTTCTGGCATGCAGGTGTACATGCAGATGGAGCACTCATGTACAATAAATAAATCTTAAAGAAAAAAAACTTCCAAAAGAAATCTTAATATAAAAATATATTAGGCCGGGAAAATGGCTCAGCTGGTATAAGTTTAAGCTCTAAGCTCCATTTTAAAAAAAGAAGTGAAGGAAGGAAGGAAGGAAGGAAGGAAGGAAGGAAGGAAGGAAGGAAGGAAGGAAGGAAGGAAGGGGGGTAGTGAGGGAGGGAAATGAAATGAGAAGAGAAGAAAAAAGAAAAGAAAAGAGCATGGCTGAGCTGGAGAGATGGCTTACTGGTTAGGAGCACTGGCTGCTCTTCCAGAGGACCCAGGTTCTACTCCCAGCTCCCACATGGCGGCTCACAAACATCTGTAACTCTAGTTCCAGGGGATCCAAAGTTCTCTTCTGGCCTCCACGGCACCAGGCAAGCAAGTGGGACACAGATATATTGCAGACAAAATACTAAGTCTTTAAAAATGAAAACTTAAAACTGCATAGCGGCCAGTGTTTATAAGCTCGGATCTGGCAGATCGCTGGGGCTCCCAGACTAGACAGGCCTGCCTCACTGGTGAATTCCAGGCCAGCGAGAGAGCTGTCTAAATCAGAGGTAGGCTAGGGAGACGGCTCAGTGAGTGAATGAATAAATAAACAAACAAACAAACAAATAAGTCCTGCCTCACCAGTGTGAGGAACAGAATTTGGAACCCCGAAAGCCACATCAACAAGCTGGGAGACATAGCTGCAGGCTTACCGCAGGATGAGGCAGAAGCAGGAAAATCCCTGGAAGCCCAGGGTCCAGGAAGCCTCGTGTACGCAGTGCTGACCCCAAGACCCTGACTGAAAACGAAGTGGAAGGCGAGGAAGTGCAGCAAGGTTGAGTCTGAATGGCCATGCTCCACATGTGGAGATTTCACAACTGGAAATCAAACCTGCATGCCAGTTAGCAAGGCGAGGAAGTGCACCAAGGTTGAGTCTGATTGGCCATGCTCCACATGTGGAGATTTCACAACTGGAAATCAAACCTGCACGCCAGTTAGCACAGGTCAGAGCTGTGCTGGCGTCATAAGGCCTAGCAGGGAGCCCAAGTGGGGAAGCTGCGGCGGCTCCACTAATGGGGCCCGATGTGCTTATCAGCCCCTTCCTAGAGAACTGTGTAGGCCACAGACGGGGGCCGCTGTCCGCTCTGGCCAGGGAAGCGGCGACTGCAGAGATCTCAGGTGATCTGAGGGTTGACAAAACAGCTGCTGCTCAGCCCTCCGGGGCTCGGGAGAAATAGTAAACAGTGCTGCTGGAACTCTAGGCATTGATTGCTTCAACACTAAAGACAGAATGGGTGAGAACAACACTTTCCTGGGTCCCGAAGCCTTTCTCAACTTCAAAGAAACCTGGGAGGTACTTTGTGGAAAGCAGGGAGGATGAAGAAGTATTTATCAGCCAAGGAGCAGTGTAATGACAATTCTGGAATGTTGGTTTCTTCAGAAAACACAGAAATATTCTAAGAATGTGTTTTTGTTTTAATCCCAGGTGTGGGGATGTGGGGCTGCTTTGGACTCTCCACAGCAGCTGACTGATTTGCCTCATGCTCTAGCAGAAGTGTGGTTTTGCCAACTGCAGACAGTTTCTGCGACTGTGTGACATTTGGAATTCTGGGAACTTTTCAGAGGTTACGTACATGCTAGGGTCCTGAGAGGCGGGACTGGTGGTTACTGGTCATTCAGGGAGGGGTGATTTGTTAATAGTTGTGCTCAAAGAAAAAAACAAGAAGAAAGGAATTAAATTACAGTATCTCTCTCTCTTCTCCCCCCTCCATCCTTCTTTCTCTCCTATGCAGTAACAGGGGGCAAAAACAGAGGGATAAAGGGTGGGGAAAAGACGAACCCACAATATGTAAAGACCAGCTACAGAGCAGTGTCTGCTATTTCACGGACCCCAGTTCTGTTCTCAGCACCCATCCAGAACAGCTCATCACTCCAGAAGATCCTACACCTCTGGCCTCCACAGACGCTTAAAAATTATAAAAACAACCACTCAGGAGGCTGAGGCATGTGGATCTCTATGAGTTCAAGGCCAGCCTGGTCTCCATAGTGAGTTCCAGGACAGCCGGGATACAACACTGAGACCCTGACTTGAAAAGATGAAACAAACAATTTTTTTAAACAAACAAAATATTTTTAAAATGTCTACTAATGAGCTGAGGCTACATATAGCTCAGTGGTAGAAAGCATGTGACCTAGTTCCATTCCCCCACACTGGCAAAACAGTCCATAGCGACTTCTCTGTGTCTTCAAAGAACATTTATGACTGCTGCAAAATTTTACAGTACACATCTTGCCATACCCATCAGGGAGAAAGCAACACAGGGGCAATCTCTACAAGATAGTTATCGATTTCCTACTGGGAAAAACAAACAAACGAACAAAACCCTAACGCAGGTCCTTTCTCAAATTGTTGACGGCAGCTCAGTATAACCTACTTATATGTACTAATGACGTCTGATACTCTTTCTCTGCCAGCTCACACTGCACACTGAACAAACGAAACTAGACTTCTTACCAGCACTGAGGGGCTAAGGTGGAAAGTGAATATTTGTTTCATTTTTCTGCAACAAGATATTTTAGTTAGAACTCTATTGCTGTGAAGAGACACTATGACCACTGCAACTCTTACTTAATTGGGGCAGCTTACGGTTTCAGGAGTTTAGTCCACTATCATCATGGCAGGAAGCATGGCAGCATGCAGGCAGACATGGTGCTGGAGACAGTTGACAGTTCTACATCTTGATCAGAAGGCAGGAGACTGCACCACCACACTGGGCATGGCTCAAGCACAGGAGATGGCAAAGCCTGCCTGCACAGAGATGCACTTCCTCCAACAAGGCCACACCTCCTCATAGTTTCACTCCTATGTGCCAAGCACTCACTCGGGGCATTCCTACTCAAACCACCACACGGCCTGACTACGTGCCCAAGTGGCCTTGAACTCAGTCTTCTACTGCCTCAGAATCCCAGGTCTTAAGATTACAGGTATCTAGCCACCATACCTAGCATGGTATATTTATGGTTTTTGCCAAGCTGGCTTCAAACTCACTATGTAGTCATGAACCTGAATCCCCTGCCCCTACCACCCAAGTGCTAGATCACAGGTGTGCTGGGATCCAACCCCGGGTTTTGTGCATGATAAGAAAGCTCCTCCAGCCCAGAGAACAGTAACTCTCAAAGCTAATTTGCTAAGTGTCACATAAGTGTTAGCAGTGTGCACTTGTGAGATGAGAACAACAGCAACCACTGTGGTTAGCAGCACTGCCATGGTGTGTGAAGTAATGGATGATGCTCCCACAGCAGGGAGAAACGCCGAGTTGCTCACATAACTTTGTTGTTTACCCCTTTATTTCATAACTAACTAGCTGGCTGGCTGGTCGGTAGTCACGAGGCAGCGTCTCACTCTGCAGCTCAGAGCTGCTCACAGAAGCAGCACTTCTGACATCGGGCTCTAGGGCTCTGGGATTACAGACCTAAATCACTACATCCAACTCCACAGAACAGGGAAATCACATTGTATTTTTTAACATTTTGTTTTATGTATACGGTGTTTTGCTTACATGTATGCTTGTGCATTGCATGTGTGCCTGGTCCTCTTGGAGGCCAGAAGAGGGCAAGAATTACAGACAGTCGTGAGCCTCTATGTGGGTGCTGGTAATCAAGCCCAGATCCTCCGGAAAACCAGCCAGTGCTCTTAACTGCTGAGCCATCTCTACAGCTCTGGAAATCCGACTTAATGCACACAAAGCCATTAAAAGTATATACAGAATTTAGGCTAAAAAAAAAATGCTTACTGTATGTACTGAGACATCATACAAACACATGTAAACCATTCACAATGTAAAACCAACCTTAAGAGCGAGGAAACGAATGTCCTTCATATGCACTGGCGCACACTACCTGTAGGCTGAATGGTAATGACGGAAGGGCGACATGTGACATCACAAGGACAGACCACACAAGAGACATTTTACAACTCAAATAAGTCACGTCTGGTGGACTCTTCAGAGGACATTTTTGGGCCAATACTCCAGAAGCAGAGGCAGGAGCATCTCTGTAAGTTCAAGGCCAATCTGGTCTGCATAATGACCACTAGGCCAGTGAGAGTCGCAGTGAGAGCCTGTCTCAAAAACAGTAAGGGGCCAGAGAGACAGCTCGGCAGTTACGAGCACTCGCTGCCCTTGCAAAGCACCTAGGTTTGCTTCCCAGCACCCACACTGTGGCTCACAACCATTTGTAACTATGGTTCCAGGGGATCTGACACCCTCTTCTGGCCTTCAAGAGCACCAGGCACAAATATGGTGCACAGAT
>REGO01000445.1:657071-734013 GCA_010120015.1 Rhombomys opimus | reverse complement strand
AAAAAAAAAAAAAAAAAAAAAAAAGACAAAATAACACATAAAATAAAATAAAAATGTCAGTAAAAAAAAAATAATTTGCCCTGAGCGTGGTGGCACATGCCTTTAATCCCTATAAAGTGAGTCCAGGACAGCCAAGGCTATACAGAAAAACCCTGTCTCAGAAAATAACAACAACAACAATTTGCTAGGGCAAATGTGAAAGATCTTTATAATGGAAAAAAATAGTAAAGTGGAGTTCAAACCTGTTTTAAGACTTGCCCAATATAATAGCAAGTCCAACAATCGCCTAAGCCTCTGCCCACAGCCTGCACACACTGGACACAGGGCTCACGGTCAGTGGAGCCGTGCAGGCCACACTTGCGGAGCTGTGTTGCTGCCTCTCATACCACCATGCGTATCTTTAACACTGATGTAGAGTCAAGTCCATTTTAGAAATATATTTTCGTTCAAACTTTTTCCATTTTACTTGTTCAGCTCCTTTTGTGGATTTGCCAAAAGAAAATGCATGCCCTTTCTTATGTGCATTATTTTACCAGAAATAGCGCCACAGACAGAGCTGAGCTGCCTTCTTGGTTTCAGTTCCCGCATCTCACTGAGGTAGATGGATAGGTCACGGCTAAAGTTACTTCCAGGCTGACAGATTTAAGACTGTCTAATCTCAGTCTTCCCTCTTCCAGAAAGTAAGATACAGCACCAATATATCTTTCCTTTCTTCCCATAAACCACAGCGAAATCTATCTTGTGCAGTTAGAACTAGGATTTTTCCTTCAGTGGCAGAGCTGAAAATGAAGACATCTAGACATGCGCCCCAGCTTTTAACGCCTGCAGAATCTACAGTGCGTGACGGCAAACTTCCACTTACCTTCGCAGCCACATCCCCTTCCTGCCATTCCAAGCTTCTTATGCAGCGTTTGTCCCTAGTGCACTGGACAGTTGTGTCCCAGCACTGAGCAAGCTGAGCCGTGTGCATCTGTGTCACAGCAACAAGAGCTAGTGTTCCTCTCATCATGTCTCCAAAGGGCACCTCTCTCTTTCCATCAAGTCTCTCAGGACTTCAGGAAGGAGGCACGTACCTCCATTTCACAGACAAAACAAGCTCCCCAGATGTTCTCTACATGCCATAATTCCAGCACTTGGGAGGCATTGGCAGGTGGATCTCTGAGTTCAAGGCCAGCCAGGACTACATAAAGACCTTATCTTAAGAAAAGAAGGAAAGAGGAAGAGAGGGAAGGAAGAAATAAAATTCTTAGTCAACTTCTACCTCCTGATCTCATACCATGCTCTAAAATCAGTTCCCAACCTGGACACACCTCCCTCTCTAACTTCTACACAACAAGACACAGTGTGTCCACCACTCCTGGATTAACACATCATCCTGCAAGGACTCAGCATCACCTAGGAGACACAGCCCTGAGGGTGGGCGGCACCCAGACACGATTAACTGAAGCTAAAGGCCTTCGGAAGGACAGCACAGAGACAAAGAGGTCCCAGGGAGAGCTACAGGAGTGCATCTGCTGTTCCCTCCTGGGCCGCTCCAGCCTCCTCAGCCTTCCATGTGCACTCAATCCCAGCCGCCGTCTGCAGAGCCTCTAGCCTTCAGCTTTGGAATAAGGCCACTGAGGCAGCAAAGGTCACATAGGAAGCAGCTATCACATCCTCTGCTTCCCCAGGGCATAGACAGGCACTGTGGCCTCCCCACTTCCCCAGTGTAAAAACAGCCACTGTGGACTCCCGCAATTCAACAACACACATGCACGCACGCACGCACACACACGCACACACACGCACACACACACACACACACACACACACACACACACACGCCACTCTAACTCCCCCTGTGTACTGCCAGCTCTCCCTTCCCCTAGCTATAAAGCCCCCAGCACAATTCTGGCTTCCCCACATCAAATTCTGTCACAGCTAATCTCACTATTCAACCTGGTATGACAAAATGCCAAGTTCCAGCTTTTCTCCAAAACTAAGCACTCTTGTTAATTTCCACTGTCTTGTCCCTGGGACATCTCTGAAAGGAGACACTGAGTACTGTGTATGGCCAGGCTTTGCTGGTAAGCCTCAGTCTGGGCCTTTGCATAAATACCCGCTCAGCGTCTCCCGGATGCAGGCTCCCACCTCCCCACCCACATCCTCTTCCACAGGGGCTCACACAAGGAAAGCTAGCTACTGGCCAGCCCACTCTACAGCCAGACCAAGAGGTGGACCCTGCTTCCTCCCTAAATGGACTCTCTCCAAGAAGAAGAGAAGGACGCTCTGAGGAAAGGGTTGGCCAGACCCTCAACTCCTCTCCCCACAGCCACAGCCACTTGTACAATTACCCACAGAACAACCTTCAAGAAACAAGTCTATCCTTTGACCTTATGCCCCACACTCAATCATTCAATACACACTGCCACCAGAATAGGCCAAGCTTTTCTCAAGCATCCATGTGTACACTGGGGGTCAGGAGAGACAGAAAGGCGGCCGGGTCCCCTGGAGCTGGAGTCACAGAGAGCTGGGAGCGCCCTGCCTGTGTGCTGGGAACCAAACTCAGTCCTCTGCAAAATCAACCACTTTGCCATCTCTCCTGCACCAGCAGGAATGGTCTAAATAATAAAAAACCTAAAAACATTTGCTATTTAGAAGACAAGGTATATATGTAATTTTTAAAAAACAAACTTTTAAAACGAATTTCTTGGATTCTTTAAAAAAAAAAAAACAACCTTTATTTATGTATATGCAGGTCTGGGGTGTGTGTGTGTGTGTGTGTGTGTGTGTGTGTGTGTGTGTAGGTGCCCTCAGAGGCCAGAAAACTGCGGTAAGCACCGCAGAACTGTAGTTAGAAGGCAGATGTGAAGCACCCAATGTGGTTGCTGAGAAACAAACTCGGGCTCCCTAGAAGAGCAGCAGATGCTTTAAACAGCTTAGTCATCTCTCCAGCCCCCACTCCCTGCCCCAGGTTACTTTTATAATGAAAAATAAAATAAAATAAAGTTAAAAGCTAGAAATAGAGTGCTGTAAAATTAGAAAAAGGGGAGATACCTTCTGTCCTAGTTAGGGTTTCTATGGCTGCGATGAAGCACCATGATCAAAAGCAAGTTGGGGAGGAAGGGATTTAATTGGCTTATACTTCTATATCACTGTCCATCACTGAAGGGCGTCAGGGCAGGAACTTAGCAGGGCAGGAACCCGGAGGCAGGAGCTGATGCAGAAGACAAAGAAGATGCTGCTTAATGGCTTGCTCCTCATTCGTTGCTCAGCCTGCTTCTCTCTCTTTGTGTGTGTGTGTGTGTTTTTTTCAGACAGGGTTTCTTTGTGTAACCCTGGCTGTCCTGGACTCACTTTGTAGACAAGCCTGGCCTCGAGCTAACAGAGATGCACCTGCTTCTGCTGGAATTAAAGGCGCACAACACCATGCCTGGTAAGCTGCTTTCCTACAGAACCCAGGGCCTCCTGCCCAGGGACGGCCCCACTCCTAGTGGGCTGCCCCCACCCCAATCAATCACTGAGAAAGTCTCCTACAGGCCTGTGGGCAGCCTCATCTTATGGAGGCATTTTCTCAACTGAGGTTCCCTCCTTTCAGCCTGCTGCAGCCTGTGACCAGGCTATGCCGTGACCAGGCACAAAAGGCCACAGAAGGAAGAGGTGATGGCTTCACAGTGCCTCTTGAGAAACCTGGGTAGTTCTGGTGGCGGAGTATACTGAATGAATGAAAGTTTGGGGCATAAAGTCAAAGCATAGAATGCTGTTTCTTGAGGGTTGTTCTGTAATTTTAGGAGTGGCTGTGGCTGTGGGGAGAGGGTGTTTATCATGTCATGTCCCTAGACAACCCTCTCCTCAGAACGCCCCTCCCTTCTTTTTAGAGAACGTCCATTCCCACTCCAGCCTAGACCTTCTTTCTTTCTTAGTACAGATGGGGCTGCAGGGCAGGAAGGAGACAGAGTTTTCTTTACCATCAACACTCTGAAACAAGCGAAAGAACAAGGTGTCCAGAACTGTGAATTTCCAACCTGGCTCACCTAAGATATTCTGACTATAATATTATTTTATTATAGTTTCATTTTCTTTGTTACATTTTTATTTATTTCACATGTGCTGGCCCAAGCATGCACACAAGTGTGCCCACAGGGAGAGAGGGCCTGTGTGTGGAGGTCAGGGGCCAACTTACTAAGTTGGTTCTATGCCAGCATCCAACTCAGACACGCAGGCTTGCAGCAGGCCGCAGACTCTACCCACCGAGCCATGTCGCCACACCAGGTATATTCCTCTTTAGGCTGACCCAACACACCCAAGCTGTCCACACCCAGCGCTGCGTACTCCCAACCTTCCCCTTGGCATTCCCACTCACCTTCACATTCTTCCAAATCCCTGCGAACACGCTGCCCACCACATCTCTATTTCACAGTGAGCTGTACCTTGCAGACAGACAGAAGCTCACACGCTACATTCTACATGTCTAAAATGCCTCTAGTTAATACTCTCTAGATACGATACAATTTTCCATAACAAAAGATTGTTCCTTTTTTGAAAAATACTTTTAGTGCCTAACCGAAAGATAGTATCAGACAATATCTTATGAATAGTTGAGCACCCTACTACAGGCTGGCCTCCAACTCAGATCCCCTGCTTTTGCCTCCCAAGTACTGGAATTAAAGGTCTGCGCTACTGGGCTGGAGAGATGGCTCAGAGGTTAAGAACACCGGCTTCTTTTCCAAAGGAAAGAGGCACTCCCAGCAACCACATGGTGGCTCACAACCATCTATAATGAGATCTGATGCCATCTTCTGGCATGCAGGTGTACATGCAGATAGAGTATTGTATACATAATAAATAAATAAATAAATAAATAAATAAATAAATAAAGCTTTTTTAAAAAAAGAAAGAAATTAAAAAAAAGTTCTGTGCTACCATGACTGGCTGGGAAATAAAACTGTTATATCTGGAACCTTTCTGGATTATTTTTCTAACTTACTTTATTAAAAAAAAAAAAAAAATCTAAATGCTTCACCAGGCATGGGGTGACACATACCTTTAATCCCAGCACTTCAGAGGCAGAGGTAGGCGAATCTCTGTGAATTCAAGGCCAGTGTGGTCTACAAAGCAAGTCCAGCACAGCCAAGGCTACACAGAGAAACCCTGTCTCAAAAAAACAAAAACATCTAAATGTTTCATCTTCTTGGGTTTTGTCTGTTGTCTGTGTTTTGAGACAGGCTCCACTATGGACAATGGCTCTAAATTCCTGATCCTCCTGCTTCTATCTCCCAAGTGACTACAGCATGCCTCCCCTCACCCCTTCACCTTGTTGCTCAAGGGAAGACACCAAGACAGCCCTTGAGTCCAGCACCTGAGTCGTCTCAGCAGAGCAGCAAAAGAAAGCACGTCACAGCCACACCAACTTCCGAGGGCGAGCACGCGGCCAGAGTGCAGGTGGCCACACACGAAAGCACTTCACAAGGCTGCCTGCTTCTGGGGGCTGAAGACATAGCTCAGCAGACAAGGCTGACACGGAGTTCAATACCTAGGACCCACATCTTGGGTGGAGAGCCGACTCCTGAAAGCTGCCCTGACAAGCACGCACATAACCCCACCCCACACAGTAAGAAGTTAAAAACATATTTCAAAGATTTTCCTGGGCTAGAGTGTGGTTCAGCAGTTAAAAGCACTAACTGCTCTTCCAGAGGACCTGGATTTAATTCCCAGCACCCACATGGCAGCTCACAACTGTCTGTAACTCCAAGATCTGACACCTTCACACAGACAGACATGCAGACGAACAGAAATGAACACAAAATATAAATAAATACATAAATAAGTAAATACATAAATAAAAATAGTTTCTTTTCCTGGGCATGGTAGCACACACCTTTAATACAGCTCTTGGGAGGCAGAAACAGGTAGATCTCTGAGTTTGAGGCCAGCTTGGTCTACAGAGTGAGTTCTAGGACAGTCAAGGCTACACAGAGAAACCCTGTCTCAAAAAAGCAAAAGAAGAAGAAAGAAGGCTCCTCCTTTTCCTATCTGTGTATGCCTGTGCACATGTGCCCTTGGAGCTAGAAGAGGCGTCCAATTCCCTGAGGCTGAATGTCACAGAAAGACCTTGTGAGCCCCTGTCTGGGTGCTGGGAACCAAGCTCGGGGCCTCTGCAAGAACGGAGGCTTTTAGCCATCTTTCCAGCTCAAGAAAATATTTTTTAAATTATTATTTTAAAGATGTATTTATTATGTACACAGCATTGTGCCTGCATGTACACCTGTACACCAGAAGAGGACACCAGATCTCATAAATGGTTGTGAGCCACCATGTGGTTGCTGGGAATTGAACCTAGGACCTTTGGAAGAAGAGCCAGTGCTCTTAACCCCTAAGCCATCTCTCCAGCCAGAAAATAATTTTTAATTAATTTATTTTTATTTCACATGCATTGGTGTTTTGTCTACATGTATGTCTGCGTGAGGGTATCGGGTCCCCTGGAGCTGGAGTTACAGACAGTTGTGAGCTGCCATGTGGAATTGAACACGGGCTACACAGAGAAACCCTGTCTCAAAAACAAAATAAAGATTCCAGGATGTCAGCAGAAAGCGAATCCTCTGGCCTCAAGAACTGTACCAGGAGGCTTGGGGGTCCAGTACACTGAATGTCAATCTCCCAGCACAAATGCTTTCTGGTAGCACAGTTCAACGTCTGAAAGAAATCTTGTGTCCTTTCAGATTATCCAGTAAAATTCAGAGACGCCAAGCCTGGTGTCATGTCTGTAATCCCAGCACTCAAGAAGCTAAAGGCAAAATGGACAGGTGTGAGGCCAGCCTGGGCTAGAGAATGAGTTTGAGAATAGGCTAGGTGATCAAGGCTGTCTCAAAAACTCCCCCTCCTGGGAGTAGAAACCCCTCAGCAGTTAAAAGCATGTGCTGCTCTTCCAGAAGACACAAGTTTGATCCCCAGAACCCACATCAGGCAGCTTACAACTACCTGTGACTCCAGAGGGAGCTGCCACCTCTCCTCCATGAGCACCAGTACTCATATGCACGAACCTGCACACACATAACTAAAAATAATAAAAAGACAAATGTCGAAAATCCCTTCTCGAGAGGAGAGATGGCTCAGCAGTTAAGAGCACTGTCTGCTCTTCCAGAGGTCCTGAGTTCAATTCCCAGCAACCACATGGTGGCTCACAACCATCTCTGCCCTCTACTGCCCACTTCTGGCCTGTAGGTGCACATGCAGATAGAGCACTAATATGCATAAAATAAATACATAAAATCTTTACAAAAAAAAATCCCTTCTGTCCCCTAAAACCATTTACAATATATGAAACATAAGCTCCATTGGGCTGATAGTTAACACTATCAACCACCCTCTCACAAAGAGTCTGGGAAGACAGAAGAGCCCTCAGGATAAACTCATTAATGTGTTCCTGGAAGACAGCGGCATTTCATGAGTTTTGGTTACTCGTTCTTCCATTACACAGTAGTTTGGTGGCCAAGACGGACTGTTCAGGGCTCAACCACCCTGTGGGTTTAACAAACACTGCTCAGCACCTCCGCATTCAAAGTATAAAGTACAGAAGCAACCGTTACAATAAGTAAATAAATGGAAAGGCCAAGTCCCTCTAAGGACTAGCTTGCACTCTAGAGCAAGCAGACAATCTACAAACACTGCACACAAGCTGTCAAGAAAAGTGGCACCAGGGCACACAGTGACAACAGGCAGTGTTGTTGGTTTTTTAGAGACAGGTTTTTCTGTGAAGCCCTGGCTGTCCTGGAACTCACTCTGTAGACAAGGCTGGTCTTGAACTCAGAGATCCACCTGCCTCTGCCTCCTGAGTGCTGGGTTTAAAGGTGTGCACCACCACTGCCCAGGCTTAATATCTTTCTTAAAGATGGTCTGGAAAGATAATGGGTGAGGGAGGGAGAGAGCCTGGTAAGTAACATGAGAGAGAACAGAGGCCAAGCAGCTAGAAAACAAAGATGAGTAAGGAGTGACAACATCAGAGCCATGCCAGGGGCCCCGGCAGTCTAAGAGTGTACTTACTCTACAAGGGATGTGATCCGATGTCTGGCTCAGAAGAACCATTCTAGCAGCTGGGGTGGAGAATGAGAGGAAAGGCAGAAGCAGGGAGGCCAGTTAAGCCATGGCCACAGTCCAGGAAAAAAGCAAAAATGGGCTAGGCTAGAATAGCACAGTGAAGGTTGCAAAGATATGGCTGCAGTTGGGATTCCAGCCAGATTAGACCTGAGCGTGAAATAAGAAAAGTCAAGGATGAACCTGAGGTTTCCAACATGAGCTATACAGCACAGGAGATTTCTTTTCCTGGTTCTGATTTGCTATAGGAGAGACAGGTTTGTGTAGCGGTGTGTTGGGGATTTTGAGAATGGAATCACAATTTCAGTTTGAGGGCTGAGGGTGGGTATATTATAGCTCTGTGGGAAAATGTAGCATGTATGAGGCCTTAAGTTCAATTTCTAACCCACCCACTTCCACTAAAAAAATTGAAAATGGGGTTCATTAGGCATGTCTGCAATCCAGAACTTGGAAGGCTGAGGCAGGAGGATCATAAGATCCAAAATAGCTTAGACTAAACAGTGAAGCCTGTACCAAAAAACTAAAACAAAATCATTCCAGCATCTGAAACCTGAGATGTCTATCAGGTTCCCAAATAAAAACATGGAATAGACTGCTGGCCATTAGTCAGGGTTTCAGGAGAGTTCACAGCTAAAAACAGACTTCTGAGAATAATCAGCCCCGACTACCTAGGAAATGGAGAGAAGAGCTCAAGATTGTGCCTGACACACTGCAACCAAGTCAGAAAACTGTGAAGGAATCCGTAAGCAGGACCAGAGGTAGAGGATGCCACAGAAGCATGAAGAAGAGCTTCCCAGCAGAAGAGAGGGGAGTCGGGTGTGGTGGTCTGTGTAGCACTTGGGAGGGAAGAGGCAAGAGGGTCAAGATTCAAGATCATGTTCAGCTACAAAGTCAGAGTTTCAGATCAGCCTGAGCTACATAAACCTGTCTCAGAAAGGACTGAAAGGCCAGGCGTGTCAGCTCATGCCTTTAATTCCAATACTCAGAAGGCAGAGGCAGGAGGATCTCTGTGAGTTCAAGACCAGCCTACAAAGTGAGTCCGGGACAGCCAAGGCTACCCTTGAGAAACCCTGACTCAAAAAACAACAACAACAACAACAAAGAAAACCAGAAGACAGAAAAAAGATCGAAAGAGAAGAAGCAACAGATAAGTAATATGAACAGCTGAAATTGGCTCCCAGACTTTGAAAGCTTGCAGGGTTGTCTGTAAGGGTGGCTTCAGGAAGTGCTAGAAAAAAGCACCTGACTGGAATGACGACAGGAGATGATGAGAAGAAGTGGAGACATGATCACAGAAGCAGTCTGCCACAAAGGGGAGGTGGGCATCACCTCAGGGGAACAAGGGGCTTCTCTATTTTTATGTGGGAGTCAGATGACCTGGAGCTGCAAGATTATGAGCTATGGGTGCTGGGACCCAAACTCAGATCTTCCCCAAGAGCAGCAAGCAATGCTAACCCAGGAGTGTCTCTCCAGCTCTTTTTCAAGATTCCGCCTGCATGTACATTTGCACACCAGAAGAGGGCAGCAGATCTCATTATAGATGGTTGTGAGCCACCATATTGTTGCTGGAAGTTGAACTCAGGCAGGACCTTTGGAAGTACCTCTGAGCCATCCCTCTACCCCATCTTTACTTAACATGGATATAATATAGCCTCCTCTGAAAATAAAAAAGTCAGAAACAAAAGTGATGGTGGCCAGGCACATGACTTTAATCTCAGCATTGGAGAAACAGAGGCAGGAAGATTCCTCAGTTTGGAGCCAGCCTGGCCTAACAGGGACTTTCATGCCATCCAGAGTCACACAGTGAGACCCTGTTTCAATTTGTACCCCAAAACAGAAAAGTGATGGTGTAGGAGAGAGAGCATCACTGTAAGAGAGAGAACATCACTGTAAAAGAGAGAGAGACGAGCATCACGGTAAGAGAGAGAGAGCATCACTGTAGGAGAGAGGGAGAATGACTGTAGGAGAGAAAGAGAATGACTGTAGGAGAGAGAGAGCATCAGTGTAAGAGAGAGGAAGAGACAGAGACGAGTATCACTGTAAGAGAGAGAGAGAATGACTGTAGGAGAGAGAGAGAGCATCACTGTAGGAGAGAGAGTCATTGTAGGAGTGAGCTCACTGGGTATGCAAGAAAGGATAGACACAGGTAGAGGATAGACACTAATGCATTGTAGAGTTCTCAAAAATATTTTGTAAGCTGTCCATGGTGATGTACTCCTATAATTTTAGCCTAGAGAAGATGAATGAGGCAGGAGGATTACCCAAGTTTGAGGCTAAAATTCAGTGATCTAAACAACACAGTAACACCCTTTCTTAAACACATACATACCTACCCCCTATATATGTGTCTATACATATAGGTATATATAAGTATATGTGAATGTGTATGTATAGATAGATAGATAGACAGACAGACAGACAGAGAGGAGAGAGATACAATACACGTGCGCACGCACACACGCATACCTGGGGAGACAGCCTCACTGGTAAAATGATCGCTGAGCAGCTGTAAGAACCTGAGCTCAGGCCCAGAGCCCACGCTGCTGTTGTTTTTAAGAGAACACACAGCGTACATGCTATAACCCTAGCACTGGAGAAGTGGAGGCATATGGATCTCTGAGGCTCACTGACAGGCCAGCTTACCTAATCAATGCGCTCCAGACCAATGAGAGGCCCTGTCTCAAAAACAAACAAAATAGAAGGTGGACAACAAATGGGAATTACAGTTTGACCTCTGGCCTCCACATGTGTAGTTATACACATGCTCACTCTCTCACTCTCTCTCTCTCTGAAGAAATAAAAATGAGAAAATAAATGTATTTGTAGGTGGGCATGATGATGCACACCTTTAGTCCCAGCACTCAGGAGACAGAAGCAGGCAGAGCTCTGTGAGTTCAAGGCCATCCTACCATACAAAGCAAGTTCCAGGACAGCCGGGGCTACACAGAGAAACCCTGCCTCAAAAAAAGCTTATTCTTAAAGAAAGATCCTTCAACACGTGTACCAGGTGATGAAGACAGACCCAGGCTGCACACAGTAATATGTGACCTGTGATTGAGAAACAAGAATCATGTAGAAGACGGGTGGTGTGATCCCCGCACTTGGAGGGCAGAGGCACAGGCGTCTCTGGGAGTTCCAGGCCAGCCTCTACAGAGCTAGTTCCAGGCCAGAGTTACACAAGGAAACCCTGTCTCAGAAAAACAAACAAAGAGTCCTCTAGAAACAACAAGCAGGCTAGGGCAAGGAGTAGTCTTAGAAGTGGAACAGAATGGCAGCTGGTTGTGGTGGTGAATGCCTGCAATCCCAGTACTTGGGAGGCTGAATAAGGAAGGAGGAATGGGAGTTCAAGACCATCCTGGCCACCCTAGACAACATGGTGGAGACTTTGTGAAGGGGGGGGAACCTTCAAAAAAAGTATGACGTCAGAGCAAAGCCACACTCTGGGAGGGAAGGGATTAGTAAAAGCCACCAGGACTGACTTAGAGACACGAGGAGCAGATGCCACTGCTTCCTTAGAGCGACGTAGTGCTGGACAACAGCCGAGATGCCCAGCACAGGGGCCCTCCATGGAGAGCCCCGGGCGCCCTCTGTCTCGGCTCTCCCATGTGGGGACTGCCACCAGGGCTCTGCTGGCCGGAAGGTGTGGTCTGCAGTGGTGTCCTTCCACCTGTCCCTCTGAGGGGCTTCAGACACGAACACTCAGGCCACCAGAGTCTCTACCCACTAACTCCAGAGTCAGCCCACTCCCAGTGGATGTGGCGAGTTCGAGGGTCTGAGGAACCTGCCAGGCGAATCCAACCTCGCCATGGAAGCCATCAGGTGCTCACCTCTCTCTAAAGCAACACACAGAGCGAGGGAGATGGGTGGATAAGGCGCTTGAGCTAACAGCGACCCTCGACCTCACGCAGAGCCAGATGGGGTGGCCTGCTTCTGCAGTCTTAGCACTCCTACAGTCGTGGGAGGTGGAGACAGGAGGATCCCTGAAGGCCAGCTAGCCTGGCTTGCTTAGCAACAAGGAAACCCTGTATCAAAATGGTGGAAACAAGGGTTGATGCTCTTCCTGTGACCTCTACACAGAGCCATGGCAGACACAGGTCCCCATACTCACACACACTCACGCTCGCATCACACACAAATGCATTAAACACAGAGGAAACCTAACTGCTGTGCTATTAAGCCTCACTGGGCTAACACAGACCTTTAGGTGCTGGCTGCCCTGCTCACAGGCACTGGCCGTCACCTCGTTCTCGCCCAGTATCTGACCTTTCTCAGGTCAGAGTCCATCACCACCCATTCCTAGAGACGCTCCTTAGCCTTCCTATCAGGAGGGTACAGAGCACAAACACGTCCTCTCTTCTCAACAAAGGTTCAAAAAAAAAAAAAAGGACAGAGGACGAACAATCCGAACAATCTCACTGGGATGACTGGGAGGGTCAGAGGCGAGAGTGTGACAAAGATGGTCTGCATCACCCAATTCCAGAGAACATGGAAGCATATTTACTTGCTGATCTTCGTAGAGCAAGATTTCAGGGTGAAAACAGAAGTGCAGGTCGTGGGTGTGGCTTAGTGGTAGAGCATTGCAGAACATGCAATGGCTCTGTGTTCAGCTGAGGGAGAAGGAAAAAAAAGCATCTCAAGCATGTGTCAGCTGTGCATGTGTTCCCAGCACCTAAGAAGTAGAGGCAGGAAGATCCGGTTCAAGGCCAGCTGGGGCTCCAGTGTGTCTCAGTAACAAAACAAAACAAACAGAAAGAAGTACTGAATACAAACTGACTTTCTTTTCTGTGCCACCCACATAATGAATGACCTGTTCCTAGGCCTCGCCTCTAAATGGGATAAAAAATCCAAACACTAGAAGCATCTATGTGTGCCAAGTCCTACAGTAGCTGCTCAGCCCTTCCAGTTCCACGGTGCATGTGCCTAAGCAGTGATTTCTTCCATGACCCGCATTTGCGGTCTTTCTGAAGCATTTCAAAGGCCTTCCCCCGCCCCGATCCTCTTTGAACTGGAGTTTTATAGTGAGTTGAGCTCCGCAACCGAGTATTCCCGAGCACACAGCTCAGCTTCGGAGACAGCTGGGAAACAGCTGCTGAGTTCAGCAATAACTAAGGGCACCAAGTCACGGCACCACGGCCACCGTGCCAGCTATGGAGAAACCCACTTACGGCAGCAACGTCGGGGAGGCTAGTAGTGGTCCCCATAAGCAGGGGACTTTTTTCCTGTTAATTTCAATTTGCCAACAGGAAACCCAGCCAACAGTCTGGAAGGAAGAACTCCCGTGCACCACGTGGTCGGGTAGGCCCTTCTGTGTCTGCCCTGAGCTCTCAGCTTGCTCCTGTCTATTTTCCCGTCACTGCACAGCGCCTTCAGTGAGCGCTCAGCACTCGCCATCCTGACCTGGATGTTTCTGCTGCTCTCACTGCTTGGCCTCTAACTGCTACTAGCTCCCTGGAGCTGAGTGGTTTTTGGTAAATTTGTTTTGTTTTGTTTTGTTTTATTTAGATAGGGTTTCTCTGTGTAGCCTTGGCTGTCCTGGACTCCCTTTGTAGACCAGGCTAGCCTCAAACTCACAGCAATCTGCCTGCATCTGCCTCCCTCCGTGCTGGGATTAAAGGTGTGCGCCACCACGACCGGCTTATTTTTTAGTGTTTTGATATCTTTCTTCACAGTGTATGCATGTTTCTTGACAATTGCCAATTAAATTTAAAAATCAAGGTTCCGTTTACACTTACATTACTGTTGTATTATGCTAATAATATTTCCTACAAAAATTCCCTTTTGATTAAAGCCATTAGTGCCCATTAAAAAAATAAAATTGGCCTGAGTGCCCTCTCAAGTGTGAATGTCAGCTTCCTACAATGGCGGCGGCTAACACTTCCAGTCTCTGGCACATCTACTGAGAACATAAAAGTTCCCCCTGGAACTAACAATCCCTCCCCTTCCAGCACAATTATATAATCTGAATGCTAAACAGTTCCCTAGAGATTATTTTGTGGTCCAAAATCCCTCCGGACGAAGAGACTATCAAAGCCCCCGTGAGCAGACAGGGGTGACTCTGTCCATCCCACCTAACGGGGGCTGCAGCTTCATTTAGAGCTGCTTGTTTCCCTCAGCAGGACAGGCCTCTCACACAGGCCCTGTCCATTTAACACTCTTTTCCTTACCAGTCTTTGACTGTAACACCCACGGATCTGTAATTCAAGATTAACATGCCTGTTCTGCTCATTAACCAATGTGCAAAAAGAAATTTTAAAAAGGAAACTCCACTTTAATCCTCTTTTAACAGTTTAAAATGTTAAGCTGCTAAAAGCCAAGTCCCATGCCTGTCTGACCTGCACCAGGGCCGTAGGTGGCCAACACACCCAAGTCAAGCACTGGCCTCAAAGCTGCTGGCAGTCCGTTTTAGAACTTTTCACCAAAAACAGAAGCTCAGTTGTTCCTTTGCTTTAGAATCTTAAGGTTCTAGAATTTATCCAAAATGCTCACGCTTTCACCTCTAGGATGATCTTTTTAAAACAAAAGGTCTTGCTGTGTTCCGTTGACTAAATCACACCCCCTTCTAGTTATAACCGGGGCCCATACCTAAGCGGGGCCCATACCTAAGCGCAGATCCCATCTGACTTCCCATATGATAATGAAGAGAACAAAGCCTCCAGAACAGGCCTCACCAAGGACAGTTGTTTTACGTAAGTATCTGTTCTAAAGGCCACTCGTCACTTACAACTACAAAGCATCTCTTTAGGGACCTTCGCAATAAAGGCAAAGTAACAAAGTATACATTTCCGAAACTCCTGTTTTGCGGGGAGGTATGGCAAGCAATCCCTCAACAGCACAAGGAACGCTTTCACTGATTTTCTCCAGGCCATAATTTAAATTCCCTCCTCCTCCTCCGAAACATCTCCGGACACTGATTCCCGGCCGTCCATCTGTCTCTTTCGTCACAGCTTTTCATATCTAGCGGGTCACGTTCCTGTCCCCCGTTTCAACACGATGCACTATACCGGAGGCCTGCCACCTCAGCGCACCGCTGCTGGCTGGGATAAAGCCTACTCTGTTCCACTGCCTTTCATTGTTTTCGAGCTAACTGCCATTTTTCCACCATGCACGGGACAGAAATGTGTTCCCACGGGCATTTTATGAATTTCCGAAGCGGCTATTCTTTGTGGATTTACAGAACATGCGCCTTTTCTGAATTCCCTTCATCACCACAGAAACGGCTTTGTGAAGCTGAGATTTTTTTACATAAGTTGCTTAAAGCAAAAAGAAACGGACTGTAAGCATGTCTGTTTTCCTAGCATATCCTACGAGCCATCATCCTACAGGGCACAGCAGAGAACTGTCAGGACAGCGACCTCATTTGATTAATGCAGCTTTTGATGTCTGTGGGATTGTTCGGTCCACGCACACGCACACAATCGTACCCAATGCCCTTTCTTTTCAGGTCCCTCCACACGCACCCATCAGCTCAACGTTAGAATCGAACGGCTGGCTCTCCGTCCCCGTCCCTGCCCGGGCTCACCCGCAGCCACCAGCCCTCGGCCGGCCCCGATGCGGCCGGCGCGGCCCTCGGCTCCGCCACAAAGGCCGGCCTGCGCCTCGCGCACGTGCGCCGGGCTGACAAGCGCCGAGCCGCCCTCCCCGGGGCAGAGCCGCGGGCCGGGGGAACGGCGGCAGCCCCCTGCCTCGGGCGGGCTCCCGGTCGCCGCCGTCCCCGGGGAAGCCCGTGGGGAGTCCTCGGGGCCGCGGCCCGCACGGCCCCCGGCGGGCCCCCGGCCCGGAGCCTCACCTCCTCCTCGCTCTCGCTGCGGAAGCACAGGCACGCGGCCCGCTTCTTGTAGCCGTCGCCGTCGTAGGTGCGGGTCTGGTTCGACTTGAGCTTCATCATCCTCCGGGCCCTGGTGGGGGTGCCGTGCGGGGCCTCGAAGTCGAGGGACGAGGCGGAGGCTGCTGCGGACGGCCGCGCGCGCGCGCCCCCGGCTCGGCCGAGGAGGCGGGGGGGGGGGGAGGAGGGTGTGTGTGTCCGCTACGCGGCTCCGCGGCGGGACAGCCTCATTGCCCCCGGCCCAGGCCCCGCGCCTCCGTCACGGCCGCCGTCGCCACCGCCGCCGCCCCCTCTGCCGCCGCCGCCCCCGACGACGACCGCGCCGCCATTTTGGGCGCGCTGCGTCAGCGGCGTAAGGGCGCGCGGGCCCGCGGGACGGTCGCGCGTGCGCAGCGCAGACGGCGTTCGGGAATCGCGCCCGCCCCGCGCGCCCGGCGCAGGGGAGCATCTGCGCGGAGGGCGGCCGGGAGCTGGCGCGGCCGCCGCTACGTAGACGGCGTCGGGCCCGCGGAGGGCGGAAGCCGGGCGGGTCGCGGCGCGTGGGCGCCACTGGAGAACCCCCGACGTGCGCACACGGTCCGTGGCGCCCCCAGGCAGGGAGCCCGCCCAAGGGCACCGCGTGAGCGGCCTGATCCAAGGTCGTGCCGCTCAGCTGACGGGGGCAGGAGACAGCGGCGGCCCGCTGGGAAACGGGGTGCTGCGCCTCGCCGCAGACCGTCGTCCCTAGCAGCCGGGCATCGGGAGCGGGGCGGGGCGTGTGCCTGCTCTCTGCAGCCCTCCGAGGCTATCAGAACGCGTGTGCAGCCCGTTTATTTGTGCAAAAAAAAAAAAAAAAAAACGGGGCGTGTGCCTGCTCTCTGCAGCCCTCCGAGGCTATCAGAACGCGTGTGCAGCCCGTTTATTTGTGCAAAAAAAAAAAAAAAAAAGCTCAGGGGCGGGCCACTTGCCGGGCATGCTTGAGGACTGGGTTCGAACCCCAGCACTGGAAAAGGAAAAAAAAAAAGAAGCAAACGCGTCCTCTTAAACTGGAGAAGCAGGAGTATATATTGGAGTCCACTTGAAGGAAGCAAAGTGGGGTACCGCGTTCCTGGGCCAAACCCAGCACCATTACCAAGCACTTGGCGCTCCGTGATACTTACGTGAGGTCGGAGGGCAACTTGTGTGAATACTTTTCTCTCCCACCAGGTAGGACCAGGAGCCTGGCTGCAGATGACCTTAGTGGGCCATCTGGTGGGCCCTGGTTACCTATTTCAATCAGCTTGTGTATAGTACACTCCTTAGTCTAGAGGGGTCCAAGAGATGGCTCAGGATAATAAGGCACTCGCCCCGAATCCAGACAACCTGGGCTAGATCCCTGGGACCACACGGTGAAAGGGAAGAACCACCACCCACAAACTGCCAACTCCACACGTGCTCTCTGACATATGTAGCCACACACACAGGAACTTTTTTTAGTAGTTTGAAAATGTTCATGAAACAAAATAATTAAAGGGGCTGGAGAGATGGCTCAGTGGTTAAAAGCACTGGCTGCTTTTCCAGAGGACCCGGGTTCAATCCCAGCACCCACATGGCATCTCACAGCTGTTTGTTTGCAGTTCCAGTTCCTTTACACAGACATATATGCAGGCAAAACACCAATAAACATAAATAAATAAGTGTGGTCTGGCTGGAGGGGTGACTCGGGTTGGGAGCACTCTTGGCTTTTGTAGAGGACCCGGGTTCTAGTCCCAGCACCCATACAGTGTTCTACCATCTGAATTCCAGCTTCAAGAGACCCCCACGCCCTCTTCTGACTTCTTCAGAGACCAAGCACGTACATGATGGACATATAAGCAGGCAAAACATCCAAAAGGAAGATGAAAAAAAAAAATCTTAGAAGAAAAAAAGATCAAGAGGTTCAGGGATTTATCTACCATGTACTCAGCCCCCAGCACTACATAAAGGTCTACCCAGTGAGGTAGCACAGTCCTTTATCCTAGCACTGGGGAAGCAGAGGAAGATGGGTCTCTGTGAGACTGAGGCCATAGCAAAAAAAGCCAGGGTTGTACAACAAAGTAAACAGATATCTCACCAGAAAATATGCAAGGAAGGACAAAGCACGGAACATTATCATTAACAGCAAAACACAAACTTAAACCGTAAGGAGGGCTGGGACCATGGCTGATTCGGTAGAATGTTGCCTAGTGTATATGAAACTCTGGCTTCCATCCTAACCAAGTGCACTGGGGAACAGCACAGTTCTTTAACCAGAGTGCTCAGGAGGTGGAGGCAGGAAGATCAGGAACTCCAGGCCATCCTTGGCTACACAGCAAATTTGAGGCTAGCCTAGGCTACATGAAATACTGCTCCAAAGAGGAAAAGGGTAGGAGAGGAGCCGTGGAGGGATGGCTCAGCAGTTAAGAACACTTTCTGGTCTTGTAGGAGACCCTGGTCTGGTCCCCAGAACCTGTATGAGGTGGCTCACTACCACCTGTAACTCCAGGTCCAGGGATCCATCCAACACCTTCTGGAGCCTGTAGGCACTGCACACATGCAGTACTGCATACACACACACACACACACACACACACACACACACACACTAAAAACAAGGCGGTGTGGTGGTGCACGCCTTTAATCCCAGCACTCAGGGAGGCAGAGGCAAGGGATCTCTGTGAGTTTGAGACCAGCCTGGTCCACAAAGTGACTCCAAGACAGCCAAGACTACTCAGAGAAACCCTATTTTCAGGGAAGAAAAAAAAACAAAACAAAATGAAAGACAAGAAAAATCTTTAAAAAACAAACTTTAACTATGTGTGTTGAGGCTCCGTTCACAATTCTGGAGTCCCATTTCATTTATAGCTTCGATAAACTTCGCTTCACTGTTAGACCTTTAGTCTCTTGGCTTGGTATCCTCTCCCAGTTCATATTTTGTCCTCTTTAAAGACGCCCTTTTCTCACAATGGCCTCTTTGATGTGTCAGTCAAGCAGGCAAGGCTTATTTCTCAAGCGGCTGCCTCTGGACCAGGGCCATGCATTTATCCCAAGCTTCCAATAAAGCTGTTCTGAACAGCACTGGCCTCTGGGCTTCCACAGGCTGGAACTTCCTTCTCCCCATGCCCTCATTCTGTCCTCGCGTCCTTTTCTAAACCAGAGAAAATGATGGATTTCCCTCCCTTTTTTGCTAAGTTTCCCCATTCTGCAGTCACTGCTGACCCAGTGCTGCTTGGTGACTCGTCACTCAGTGTCCAGCCGCCAGTGGCCAGCCTGAGCCCTGATGCTGAGGGCTTCCATGTCTTGAGACACGTTTCTGCCAGTTTCCACTTTCACTGGCCTTCTCGCCTCCGCACTACTGAAGTTCATGGGGCTTTTGTTTGTAATGATCTACTGGCCACAACATACATTCCCAGTACTAGTCTGCATGGTGAGCTGTCTCAGAATACACACCTGAAGCCCAAACACGATTTACTTTGTGTGCACACTAGTGTCCGTCAGAGTGAATGCAGAGACCAGTGGATGCCCAGAGGCCAGAACGCCACGTCCCTTTCAGTTGCAGTTACCTGCTTTTCTAAGCCACCCAACATGGCTACCGGGATCCAAACTCTGGTCCTGCCTCCCAGCCATCTTTTTAATTGGTAAATGATGTACAACTGTGAAAACAATGTTGACATTTGATAAATAGGTATACATTAAATGAACAAGCCAACTAATCAATATATCCATTGCCTCCGCTGCTGACCTTTTATGGTGGTAAGAGTATTAGAATAATTTTTATTTTCATATGTATTTGCCATTTGGCTGCACGCATGTCCACGTGAAGGTGTGCGGAACATCAGTGCTCTTAACCACTGAGCCATCCCTCTGGCCCAAGTTTTGGGTTTTTTTTGTTTTGGATCTTTTTCAAGGCAGGATTTCTGTGTAGCCTTGGTTGTCCTGTACCAGGCTTGAAATCAGAGGTCCACCTTCTGCTGCCGGAATTAACAGGCATGTACTACCAATTTTGACTACAAATCGATGTAGCAAAGCTTGACCTTCAACTTCTAATCCTGCCCCATCCCCCACGTGCTAACACAGGCCAACACTGCCAACCTGAGCCTGCTCATCCTGAACACTTAAGTCCCTAAGAAATGACTAGCAAAGGGCAAGAACAATTGCCTTAAGGAGCCCAGGCTGTGGGTGATTTTAGAGTTTATTTGGGTCTTGTGTCACAGGCTTATAACCTCAGCACAGGGAAGGCTGAGATGTGAGAAGAGTTTGAGATGATCCAAGATACAGAGGAAGACCCTGGCTTTGTTTTGGGGTCTTTTGAAGCAGTCTCACTGAGTGGACTAAAACCTGCAGACCCACTTGTCACTGCCTCCCTAGTGCTAGGATTCAAGGTATGCATGCCAGGCCGAGATTATGGTCTATCTTGGGGGATTGTGGGGGAACTGAGGCATGACACACTCATGTCCAGCATACAAGCCAAAGCAGAACTTGTTTACCATCTCACAAACAGCTAACTTTAGAGACTGACTTGCAGAGCTCCAACTCTGGCATTTTAGGAACAGAAAAGTCAAGGCTGCAGAGGAAATCCTTCTACAGGCCAGGATATGGCTGCACAGGAAACTCCAACCACCACTGCTCTTGACCAACATAAGCTTCTATGGCTTGGTGCTCAGGTTCCAAAGCCAGCTGCCCAGGACTTAAAGTTCAACTGTGCACTTAGACTCAGCAACTGCCACCTAGTGGTCTAAGTCACCAAGGAGCACCAGAACTCTCAAATGCTGGCCCTACCTCCAATCCCTAGACACTTATTAGGGATACAGTTTTGATGGCTGGCTGTGCTCTACCCATCTCCCACACACAGCACCAACCTTAAACTATGGGTGCCCAGTGACTGTCCTGCAGACCAATGCCCTAAACCTCACCTAAGTTCCCTTCTGGAACCATAATGGGCTGTCAGCAGCCTACAAAGGCTCAAACCAAAATAACATTTTGTCTCCCCCACAGAAAACTGAACACATCCTTGTAACCTGTCACCACTAAAGGACCCAGAAAAAAACCTATTGCCCCCCACCCCTTGCCCTGAACAGCACCAGCAGCTTACTTTCCAGTTCCAGGGCAATCCAGCCTTTACAAGCCTCAGCATGTACTTCCAAGTTGTCAGGCCAGGATTAGAGTCCCAGGCCTCTCCTTCCAGAAAGGGTAGCTCACTCTACAACTAAGCTACACAGCCCAATATTAAAATAAGTAGCCCAGTAGTTCCTACTGTAGCACAAGCCAGGTGACATTCAGGGAGGTGCGGTCATCAGTTCAATGTCACCCTTAAAGCTCCAACTGCTCTGCAACAGAGCCCCACACTGAACCACCTCTGCAGGAAGATGCTATACCTGGCAAGGCCAAGAACAGCAGCTGAGACTAGGCAGGGTCACCAGGACACTCCTGAAAGCAATGCAGTCTCGCTCCATTCACACTGACCCCTGAACCAGTCCCTGTTAGGCCACAAAATAAAATGGACACGTTTTTCTTTAAAGTTTATTCAATACAACACAATCTCCATCTTCACTGAGGTGGCTGACCACGGCCACGACCAAAGCCGCCTCTCTGAAAGACAAAGCACAAGTGTTAGCTTCAGGCCCAGCTCTGCCTCTAGAGATTCCTAGGCTTAGTCCTCCTCACTGAAGACGCCCCCAAAAGTAAACAGCCAGATGAGCACAGACCACCACATCCCAGTCCTACCCATTACTGGCTGTGGGGTGAGTTTTGAGCCTGTTCCCCACTGCTGGAAGAGGGGCAGAACTGCAAACAGTGCTGAGAGAAATGAATGGCCCCAGCATACAGGGTCCACGCCCTCTCTGCGTCTCCTCAGATGAGAACTGAGAGCATCGGCCCGCAAAGCCTACCACAGGGCTACACGCAAAGTGGATTAGCTCACCTAAAGCACTTTTCTAGAGGTGACTACCTCTACTCCACAGAGAAACCGAGGCAGAGGAAACCAAGATTATACCTGAAGGTAATCTGATTCTAGAGCAACCATTCTGAACCCACAGCATCTCAGCTGAATTTCAAATATCAAGTAAATTCAGAGGCTGGGCCTTAACCATCAATTAATACCAGCGTGCCACGGGTACTAACATAAGATCAGCAAGCATAGTTTACAGAGTGTTCCACTGCAAGACTGATCTTAACATGGAGGAAAAAAAGAGATACCACACCCCCAGAATGCACTAGGCTAGGCCACATCCCAGTGACTCCAGGAATCAAACAGGAGATACTCACAAACTGGAATTCCGTTGCTGAGCCAGCCCCAGCCTCGGCTTTCTTGTCAGCACCAGCTGGAAAGAGAGTAAGTTAGAGTCTAAGAGCTGGTCTCTGGCTGATAAAGGCAAGCCAGAGACCCCTCCCCCAGTAAAGGTCACCTCAGTAAGCACATTGGTCCCTCCTGTCTCAAAGTCCCTTCAGTCACTTCCCAAACTCACTAAATGTACAGCTTGGCCGCACAGAAACCAACTTGCTAACCATCCCCTCCAGGAAAGCTGCTTGTGAAGAAGCTCAGCCAAGGGGAGAGTAAAGATAATGGAGCAAGGAGCCGCTACAGGAAGAGCACCAGACACAGGGCAGCAGGGCGCGTGCCGGGCACCCAGGACTCAGAAGCCAAAGCAGGACTGCGAGAGACCCGTTCAAAACTCAGCCCAGTTCAAGCTGAAATGTGAAAAGCATGACAGGTCCAATTCCAGGGAGTGAAGGGAGAAGCAATGTAAAATAGCTCAGTGTTTAAAACGACACCTTAGGGCTAAATATAATGCATTAACAGCCAAATAACATGTTCCCACTAAATGTAGGCATTACACTCAAATTCAGTTCATATGGGTTGGATGAGCTGGAGCCAACAGAACAGAACACAGCTTCAGCATTACAGCTGAAGACTCTGTCCTCTTGCTGGTTCACTTCCTGCCCCTTAACCTATGCTCATCCCCACAGGTCCCACCCTCCAAATGAGGATCTCCTCAACCAGGAGCTGAGGAGATGTTCAGGCCGTGTGCTCAAAGAATGCAGAAAGGTGGTAAAAAGTCTGGCCCTCTCCACCCTAGGCTCCCCTGGATCTCCCTAAGGGTGCTGGCCTGCAATGGTTCTTCCCTCAAGAGCCCAGCTCTTTCAGGCGTTTGCTTAATCCTCACTTCTACAAAACTTTCTCTACACACCTGAAACCTCAAGTGCCCTCTCCTCTCACACTTCCCCAATTACTAAACGCAAGCTCAGTGACACAGGCAATTCAGGCCTGTTCCCAGCTCCTCCCAGAGTCTGGCACACAGCAGACACCCAACACAGCCACCTGCTACTCTGCCTCAAAAACTGCTTTTGCTCTCCTGAGGCAGCAGCTCAGCTCCAACGACAGGTCTGTGCTCCATCATACAGGCCGTCCCCCAATTCCCACATCAAGGACTGGACTGCATCCGGGGCTAGTGAGAATCTGGATTCTACCCCAGGAAAAGACATGATACTCACGGGGCACAGCACTCCTTCTGTAGGTGTCTCTGTCTGCCTCCCCTCTTGTGAATCTTGCAGGTCTCTCACCCTCTGGACCTACAGAAACCAGATTACACAGTGAGCGCAGGGCAGCAAATGAACAAAGAGCAGGAAAAACGAACTGGCAGTGCAGCGTGCTTCCAGCTCTCGCTGCAGCCAGACTGTAAGGAAATATCAACTACTTAGACCCAGAACTGTGGCCACAAACTTAGATATCCCCATGGGAATGTGTCACTATCAATATTTTGGTTCCTCATTCTGATTTAATCCCAGCACTCCAGAGGCGGAGGCAGCTGGATACAAGTTCAAGGCCAGCCTGGAGAAACTTCATACTGAAAACACAAAACAAAAACACAGAACCAGACAGCCAGTGATAGGTCAGTCCATGAAAGCTGCCTCCTGTTGCCTCCTACACATACCTCAAAGGAACTTAGTACATATTCACTCTGTTCAAAACTTAACACACATTCAAAAAAAAATTTATTTTTTGAGACAACTTCTGGCTATGTCATCCTAGCTGTCTGGCTTGGTCTGCTTCCTGAGTGCTGGGATTAAGGCTGTTGTCACAAAACACAACAAACTTTTTTTTTTTTTTTGGCTTTTTGAAACGTTTTTCTCTATGTAGCCTTGGCTGTCCTAGACTTTTTTCACCTCAAACTCAAGAGATCCAGTTGCCTCTGCATCCATGAGTGCAAGGATTAAAGGCGTGCGCCACCACTCCGGGCTACAACTAAAGACTTATTATTTACATAGTAATCTACCTGCATGCCATAAAAGGGCACCAGATCTCATTGTAGATGGTTGTGAAGCACTATGTGGTTGCTGGGAACTGACCTTAGGAAGAACAGTCAGTGCTCTTAACCTGAGCCATCTCTCCGGCCCTGTTTCTTGATTTGTGACTCACTGCCTGGCTGTCCTGGACTCAACAGTGTCCTGCCTCTGCCTCCCAAGTGCTGGGGTCAAAGGCATGTGCGTTACTGGCTCCTTAACAAACTTTTAAAAGAAATACACCTGATCCTGTAGCAAGCAGCCAGACCCAGGGCAGCCAGCCCAGACTAATCCCTCCCCCCTCCCCCGGGTGGTTCTGAAGGTTCAGCAGAGAACCTTTTTGGCTCTGAGGACACAATCCCACCTAACCACTAGAGTCCCTTAGGTGGTTCTCTACCACGTTTGTATGCTAAGCACTCTCCAGGCAAACCCAACCGTGTTCAGGAATCTCTTTACGCTGCTGCCTCTGCCTGTAGCTGCTACGAAGTTCAAGCAACCGTGTGAGCCAGTGATGGCCTCAAGAGTCAGCGGAAAGTTCCAGACCCCCAACAGAGGCCATGTGCCAAGTAAACACACAAAACACTACATGGTGAACAGCTCCGCTTTGGGCTAAACACAGCCTCATTCTGCTTGACAAGTCAGTCCGTGCTCTGCCATAGCATCTGGTCACCTGCAGACACTGGGGGGAGGAGGGTAAAAGCTACAGCCATGAAAACTTGTCAAACTTAATGCATTCTTATGGAGTCTCTAAAATCAACACCAGAGTTCTACGAGAGCATTTCTGAGCTGGGAGTGGTGATACACACCTGTAACCTCCAGCACTTAGGCTGAGTTGATGGACCGTCTATACTTTATGAGACCTTCAACCTCAAAAACAAACACCACTCACTCCAACAACCAGTACTTCCCCAGGGCTTCTGGGGAGGCCCTGGGGCTATTCAGAATACGTACCTTTGGGCCGAGGCCTGCCAGTCTCAGGACGGCTGCGGCGTAGAGTGGCGGGCACGATCTCAGGGGGTAGGTGTAGGTAATCTCGGAGATACTGGATGCCCTCGTTCGTAAGGTACCAGTAGAAATGTCTCCAGGCAAACTGCTCCTTCACGTAGCCCCGGGACTTGAGAGACTGGCACAGGGAAGCGGGGTTAGAATGTAACTACAAGACAGGTGCGGAGATGAGCAGCTATGCAGCCCAAGAAATTCTTTGGGGGGGGGGGTCAGGGCTTTCCAGGCCTATAAGGTCATTTTTGGGGAAGTAGATCTAAGAGAGGCTCGACTAGGCTAGCCTCTGCCCTTGGAAGGGGCTTCCAGCACCAGCCTACCTCACCTCCACAGAACCTCAGAAGAAATGCCTCTGTGTCCCCGGCTCCATACCTGCATGGCTTTCATTACGTGAAGGTTGGGCACATTCTTGTCTGCCAGCTCCGGGTGTTTGGGCATATGGACATCTTTCTTGGCAACCATCACTCCCTCCTTGAAAAGGAGTTCATAGATGGCGATCCGGTTCTTCTTGGGCATCAACATCTGCAAGAAAGAACATCCTCAGCACTGTGCCCAGGAGCCGGTCTCCAAGCTCACCATCACCACTGCCACGGGGAGGAAAAACTCAAGAGACAGCACAGCAGACCCGAAGATGGTTACGACCACAAACTACAAAGCCAACTGCCCGGGGCCCAGATCACCACTGCACCTCCGAGTCTCAGCTGAGACTGCCAGGACGCGGAGCAAGCCGGAAGCAGGGGCACAAGCCTGCCCCACTGTCACAGCTCTCACAACAAGCGTCTAGGGGTGGTGGGGGCTGACAGACCCCAAGTGTCAGCAACACCCGGGGGATTTCAGAACCCGAGGTCGTACCCAGGGTGAAACAGGGGGTGAGGGGTCTTCCTTACGGCGCACAGGGAGGACCCGGAGAAAGAGCTTAAGGCTCCCCTGTAACTTCTCCCCAGAGGTGACGCTGGAGAGGGGCAAGCAAGGGCTAAGGGGGCTTGCCGCGAGGGAACGCACGCAAGCGGAAGCCGTGGCCCCGGCCCGGGTGCTTCCCGCCACACGTGGCCTTCCAGCTTCGCTCCTCCGTCCCCCGCCACCAGCGGGAGGCCAGTCCTCGCCGGTCAGCGACGTCCCTCATATTCCCAGTACTACGGCCCCGGCCCTCCGGCTACGGCGCGAAGAGCCTTGGGGAGGGCGAGAATAGGCCTCCGCCTCTCCCCGCGAGGGCGCAGGCCTGCCACGGCAGCGCCTCGGCCCCGATGGCGGCCGATGGAACCCGAAAGCCAGAGGAACTCACCTCTGCGGCTGCAGGGACCGAGGCGGAGGCTGGAAAGGAAGGGGCATGCGCGGCGCAGGGTCTCTTCCGGTCTGCGTGGCCCCGCCTCTCCGCAGGACCCGCGCGCCGGCTTGGGTGGCCTCGCCAGTGCCTGAGGAGCGCGGGCGGCGCCAGGACGCATGCGCGAACTTAATCCCGCCCCGTCCCTTCCCCCCCTCCCACTTTGACGGTCGGAGCCTGCGCGCTGTAGCCGGAACCGGTCTGCACGCGTGTTTTCACGTCGCGTGGTGGGGGATGGAGGCGAAAGGGTGTATGTTGGGGACAGACCCAGCTCCATAGCGAGGCCTGGACCAGCCTGGGCCAGCGGAGGCCTTGTCTCAGAAGGACAGGAGAGCTAGGCTGCTCTTTTCACTACCGGATTTACTCGCAGGAAGAAACTGTCGCAACCTGCCAGCCGCAGTTAAGACGCACTCCCCATTAACCCTTCTTTTTTCTTGCTTTTTGTTTTTGTTTTGACCGAGGACGGCAGATCTCACTGTAGATGGTTATGAGCCACCATGCGGTAGCTGGGAATTGAACTCTAGGAAGAACAGCCAGTGCTCTTAACCTCTGACCCGACTCTAGCTCCCACTAACCCCTCTTACACTGAGGAAAATTTTACTTAAGCTTCTTAGTCCCTCAGATAAGAAATGTTAATCATCGGGCAGGGCAACGTTCAGACCAGCCACATCCAAGAAAGAGCCTCCCTAAAACTACATAATAATGAATTTAAAAGTCATAACGTGGCAATGCTGAGACACAGGCAAGCAGATCTCTGAGTTCAAGCCCAGCCCCGTGTAAATAGTGGGTTCCAGGCCAGCTAGAGATTCACAGCCAGATCCTGTTTCATCGCCAACAGCAGGACATCTTGGCACACGCCTTTAATCCCAGAACTCTGGAGACAGGCAAGTGGATCTCTGTGAGTTCGAGGCCAGCCTGGTCTACAAAGTGAGTCCAAGATAGCCAGGGCTACACAGAGAAACCCTGTCTCAAAAAGCACAACCCCTGAAGAAACAGAACTCACATTGCTCTTTTACTTTACATTTCTGCTTTGCTAATCTGACTAAACATTTATTTATCTTGACACAGGTTTTATTCTGTAGTCCACAGCATTGACTTTGCAGCAATCCTGTCTCAGCCTCAAATGCTGGGATTACAGACATGCACTTCCAGGCCTAGTTGATGAGCTGGCATCTCAACACAATTCCCTCAGTAAAATTGGCCGCTCATTGGTGGAGTGCTTGCCTAGGATGCATAGAGACTTGGGTTTGGTGCCCAGTACCAAATAACCGGGCATGGTGGCAGCCCTGGAGGAAGTGGAGGCAAGAGGATCAGGAGTTGAAGGTCATCTTTCTACCCAGATCCTCTGTGGAGGGAAGAGAGGTTTTCAGGTGTGTTGAAGTTTCCTGTCAGTCAATCAACAGGAAAGACAAATTGGACGCCAAGGGGAGGAGTGTTTCTCCCTCCCCCACGTTGCTTTGATCTTCTGTCTTTCCAGCCGACATGGGTCTACAGAGGTCTGATGGGTGACGGAGATGGGATGCCGGGGTCTCACTCAGGGTCTCAATATTGAGACCAGCCTCAAGTGCTGACAAACCAGGGGCAGCAGCAGCCAGTTAAACGTCGAAAATAAGGTGGCCTCCAGCCACCCTTGTTTGTTCGTTTGTTTTAGAGTCTCTGGCTGGCCTAGAACTCCCCATGTAGGCAAGGTTGGTCTGGAATTCATAGATACCCACTGGCTTCTGCCTCCCAAATTTGTTAGGGTTTTTTGTTTGTTTGTTTTGTTTTGTTTTTCGAGGCAGGGTTTCTCTGTGTAGCCTTGGCTGTTCTGAACTCACTTGCTGGCCTCAAACTCAGAGATCCGCCTGCCTCTGCCTCCCTGAGCGCTGGGATTACAGGCTTCCGCCACAGCACCTGGCTATTTATTTATTTATTTATTGTCCCTTAAGTTTGTAAAGGTCCGAGCAGCCAGCCTTTACCCTGTACCTCAATATCTCAGGTCTATCAGGCAGGTTGATGACCTCGCTCCTGTCAGCCCACCCGGGGAAATCCAAAAAAGCCTTTTGTTCATAGAGTACCCTGGTCTCCTCTATGATCCTCACAGGCTCCGTCTGAATCTTTCCCAGGAAGGGCCGCCTCCCACGGCCCTTCAGCGTGAGTCTCCCTGCGTGGGGCCGAGGCAGGGCCAGGCAGACAGGGGCCCAGATACTGAACATGGAGAGGAAAACCCATTCCTTCTTCCCACCAGAATCCTCGGGAAGGCTTTCAGGGGTCCTGCAATCCGGACCACAGTGGAAGCAGACGAAGTCAGAGTCGCTGGGGTGGACCTACCTCCGGGTTCACGTATTCCCAACTGTCCTGCAAGTCACTGTGTTGCTAAGAATGACCTTGAACGTGTGTGTGTGTGTGTGTGTGTGTGTGTGTGTGTGTGTGTGTGTGTGAGCTGGTTCTTTCTCTCCACCATGGGGGCGGAGGGATCAAATGGTCAGTGCCTCTAGCCACACAGCCATCTCAGAGGCCCAGCCACGTCCAGTTTTATGTGCTGGAGACTGAACCCAGGCCTTCCTGCTTGCTAGGGCAAGACGCAGCTCCAGTTGGTCTGGGGCTTGTATTTTCTTTTCTTGGTGTGCATCTACCAACACACCCCAGGGCATTCTTGGGTGGGCCCATCTGGGCCAGCAGTTCTCAATGTGTGAGTCTCAACGCCTCCGGGGATCACATATCAGACATCCTGCATTTCAGATATTTACATCACAATTCGTAACTAGCAAAGGTACAGTTAGGAACCAGCAACAAAAATAATTTTATTATTGGGGGGGTCACCGCAACATGAGGAACTGTATTAAAGGGTCGCAGCATGAGCAAGGTTGGGAACAGAAGAGGCCACGCTCAGGTAACCCTGTCTAGCCTGCACTCACTCCACGGACACTCCACCGTGACTGCCCCGGCAGTGAGCATTTGGAGGGGCGTTCCCTGCTCCACCTCCATCACTACACCAGGCCTCTAGAATGGCCCCTATCCTGTGCCTCCTGTTTCTGCGGTCACCAATGTCTGGCTTCCCTAGGTATTGCTGTTAGGCATGTATTATGCCGACCTGGTGGCCCGGGAAGCCGGGTGCCCAGAGCAGAAGCCGGGGTCTGGGTTCTGGGGACCCCTGGGGGTTTCCCCAGGTTGGAGATAAGTAAATAAGTGGGTATTGGCAAGCTCCTTCCCTTGGTTCTTGGGCCTTTAAATCCAATCGGTCGGGTCAGGGAGGGAAGCAGGCCTGGGAGAGCAGCGCCCCCTATGGGTAGCACCTTGAGACGCCGCTGACCCCGGGCGCTTCGGAGGCGGCGGATACAGATTCTTCCCTCAAACAGTAACCCAGATAAAGCTCAGCCGACACCCCGGGCCTCACCTCGTCGCGCACCGCCCTTCACACACCTAGAATAGCTCCGCAAGCCTGGAGCGCGGCGCCTCCTCCCACCCACACGGAGGCTCCTAGGAAGAGCCATCTGTGCCGCAAGGCCCCGTTAGCGCTCCCAGCACAGAGAGCGTGGTAGTGGGTAGACAGGCCCGCGCCGCCCGCCCGGCCCGCTGCCCACACAGCCGTGCACCCACGCCGCCCGCATCTCATGAGTGGGGAGAGGCTCCGGCTTCTCTGTGTGGAGTCCGGTGGTCCGGTCCGCACAGGCAAACCATGCAGGGTTGACCCGGCGGGTGACCACCCCTTTACCTGTTGGGGGTAGCGCCTCTGCCCTCCCCTGCCTGTGTGACTCTCCCCCACCAGGTTAAACCGGTGCCAAGGTGAGAAAAAGAGAGTCCAGGGAAAGGCACCAATTTATAGCCTCTTGGGTCTTTTGTCTCGTGTCCTGGGTTCGTTGACCGCGTGAAGGCTTTGCTTGCAGTCTCTGGCCTGGGACTGTCTATGCAGACCACAGCTGGCTTTAAATTGGGGCAATCGTCCCTCCGTTTCCCAGCTGTGCCATCACGCCCTGGTTAGACCCCGTCTCCTCCTCCTCCTTCCCCAGACCGCGGCTCTAGGCAAGGTCTCTCACATCGTCACCCAGGCTGGCCTGGAGCTCACAGAGATCCACCGCCTGCGTCTGCCTCCCGAGGGCCAGCCTTAACGGCTTATTGGTACCACGCCAGGCTCAGGCTGACTTCTTTTTAAGTTTTATTTATTGTGTATGTATGTATGTATGTATGCATTGTGTATGAGTGTTCTACCTGCATGTACACCTGCAGGCCAGAAGAGGGCATCAGATCCCTGTATGGATGGTTGTGAGCCACCACGTGGTAGCTGGGAATTGAACTCAGGGCCGCCAGAAGAGCAAACAGAGCTCTTAACCTCAGAGCCATCTCTCCAGCCCCACATCTGGCTGGTTTTTTGAGACAACTGTTACATAGTGTAAGCTGGCCTCAAACTCATGATGCTCCAGGCTCTGCCTCCTGAGTGTGGAGATTGCATGCATGTGAGACCACACTTGGCTTTAAGTTGACCATCTTAGGACCAGTGAGATGGCACAGGAGGTCCTGACAGGAGGAAGACCAACTACAGCAAGCTGTCCACACACAATTTCTGTGTGTGTGTAGCCTGTGCTGATCCACAGAGGCTATCTCTATTTCTATTTTTTGTTTGTTTATTTGTTTGTATGTTTTGTTTTAGTTTGGTTTTGGTTTTCTGAGTCAGGGTTTCTCTGTGTAGTCCTGGCTATCCTTGTAGACCAGGCTGGCCTCGAACTCACGGAGATCCTCCTGCCTCTGCCTCCCTGAGTGCTGGAATTACAGGAATGAGCCACCACGCCCAGCCTTCTTTCCCCTATTCCATGAGTAAATCAGGGTCCCAGCCACACTCAAGATGAATTTTCCAAATCATGACTTATCAGGGTCACTTAGGGAGTGCTGAATGCCTCCTCCTTTTCTCTTTTTTTTTTTTTTTTTTTTTTTTTCCAGGATTTCACTATATAGACTGACCAGGCTGGCCTTGAACTCTAAGAGATTCGCCCACTCGGCCTCCTGTGTGCTGGGAGTGCTGGGGTTGAAAGCATGTGCCACTGCACCTGGGTCCCCAGGCCCTTTCTGTTGTTTTTTGAGGTAGGGTCTCAGGTGGAGCAGACCTGGTTTGAACTCACCCCAGGATGGCCTTGCCTTGTCTTTACAAATCTATTTATTGCACTCACACATGAGTGTGGTGGCATGTGTCAGGAGGGCAGAGGACAACTGTCTCTCTCTCTCACACACACATACTTTCACGACAGGGTCTAATGTGGCCAGGGCTGGCCTTGAACTCTAGGACTGACCTCGTTCTTGATCCTCCTGCTTCTGCTTCCTAAGTGTTGGGGTTACCCTATGAGTTGGGTTGATTTCAGTCTGCCGTGGTCCTTCTTAGGCGTCAGGGTTCAGTGGGCAGCTCTGTCTCAGACTCTGTGACAGGTGCCACCCGATAGCTGTGACCCGGATTCTCCTTGTACCTTGTATCTTTCTGATTCAGGTTTTCCATATGGGAAATATAATTTTTTATAATTTTTTCTTCCTGTTTTTCTTCTCTGTCCTTTATTTGTTTGCTTTTTGAAGACAGAGTCTCACTTTGTAGCCCTGGTTTTCCTGAGCCTCATTATGTAGACCAGTCAGTGTGAGGGTGTCAGATCTTGGCTTTACAGACAGTTGTGAGCTGCCATGTGGTTGCTGTGAATTGAACCCAAGTCCTCTGGAAGAGCAGCCAGTGCTCTTAACCGCTGAGCCATCTCTCCAGCCCCTTGTTTATAAATTTCTGAGATAGGGTCTCATGTAATTTTATTGTTATTGTTGTTGTTGTTATGTAGCCCAGGCTGGCCTCACACTTGATATGAAGCCAAGACACCTTTGAATTTCTGGCTCTCCTGTCTCACCTCCCAGATGCTGGGGCTACAGATGTGAGCCATGTCCAGCTGATGGCTCTCTGGGCATTTCAAACCCAGAACCTCCTACCTCTACCTTCCAGGGGCTAGGATGACAGGCCTGTGCCACATCCCCTCATCTTAAGTGGCCGCCTGCCTTCCCTGTGGCTGTTAGTGTCTGCCCCCGCACCCCGGGACTGTGGACATCACTGCTCACCAAGTGTTGTAAACGTTTCTGTCCTTTATTGGTGACCCACGGCCACTCTGAGCTGGTGGTAGGCTAAGCTGGAGGGTCCACAAAACCTTAACTCGGAGCCTCCAACAAGGCCTCTCTCCTCTACCAACAACACGCCGATCAGGGCTGGGGCAGCCTTCTGGTCCAGTAGAAGCTTCCAGAGGGAAGCAGTGTGGGCGCTGTCTACCATCTGCCTTCGTCAAAGCCAGTCCAGAGACCCAGCAGACCCGGCAGGGAGCAGAGGGAGCTCAGATCAGGCTGGTGAAATGGTTCAAGGAGAGCGTCAGCGGGGCCTGCTGCCATGTTAGACAGGTGGCCATGGTGAAAGACAAGAACACACACGTATATACACACACACATTCACAAATATACCCACATACACATACATACATACATATACACACATACACATAAACAACACGTGCACATACACACATACGCACATACGTACACATACATACCCAACATACACACACACACACTTTTAAAAGAAGATTCCAATATAGGCTTGTCCAACCCAGAGCCTGTGCAAATGCGGTCTCCGTGGCTTGGGACACTCGACCCCCGGGTAATGAAGGCTGTAGCGGTGATGTCAGCGGGGTAGGGGAGCAGTGTCCCCATCCCACCCAGGCGGCCAGGCAGTTGCTCTGTGGATTCTAGGCGCTCCAATCCCGGCAGCCAGGATGGCAGAAAGGAGTTAGCTCTCACCCACCTCCCGCCCCTTCACTCTCGGGCCTCCCTGAGCTGGCGGACATATGGCCCTGCCCTGGGAAAGTCGAGCCGGGAGCTCTGCCAGCGAAGGCCAGATGGAGCAGCAAGAAATCACAAATCAGCTCACGGACCACACCATAAATAACGCTCGTGGGTGGGCCGGGCTCTGAAGAAGACGCTTCTCCCAGCCCTGCAGTGCCGGGCCGGCCCTCTGTCTTTGACCTGAAAAACGCTCATCTCTCTAACAACTCCCGCCATGTACGGGACACGGGCTGAGGACAGAGGAGTGGAAGACAGATGAGCCGGCCGTGCCTGGTCACCTCCAAAGTCACTCAGGAGCTGGGGCTGGGGCTAGCTGCTGGGCTGCTTGTCTGGAGCGGGGGAGGCCCTGTGTTGGAAGGCCCCGGAACCACAGCTAACGGGGTGCCACAGACATGTAGCCCCGCAATTGGGAGGCAGAGACTGGAGGATCAGAAATTCTAAGTCTTTTGGGTGACATATCAAGTTTATAATAAGCAAACAAATAAATAAAAATACCAGTAATATAACCCCAAAGTGGTTCTCTGCCCCCTCCTCACTGCGCTCTGCGCTGTGGCTGAGCCTTGAGCAGTTGTGCGGGACCGCCCGTGGAGCCCTGTCATTGGATGGATAAAGGGCAGTGTGTTCTGCCTTTTTTTTTTTTTTTTTTTTTTTTTTTTCTTTTTTCTCTGAGCGGTTGCAAGGCAGCCAGGCTGTTGCCATATGGCCATTGCACGCCTCTAGTCACAGGAGTGGCCTTGTGTAAACCTGGGAATGGGCTCTGAGCCTCTCCCAGACGCCCTCTGCGCTTTATCGCCTCAAGGTGAAGATCCACTCTTTTGTTCAAGGTGAAGATCTCACTCTTTTGTTTTGTTTTACCGGGGCCCCACCGGGCAGCCCTGGCTGGTGTGGCGCTCACTGTGAACTCTAGGCTAACCTCCAAGTCAAGGAGACACTCATTCCTCCGCCCCCGAAGTACAGGGATTAAAGGTGTGTGCCCAGGCCACCGGCTATTTTTACGCATTGATTTGTATTTTGAGATAGAGTCTCACTCTGCAGTTCATGCCAGCCGGAAACTCACGTTGTTCAGGCTGGCCCTGAACTCACTGTAGCTGTGCCTCAGCTTCTCGGTGCTAGCATGGCAGTCATACATCACTAGGCCTGGTGGAAGGTTTCACTTACCGCCTCTGCCTCCACGAGCGCTGGGATCACAGGCTGGCAGTGCGCCACCGCTCCCGAAGAACTCCGGGAGGTGGAGGCAGGAGGGTCGAGGCTCTCCAGGCCAGCGTCTGGGACACAGGGAGCTTGAGCTCAGACTGGACTGCATGACTATCCACCCATGTGCCAGCCAGGCTTGAACTCGCTTAGCTTCTGAGCTCACATGAGATCAGGTGTGCTCTGGGTGGTATGGCCATTAGACTCAAGAACTTGTCTTGAAACTACCGCAGAAAATTAGGGCTGGAGGATTGCTCAACAGTTAAAAGCATGGGCTGCTCTTCCAGAGACCGCACAGGGCAGCCTACAGCCGCCTGTAATTATAGGTCCAGGGTCTCTGACGCCCTCTTCTGGCCTCCATGGGTACTGCACGCACATGGTGCTCATACATACAAGGACACAGAACACCCTGTACACAAAATAAAAACAGATGTGTTTCGTTGTTGCTTGGAGTGCAGTACACGGGCAGTGGGCTCCCCGCTTCCTTGCTGTGTGCCTCATGGGGGAAAGGGGCGGGGAACGGGGGGGCGTGGGGGGCAGCACAGGTTCGGCATGTTCAGCTGTAAGCAGTCTGCCCCTGGCCTCTCGAGACCAGAGGGGGCCGGGGACTCAGCCTCAGGAGGTCTCCGCTTTGCTGGGTTTGCAGCGGCGGGCTCAGCCACATCCTTCCGCGCACCTTGTGCTCCATCTGGGACCACAAGCTGGGCATGAGAGAGCACACCTGTCATCCCAGCACTTGGGAGCTGGAGGCAGGAGAATCACGAGTTCAGGGTCATCCTTGGCTACGGAGTGAGTCAAAGGCCGCAGCAGTGTGTTGGAACCGGTTCCACCCGACATTTCTTCCAGTGTCCCTGAGTGGTGACTGTCTCTGTCACTGCAGGTGGTTCTCATTGTGGGACACTGACCCACGGTGCCAGGGACCGACGTCATCTCCGGAGCTCCCTTGGTGTGGCTCCCGGTAGCTCCTTCTCTGAGGTCAGCGCTGAGCAGGCCAGGCGGGCTGGGGGTGGGGTGGGGCGGGGGTGGAGGGCTCGGGAGCCAGGACATGTTACCATCTGAGCAAGTCTCTCTGCTCTGGAGGGTTGGGGACTCTGCTGTCCTTGAGTCCTCTACGGTCAGCTCCATGGCCTTCTTTTCTGGCTTGAGTTCAGGATCAGTGGGGGCAGGACAGAGCGTGCTCCAAAATGGGGGCCTGTTTTTTTCTGCTCCTGCCACTCTGTTGAGGTGGGCTCCAGTGGACAGGGGGGACTGAGGGAGGCAGGGCTGAGGGAGGGAGGCAGCAGACCCAGGGAGGCCGGGCTTGCTTCCTCTCAGGAGCACTGCAGGTATTTTTTGGTCAGAGACCAAGACAGATGCCAAAGACTGTGGAAGGACTCACCCTTGGCACTCCTTTCCAGCCAGCCTCCCTACTCCCAAACCAGAGAGGGAGAGACAGCCTGGCCTTCAGGAGCACAGGCTCCCGCAGAGAGCCGAGCTGTGGGAGGCTAGCGTGCCAGCCTCAGCCCTGGCACTCTGATGCCAGCCAAGCTGCCGCTGGCAAGGACCTTTGATTGTTTCCTTGAGGTCACTTTTTAATGTCGTATTGACGGCGTCCTTGGGACACCCAGTGACCTCCCTCGTGCAGAACAGTCGGCTGCCCACTTGGCTTTGGTTTGGTTTGGTTTCTGAGACGGAGTCTCACTGTGTAGCCCTGTCTGGACAGAACGGGCTTTGTGGATGAAACTGGCCTCAGAGCCACAGAGACCCACCTGCTCGGACTCCCCACTGCTGAGCTCAAAGTCGTGCACCCCCACACCGGATACACGAACATACACGCAGCCAAAACACCCACAAAACAATGTCACCCCAAGACCCGGGCCTGGGGAGATGGCTCAGCCGGTAAGGTGCTTACCGTGTGAGCGGGAGGACCGAAGTCTGGAGTCCACACACCATGTAAAACTTCCATGTGTGGTGGCGACACGCTTGCAATCCCTGTGCTGAGGAGACAGACAGGAGGGTCCCTAAGTGTCACTGCTCAGCCAACTTAGCCCCCCACCAGGGAGCTACAGGTCAGTTTGAGACCCTGCCCCAAAAAATAAAGTGAGGAGAGACTGAGGAAGGCACCCGCCATAGACCTCTGACCTTTACACACCCACGCCAATATGCACACGCAACTATAGGTACACACACACACACACACACACACACACACACGTACCCCAAAACAAAAGGCCAAGGAGCACTAGAGAGCAGAGAAGCAGAGAGCAGTCTAGGAGCGTCTACGCTGGGCCTGGGTGGAGTCTCAGCATAAACCCCGTCTTCCTCCTGTGGGTTTGGTTTTGGAGAAAGAAGCTTGCGACTGAGTTCTACAATTCAGGAGAACGGGGCTTGAGACCCACTGGTGTCCCCAGACCTGTGGGCAAGTCACCCAACCTTGGAGCCAAGAGCAAGAACGTTTGACAAAACGTGGCCTCTCCAGTCTGGCGTGCTGGGCTGGGCTTCAACATCAACTCAATCCTCTTCCTTACCAAAGCGATGTGGGCTACAAAGTTGTGTCGGGGGTGGAGCGGTTAATCCTTTTGTTGTGGTTTGTCTGTTTGTTTTTGGGTTTCTCTGTGTAGCCCTGGCTGTCCTGGAACTCTGTCTGTAGACGAGGCTGGCCTCGAACTCACAGCGATCTGCCTGCCTCTGCCTTTGGAATTACCGGCAGGAATCACCACACATGGTAAGACCCTGTCTCAAATATGATAAGAATACAGGAAAACAGCCCCTGGGAGAGGCTGGCACTAGGAGAGGCAGGCTGGTGAAACGCTGGGCTGTCATGCTGGAGGCCCTGGGTTTGATCCCAGCTCAGCAGAAACGGGGTGGGGTTGGGGGTGGGGGTACACAAGTGTAATCCGTGCACTCCAGAGGTGAAGCAGGAGGTTCGGGGGCTCCTCAGCACCGGGGCGAGTTCAAGGATATCTTGGGCTACATGAGACCTTGTCTTAAAGCAACAAGGTGTGTGTTGGGGGGGGGCGGTGTAGAGCAAACTTCTGGGTGTGTCTGTTTCTGGTTCAATTTGTTAAATCAAGAGGACCCAGGCTGGACATGGCGTGAGAACAAAGTAAAAGGTGTTAGAAAGAGAGGCCCAAGCCAGGGGTGAAGGCGAGAGCCTTTGATCTTAGCACTAGGGAGGCAGAGGGAGGCAGATGTCTGCGAGTTCCAGGCCAGCCTGATTTACATAGTGAGTTCCAGAACAGCCAGGGCTACACAGTGAGACCCCATCTCAGAGAAAGCGGGGGAGGGGGGGTGGAGAAAGAAAAGAAAAAAGGAAAGAAAGACAGAAAGAAAGAAAAAGAGAGAGAAAGAAAGAGAGGGAAACCCAACTGACACTAGCGGCGGGATTTGTGTCTACGGCCTGGTACTAAGAATGCTTCCTGCTGACGGTTTACTCTGCTTGGCTTCGGGCCCAAGGCAATAGATCCTGCCGACCCTGGGTTCGCACCACGAGCCAAGATAAACCCTTCTAAATGGGTTCAGGTGTTTGTCACAGTGAGGAACGACCAGCTCAGTGTGGGGAGAGGCTAGCCGTGCGTGAAAGCCTGGAACACCCTGGACAGACGCCTCTCCCCCAGCAAGCCCTATTTCCTGTCGGATTCTCTGAGACAAGGTGTTGCTCTGTAGCCCTCTGTATTTGAAGCTCTTGGTCTTCCTGGCTCCTCCGGCTTTTGAGTGCCGAGATTGCGGGTGGGCACCACCACGCCGGTTCTAAGTGTTGGTGTTAAGAGTAGGTGAGAGTGGGTGGCTATGTGGCTGAGGATGCTTGCAGCCAAGCCTAATGGACCATATGGTAGAAGGGAGAGAACCACTTCCCAAAAGATGGCCTCTAACCTCTGCACACCTTACCACCCCCACCCCGAGACAAACAGATCATTTAAGAAAAGGGTAGTAAGATGGCCCAGTGGGTAAAGGTACTTGCTGCCCAAAGATACAAGCCTGGGGAGCTGAGTTCAAATCCAGGAGACCACATAAAGTTAGTCAGAGAACCGACTCTATGAAACTGTCCTCTGCCCCCCCCCCCACACACCTATAAAGAAAAAATAATAATTAAAAAAAGACTAGATGAGCATGGTGGAACTTGTTTCTGTGGTCTCAGGATTTAGGAGTTTGAGGCAGGAGGATTACACTGGGCTGAAGGCCAGCACGCGCCTCAGGGTGAAAGCTTGTCTCAGGAGTCAGAGGCTGGAGAGACGGCTCAGTGGTCAGCGCGCACAGGGCCGCTCCCAACTATAACAGCTCCAGGGCTTTGGGGAAGTGGAGGCAGGAGGAGGACAAGTCTCACTCTGTCCTCAGCTACACGGTGAGTCCAGGCAGCCTGGGCTACCTAAAACCTTACCTCAAAAACCCAAATCTACACCCAAACCAGCCAAACAGCGCTCCCGGCCCCCACCCAGTACCCGCAGGCTGCTGACTCGGCCCCTGCTCAGGAACTCCGCCTGTATTTAAGGGACACGGCCACTAGGTGGCGAGAGTGCGCCGGCCGCGGCCCCGGGGGCGCCCCGAGGGCTCCCGCCGGGAGGAACCGCAGCTCCCGCGCTTTCCAGCTGCGTGACATCGCCCAGGTCGCCCACCTCTCCGGCCTCCGTGTCCACGCCCACGACGGGCAGTACTCACTGCGTCCCGTGGGCGAACCGCCGCAACCTCGGACGGAACCTGGTCCGACCAAGGCTCTGTTTGTCTGTGTGTCCTGGGCGACCTGTCCTCCAGGCCAACACGGGGGCTGAATCTGGGCTCCTCCCAAAGGCCGAGGGCTTTCCTACAGGAGGCTCGGATTCCAGAGTCACGGGCAGAGAAACCCGCGATTGCAAGGCTCAGTTCGGTCCCAGCTCTCACCTGGAGAGAGGCGAGCACAGACTCCCCAAGCCTGTCCTCTGATCTCCGTCCATGCTCCGTGCGCCCAAACACACGCCACGCATACCACGCGCGCACACAGGAATAATATCGATTTATTTAGGTTTTCCGAGACGGGGTTTCTCTGTGTAGCTCTGACTGTCCTGAACTCCTTTTGTAGACCAGGCTGGCCTCGAACTCACAGAGATCCACCTGCCTCTACCTCCCCGAGTGCTGGGGTTAAAAGCGTGCACCACCTGGCCTGGCTACTAATATATAATTTTTAGTTAACATGATGGTGCACGCCTGTAATCTCAGCACTCAGGGAGGCACAAGCTGGCGGATCTCTGTGAGTTCGAGGCCAGCCTGGTCTTCAAAGGGAGTTTAGGACAGCCAAGGTGACACAGAGAAACTGTCTCAAATAATAAAACAAATAAACAAACAAACAAAAAGCTTGGCACAATGGTGAATGCTTTTAATCCCAGTGTTCTAGAGAGAGTAAGAAGGGTCAGAAGTTGGACATCACCTTCAACTGCTCAGAACCTGTCCTCCTGCTCCCCTTTTCTCCTAGGTCTTTCTGCCACACGCAAGTCAGGGGAGCTGAAATCTCCCTCCTGCCTGTCCCTCTTCCAGACCTGACACACAGTATCCGTTTCCAATCCATTATTCATTCATTGATTTATTTATTCCCACGCCTTTCAGCGCTGGCCTGCCCGCCTTTCTGTCCACACGTCTTTTGTGTCCCGCTGGCATCTGAAAACCCCTCGGGGACAGCTGCGCCTGGCTCCTTGCTCTGTGTGGCAGAGAGCCTGAGGGAGGATGGGCTGAGGGAGGCTGGGAGCTCTGGGTGGGAAGGACAGACCTGTGGGCACAGAGGCAGGTCAAGTCTTAGTGGGGCGGGGACACAAGAGATGTGGGAAATGCTCCGGAAAGTGAGATGTGCACAGCGGGGACACCTACACTGAGGGACGGTAAAGGATACAGAGCAGGAAAAGGCTGGGTGTGGCAGGGACACAGAACAGGAAGCCAGGTCAGGCTCATCTCTGAGGACAAGTCTGCAATCAGAACGTCTAGAAGGAAGCTGGCGTAATTTAGGAAGCATGGACATTCCATATCAGTCCCTGGAACATTTTATTTTGGGTTACACAGGGCAGGAGTGTGTGGGTGTGGGTGTGTGTGGGGTGTTCTCTTTTTTTTCCAGCTTTGTGGCTGCTGAGGTCTGAATTTAACCCTCACCACAGCTCAGCTCTGCACACAGGGCCCCTGGCTGCCTTCTCTCTTACCCATCTCTACTTTTGTTTGTTAAGAGAGACTTGTTTATTTTTAACTGTGCGCATGCGTGTGTGGGTGTGCACATGTGTGCAGGTGTCTGAGGAGGCCACCAGAGGTCATGAGAGCCTCTGGAGTTGGAATTATAGGCATTCGTGAGCTGCCTGATAAGGGTGCTGGCAACCGAAATTGGGGTGTCTGGAGAGCAGCAAAATCTCTTCACTCCTAAACTTCTGTCAGTTTAATTTTTTTAAAAAGATTTTTTTTTCAAGGCAGGATTTCTCTGTGTAGCCCTGGCTGTCCTAGAACTCGACCTGTAGACCAGGCTGGCCCTCCAGCCATCACTTCCAGAGCGCCTCTTTCAAGTCTCCTGCCGGACAATAGCTCCTCTGAAGGCTGCTGCTTTCCTCTCAGCCTCTTGCCTCTCTTCCCCACTGTATCACAGCGCCCTCCCCGTGAGCACCCTTTTCCGACTCTTATCACCCCTCCAAATGTCTGGCCATCAAGGGATAGTACGTGTCATGTCAGGGAAGTCTGGAGCTGTGGCTCCTCTGGCTTTTTCTTTCTATTTTTCTTTAAAGTATTTATTATTGTTATCATTTTATTGAGAGAGCTCACTGACCCCTCCTCTGCCTTCTCAGCCCTCACCCCCCAGGCTCCAATCTGCTTTCGATGAAAACACCACTTTAGGGCTGGAGAGATGGCTCAGAGGTTAGGAGCACTGGCTGCTCTTCCAAAGGTCCAGAGTTCAGTTCCCACATGGTGACTCATGTGGGTGAAATCTGGTGCCCTCTTCTGATATGCAGGTGTACATGCAGGCAGAGTACTGTACACACAATAAATAAATCTTTAAAAAAAAAAAAAAAACACCGCTTTACCACTGAGCTAGCATGAAAAGAAGGGGCCAGTTTTCTAGCCTTTCCTCTCTGTGAGAGCCTTTTCTGGGAAATCCTCCCCACGTGAGGACAGTTCCTTCTGAAGGAGGAATTCCTCCGCCATGGCAGAGAGCACTGGAGGGGTAGGCTGGGCACTCCACATACCTTGTCTGCTTCCGGCACCCTACCAGGGGAGTGCAACCATCATCCCCGTCATACGAACCAATGGACAGAGCCCTGGCTTTGTCAGTGGCTTCCCCAGGCCCCAGACACTCCACTTAGACAGGGCTATCAAGACAGGAGTCTGAGTCTTGAGGTGTTTTCAGGCAACTAGGTCAAGTCCCTTGTCCCACGGGAGTCTCACACCTTTGCCTGGGGCTGATGGGAAACTCCAGCTTGGGGTGCGGGGAATCAGGAGGTGCTGAGGCAGGAGGGGGGTCTCATCAGTCTCCCTAGCTAGGACACCCCACTAACGGAGTCAGCCCGGAAACGCCGGCCTTGCCAGCCTTGCCTAACTGCTCCGCACTCCTGTGCAGTCTGGCTAGCCTGAATTTCAGCTATCCGACGGCATGGCTGGAAAGCCTTGGTGGCCAGCTCTGCCCAGGGCCCTCAGCCTTCCCTGGAGCGCGGTTAACCTGGACCACCGGCATGATTGGATCCGGGAGAGGGCGGGAGGGCGTCCAGGACGGCCTGAGGCGAGAGGAGTGCTCCGGTGGCGGGGGCCACCTTCTGAGGCTGATCTAAGACAAGGCAGCGCTGTTTGCTTGCCCACTTTCGCTGTGCGCTTGTGAATGCATCTATGTGACCGCTGCTGCGGCAGCTGCATCCCGGAGCTCCACCTCCTCAACTTCCCAGCGTCCGCTGAGGCCTACAGCGACTCCCGCGGCTCTTCAGGAATCCTCCAGGCCTTCGGTGCCAACCAGGGACTGCTAAGGGGCCCAGCCTCACGGAGCAGGCGCGCAGTCTCAGCCTCACCCCGCTCGTCAACCTAGCGACTCCCTTTGTGGCAGACACCCATTCCAGCACGCTGTTCCCTGAGGCGGGCATCCTCCTGAGCTCAGGGGTAAGACAAAGAATAGTGACGTCATGGGCAAACCGGAGTCAGCTTTCCCGTGGTGGGCGGGCGTCTAGTGTTCAAGATCAGCCTCTCCCACTCTGGTCCTGGCCGCTTTCCCTGTTGCTCTCTCCTCCAGATGGGGGAGTTGTCAGTGTTGGGCATACCACTTCAAAACACATTCTCAGCGGGGCGGTGGTGACGCTCAGAGGGCCTCTGTGAGTTCGAGGCCAGCCTGGTCTACAGAGAGAGCTCTAAGAGAGCCAAGGCTACCCAGAGAAACCCTGTCTCAAATCACAAAACCAAACAAAAATACATTCCCCTACCAACCCAGTTGTCTCATGAGCGTGAGCTAGGGAAGGGCGGAGGTGGTCAGGTTCGTGCTACTGGTCTCCCTGCTGAGCGCCTGGTTTAGGGCGGGTTCAACCAACCCATCCAGGGGCTCTCGTGGAGCAGCAGGCTGGCTCCTGGAAGCAATTTAGAATACGAGGCAGGGAAGCAGCTGGGGTCACCTTTTAGATCCCCGAGAGCCTCAGAGAAGGCTTTGGGTCAGCTTTGCCGACAGCCAGCGGTGGTGAACCGTGGCCTGAGAATCCACACAGGTCTCGGCGGAGCTGAGGGTGGGCCGTGGGGTCGGGTGGAAGTCCCCAGGCCCCTCCTGCACGCCTGGGTAGGAGAGGGGTCATCACACCAGGCTAGACCGCAGGCCCTGTCCTGCGCGCGCTCACACACGCACGGGTAGGGGAGGACAGGGGTCACCACACCAGGCCCTGGCCTGCGTGCCCCCACCGGTGAGACGCGGGGACGAGGAGCGCGCCGGGGAGCGGGCGGCCTCCGGGTGGCCGCGGCGCCGCCACCTGCGCAGCCCCCGCGCCGCCATTGGCTCGCCCAGGAGCCGCTCTAATCCGCGCCGCCCCCGCCCCCGCGCGGCGCTGCGCTCGGCGGCGGCTCTGACCTTCCTCCTTCCCGCAGCCCCGGAGAGACGCGCGGAGGCCGCGCCAGCCTCCCCCTCCTCCTCCTCCTCCCCCGGGAAGCTGTCCGGGCTTGAGGCCGGGCCGCCGCCGCCGCCCGCTTCGCCGCCCGTTCCCGCCGATGGTGGCCGGCCCCCCGGAGCCCAGGTAGGGGGTCTAAAGCGTGGAGAGAGCGCGGGGTGGGGGTGGGGGTGCGGGGAGCCCAGGGCCCGGGATGCAGGTCCCCATCGTGTGGTGGCGGGGGACACAGCCGAGGACAGGTACCCGGAGAGAGGTGGGCGCGCTCCCGGGGATGCTCTTGGGCTTGACCCCAGGCAATGCCAGGATGGCCCCTGGCTAGGTTCCCTGGGATGCTGAAGGGGAGGCCTCTATCCCGGAAAGGGGAAGGAGATGGGATCCTTGGGGAGCCGGGGCCTGGCCCCGGGTGTTGCGTGTTTTTCTGGGACCAGCTGGGAGGGGTGGGCCGCTGCCAGCTTGGTGCGTGTGTTATTTCTGGATCAGAGTGGGCTGGGGAGAAGCACAGCCCTGATGGCTGGTTGCGATTACAGGTACTTCCTTCTTCGCTTCCGACCCCCCTCCCCCCGCCAGCTGGGGTGGGAGGGGAAGGAGAGGGGGTGGCGGTAAGGGCCCCGCAGATGCAGCACAACCCTCTCTGCGCCACTGAGCCCTCCCTCCGCCAACCTCAGACCGGCACAGCTGGGGCACTCTCCCGCTTGTGTCAGCCTTTCAGGAAGCCGTGGAAAGGTTAAAGGGTCATTCATGTGTCTGGGCCTCAGTGACCAGACCCCAGAGCTTGGCTAGACCCAGCTTCAAACGCCCGGCTTTTAACTTCCAGCTCGTCCCCCGCTTTCCCCCTCCGAGCCCAGCTCCGCAGCCTGGCGGTGGGGGCGGGGAGGGGGCAATAACACATGCGGCCACCTTCTTTTTCTAGGCATGACCAGAAATAGCTACCATTGTCAGGGGCCCCGGCACAGCTGGGGTGCAGATTGCGAGGGTTTGGGAAGCTCTGCCCCCAGCCTGGTTTTCTTATCAGATGTCTGCCTGGCTGCTCAGATCACCCTCTCCAAGTGGCTTCATGGCGCGCCGGTGAGAGGCCGCCTCCAGCCCTGTGTTCTTGGACCCTGTCGGCCCCGAGGTTATTAATGTCTGGTCTGCCGCCCTCTAGACCGACATGCCTTCAGGCTAAGAATCTGATCTGTCTCTGTCATCACCCTAGTGTCTGAGAAGGGCCTAGCACCGAAGAAATGTTTGCAGAATGAATGAATGAATGAATGAATGAATGAATGAATGAATGAGTGAGTGAGTGATATATAGATTCTGGGCAAGAGTGAGCAAGCTGAAAGATGGAGGGAGCCCCCTCTGGCCTCTCTGTCCCCAGGGACCAAAGAGCCCCGGAGAAGCTCCCGTAGGCCTGGGGGTGAGTGGCAGCTGTGACTGTTGTGAGATTTCCGTCCTGCTGGCTCTGGTCTGACTCGATGGTCCCCGATATCCCAGGGGGCCCGGCCCATTGTTGAGGTCCTCCCTTTCTTCCCGGTTTCTCCTGCAGAGCCCTTCCTGGGCAGCCTGGCTCCTTTGACAGGTGCACGGCGGTCCCTGAAGAGGCTGTGCCGCTCTGCTAGTCAGCTGACTCCACTCCGTCCCCACTCTGCCCTCCACCGCTCTGAAGCTCTCCCTCCCAGCCCAGCCCCGCTGGTTTCCCTGCAAGCTCTCGGAAGCTTCCATGGCTGCAGTCCTCTCCTATCCTGCTCCCTCTCCGTGGACCCTCTGGTGTTCTTCTGCCTCGGTTTTTGAGTGGCATTTCTCCTGGGCTCATGGAGTCAGACCGTGGGTGCGGGATGTGTGTACTGGTCCAGTGTCCCCGAGGCCTGACACAGGGACACCTTCCCTGTAGAAAGCATGATGTAGTGGATCCTTCGTGACTTCAGGTCGCTCGTAGCCTTCTCCCTCCTCAGGAGCTGCCTGCATCCCCAGCAGGAGTGAGTGATGGTGGCTCGCTGGAGAAGTGAAACTTCTGTGGGCCTGGCTGGCCGGGAAGGCCATCAGGGAAGGAGCGCGCCGATTTGGGGGTCCTCCCTGTGGAAGCAAGGAGAGGAGCTGGGAGAATGACCTACTGGGTAGGAAGAGGATCCAGCCACCGGCCTGCCACGCGCTGTGGGAAGCACTTCCTGCTGAGCCACAGCCCTTGCCCCTCACTGGGGCATTCTAGACAAGGTGGTCCCTCTGCGCCGCAGAGCCCCAGCCATTGGTTTTTCAGTTTATTTTAATTTTTACATTTCTATTATTGTTATTATTTGGTTTCTTTAATGTCGCCCTGGCTGTCCTGGAACTCACTCTGCACACCAGGCTGGCCTCGAAGTCAGATATCCGCCTGCCTCTGCCTCCCGAGTGCTGGGATTAAAGGTGTGCGCCACCACCACCCAGCTTATTATGTGGTTTTTTTTTTGTTTTTTTGTTTTTTTGTTTTTTTTTTTTTGAGACAGGGTCCCTCTAAGTAGCTCACTGTGCTGGAACTCTGTGTGTAGACCCGGGTGGCCTCAGACTTACAGAGATCCAGCCGGTTCTGCCTCCTGCGTAGGTGTGCATGTGTGAGTGCAAGTGCCTCTGGAGGTCAAAGGTGTTGCATCTCTTGGAGCTCGAGTTACAAGTGGCAGGAGCTGCCCAGTGAGGGTGCTGGGACCCAAACCCGGTCCAGTCCTCCGCAGAGCAGAATGAACTCTCAGTTGCTGAGCTATCTCCCCTGCCTGTTTAACACTCTTCTTAAAGGAAAACAGACCAAAACACAACAAACAACAAAAACCTTCCAGGCTGGTGGATGACTCAGTAGGTAGAGCACTTGCCATCACCCCTGATGACGTCAGTTCAGTCGCTGGGAGCCACATGGTGGAAGGAGAGAGCTGGTTCCCACAAGCTGTCCTTTCACCTCCACGCGTGCTGTGGCAAATAGATAAGTGTAAATTAAAGTGAGAGAAAAGAATCCAGCCTTCAAGCCAGATGTGTATGGCTGCACACATCTGTAATGTCAGCAGCATTTGCGAGGTAGAAACGGGAGAACTAAGATTCAGATTCAGCTTTGCTGCATATTTTAGTCTAAACTAGACTATATCAGACTTTCAAACAAAAAGCTTTCATTTTTTTGTTTGTTTGTTTGTTTGTTTTTCTTATTGCAAAACTAATTGGTGTCCAATGTGGGCAATCTGGTTCAGACTGGAAAGCTGTTAGCCACTATTGCAGCCACTTGCCTTGGTGCTGGTTTCCATTGCCTTGAGAGACTGGGCCTCGAGGGTGGGGTGCTCAGGGTCATAGAAGGTACCAACAGGAGCTTCAGCTTGGTGGCGGAGGCAATGGCAGTGGCAGAGGACCCCACAAGCTTGGCACAGCTGCAGGTTGCTGCAGAGTCGGTTCCGGTTAGGCCTCGGCCTCCAGCCCCAGGCATTGCTGCTGGGGAGCAGGGTGGGGCAGCTGTAGATGATGCCCATCCCAGGGAGGGTGGGCGGGAGGAGCCTGAGGTGGGCCCTGTGACTCAGGAGCTGGGGTGACAGGAAAGTGAGTGCTGACGGCTCAGAAGGGAAGCGGGTCTCTGGGGTTGGAGAGGTGCCTTCAGACTGGGGTTCCTGAAGGCTGGGGGTTACCAGCTGTGGGTACTTTTTAAGCATTACTCGGTGTGAAAATGCTAGTGGGAGGGTAGCTTAGGGGGAAAGAGTGCTGACTGCCCTTGCACAGGACCTACTTGATCTAAATAAGGTTTGAGTCTCAGCTCCCACATGGCGGACCAAAACTGTCTGTAGCTTGAGTCCCCAGAGCGGCTGGTACCCTCTTTCTGACTTCATCAGGTACCAGGAGCACGCGGTACACACAGGTATCCATGAACTCATCCACTTGAAATAAGTCAAATACATCAAAATTAAATGTAAAAGTTGGTATAGGCTGGGATGGATACGGAACGCCTGGTTAAGTGGGGAGTTCTGAGTTTGAGCAGGGACTGCAGCTCAGTTGTAAAATGCTTGTATGTGGCATGCCTGAGGCCCTGGTGAAATCCCAGCACTGAAGAAAAAGTTCTGTTCCTTTTCTGCATCAATAGACCCCAAATGTTATATGTGCATACTTGGGCTAAAAAGAGGGTTTTTCATGGTAGGGCAAGGACAGAGTACATGCTTGGTGTCCTGGGGGGATGGTGCTCCCTCAGAGGGGAGGACGCTGGCTGCCAAGACTGAAGCCCCACGCAGTGGAAGGAGGTGACGGGCTGTGACCCCCACGCACACCCCTCCACCACGACAAACAGACAGATGTGTGTGTGCACGTGCAACAGTGCAAGCGTGGAGGTTAGGGACACCTCAGGCCTCAAGGCCACCCTGCTTCAGTCAGGGTCTCTTCTTTGTGGACTCCATGGATTCCGTGTCTCCTTCAGCGCTGAGATGGACTTGCTCTGCCCATCTTGATGTGTGTTCTGGGGACTCAAACTCAGGTCCTGATGTTCGCCCCAAGAGCAGAGAGCCGGTCACCCGCTGAGCCACCGCCCAGGCCCGAAGAGCAGTATTGAATTCTGTGTCTGCAAACTGGATTCTCTGTCCCGCCGAGAGCACGCCCATTCAGAGGGGACGGAGAGCCTGAGCGTCAAGGTGGAGCTTTAAATAAGGTTAATCCAGCGTGCAGCACAAATCCTCCCCGTAAGCCTTTTCCTGGCCGAGGTGTGGCAGACAAACCCTCACATCTCGAGGTGGGGGGCAGTGTGCTGATGCCCCCTTTTTGGGCAGTGTCGTTTTGGGGGTGATTCCAGCCGGTGCTGTCTTAGCAGGGAGGGAGGCTGGCTGGGCAGCGATGGTCATCCGGAAGCCACCGGGAGGATGTGATGTCATCCCATGCCAACAGTGGCTTTTCCTTCTCCTGCCGCCCTCTGCTGTGTTCTGGGGACACCTGGAGGCAGTGGGGAGGGGGGCAGGGGGAAGGACCGTGTGAAAAGACGGTCGTGACTCATGGATAGGACGAAGCAGGTGACCTCCTATATGAGTAGTGTTTGATTTCTTTATTATTATTATTATTATTTTTTTACAATATACATCTTTTTTGTTTGTTTTTAAGATTTATTTATTTATTATGTATACAATGTTCTGTCTGCATGTACACCTGCAGGCCAGAAGAGGGCATCGGCTCTCATTACAGATGGCTGTGAGCCATCATGTGGTTGCTGGGAATTGAACTCAGGACCTTTGGAAGAGCAAACAGTGCTCTTAACCTTTGAGCCATCTCTCCAGCCCCTTCTTTATTATTTTTAAAGTTTTAAAGTGTATATGACTGTTTTATCTGTGTAGCACGTGTGTGCCTGACGCCTGCTGGGCGTCAGCCTCCCCCCGCCCCCCCACTGGAGTTACAGATGGCTGTGAGGCTCCCCGAGAGTGCTGGGAACTGAACCCAGGTCCTCTCTCTGCAAGAGCAGCCAGTGCTCTTCCCCATTAAAACACCTCACCGGTGCCCTTAGTATTATGATACATTTGTTTATTTAGTGTGTTGGAGGGGGTGGGGAAGGAGAACACGCATGTGCCACGGAGCGTTTGGGAGTTGGCGCTTTCCACAGAGTGGGTCACAGGGCATAGGGATCCTACTTAGCTTGGCACTGGGTATCCTTGCCCACAGCCCTGGTTTTTGTTAATTATTTAGGTTTTTGTGTCCTTGAGACAGTATCTGTGTACCTGACCGTCCTGGTACTTGCTGTATAGCCGGTTAGATTCACAGCCGTTGTCTGTTTCTACCTCCTGAGGACTCGCTTTGTAGACCACCTGCCTCTGCCTTCCAGGGCCTGTATCACCATGCCTTGTCCAGCCCATCTTTTAACGTAATTGAAATGTTTTTAGATGTGTTTTGTGTGTACAGAGGCCTACACTCACTCCTGTGTCTGTGGAGGCCAGCAGGCGGCACTGGATGCCCTTGGGTTGGGGTTAGTGAATGGACATGGCTCTGAGGCAGGGCACACCACCGTGTGGTCTGGCTTCGTGTCCTACGTCCGCCCCTAGAGCCAGGCCGAGGCCATCCGTGGTCTCAGAGCTCGGGCGGCCATGCTGGGTGGCTACTGCGTGAGAGGCAGGCTCGGGAAGGGTGGTATGTTCAGAGGAGCAGACACGTGAGGGCTGGAGCAGGGCTAGTGTGGCTCCAGGGCTGGGGCCGAGATCCGGGCAGGATGGGGGTGGAGGGGGAATACAGCCAAGAGCCCAGCGAGACGACTGCTAACTGGGGATCCTGGACATTTAATTAATCGTTTGTTTGTTTGAAACAGTATCTCATGCAGCCCTCGTGAGCCCTGGCTCAAACTGGCTCTGTAGCCTAGGCTGGCTTTGAACTTCTGGTCCTTCTGCTCTTCCCTCGCCGGTGCTGGGGCTACAGGCATGTCCCGGCGTGCCCGGCATAGATGACAGACTTTTTCTTTGTTTGTATGGTTGGTTTTTTGAGACAGGGTTTCTCTGTGTAGCCTTGGCTGTCCTGGACTCTCTTTGTAGACCAGGCTGGCCTCGACCTCACAGAGATCCACCACCATGCCTGGCTGAGGATGGGTGGCCCAGTGTGCAGCCAGTCCTCATAGGATCTGGAGGAGACCTTTCATTCCTCAGCCCCGCTCTGCAGCACCTGGCCTTCCTGGGGACACACATGCTACCGTGACTTTCCTGGATCCCTGTCAAAAAGAAGTGGCTGTGACAGAGCAGGAGGAGTCCAGACAAAGGACCGGACACCGACTCACTGAGGGGCTTTGGGCTACTGAGGGCCTCTCTTGGACTGCTTCCTCTTCTGCCTTTTAAAAAATCCTCCATTTATTTATTTTAAGACAGGGTCTCACTGTGTAGCCTTGGCTGGCCTAGAACTCACTATGCAGACTAAGATAGCTCCAACCTTATTTTGAGACAGGATATCACTAAATTGCTTACCCTTCCTTTGACTTCCCTTTTTGGCTTCTACCTTGGAATCCTCCTGCCTCATACTCCTGAATATTCTGTCTTTTGGTGTGTGTGTGTTGCGGGTGGTGGTGGCTAGGGATTAACTGTCAAGTCCTAACCTGACAGCTCCTGTCTTTAATTTGTAAAAAAATTTTTTTTTTTAAGATTTATTTATTTTAGAGGGAATCAGTTCACATTATAGATGGTTGTGAGCCACCATGTGGTTGCTGGGAATTGAACTCATGACCTTTGGAAGAGCAGACAGTGCTCTTAACCACTGAGCCATCTCTCCAGCCCCTAATTTGTAAAAATTTTAGAAGATTTATTTCATTAAGGGGCATGGTGGCGCCCGCCTTTAATCCTGGCACTCAGGGAGGCAGAGGCAGGCGGATCTCTGAGTTTGAGGTCAGCCTGGTCTGCAGAGTGAATTTCAGGACAGCCAGGGCTACACAGAGAAACCCTCTCTCAAAAAACAACAACAATAACAACAACAGAGTTTTACTTACGTACGCACATACATAGATCTTTTGTTTGCATGTACATCTGCCGCCCAGAAGAGGGCATCATTCATGGGACTATAGTTATAGATGGTTTTTAGCTGCCCTGTGGGTGCTGAGAATCAAACCCAGGTCCTCTGGAAGAGCAGCCAGTGCTCTTAATTGCTGAGCCATCTCTCCAGCCTCATTTGTAATTTTTTTTTTTATTGTCAAAAATAGAATTCATCTGCACTGAAAAGGAGGTATGTGATGTCTGCCTCTCTGTTCCCTGCTTTCAATAATGCAGTCATTCAAACCAAATCTCTGGCATCCATTCACAGTACCTAGCTCAATAGACACCTCTGACTTTCTTTTGTTCATTTGTTTTATGAGACAGGGTCTCACTCTGTGACCTTGGCTGGCCTGGATCTGGCTATGTAGTGCAGGCTGGCCTCAAACTCACAGAAATCCACCTTCCTCTGCCTCCTGAGTGCTATGGTTAAAGGCGAGTACCATCATGGCCGGCCTAAGGACTTCCTTTTTAAAAAAATACTTTAACTTTTTAAAATGGGGCTGGAGAGATGGCTCAGTGTTTAAGAGCAAAGGCCCCTCTTGCAGAGGACCCAGGTTCGGTTCCCAGCACCAACATGGTGGCTCACAGCCATCTGTGTGCCCAGGTCCAGCGGATCCCACGCTGGCCTCCAAGGGCACCGAATGCGTGCAGTACACATGAACTCACCCAAAGACACACATCTACACATGAAAATTAAGGAACAAGTAAATAACTTAAAAATATTTTACTACTAAAGTTTTTCCTTGCATCTGTGTGCAAGTGGGTGCTCCGCCCACACAGGCTTGTGTGGAGGTCAGAGGGCAACTTAGAAAAGTCAGTTCTCTCCTACCACGTGGGTCTCCAGGATCAAACTCAGGCTGTCAGGGTTGGCATCGAGCACCTTTTCCCACTGATCCATCTTGTCTACCCAAGAGAAGTACTTCCTTTTCTTTTCTTTCTATTAAAGATTTTATTTACTTATTTTCTGAGTGCTCTATCTGCATGTGCACCTAAACACCAGCAGAGGGCACCAGATCCCATTATAGATGGTTGTGAGCCACCCTGTGGTTGCTGGGGTTTGAACTTAGGACCTCTGGAAGAGCAGCTGGTTCTCTAAACTGCTGAGCCAGCTCTCCAGGCCCAAGATAAGGGCTTTTTGTTTTCTTCTTCTTCTTCTTCTTCTTCTTCTTCTTCTTCTTCTTCTTCTTCCTCCTCCTCCTCCTCCTCCTCCTCCTCCTCCTCCTCCTCCTCTTCTTCTTCTTCTTCTTCTTCTTCTTCTTTTTTTAATTCGAGACAGGGTTTCTCTGTGTAGCCTTGGTTGTCCTGGACTTGCTCTGCAGACCAGGCTGGCCTCAAACCCACAGAGATCTGCCTGCCTCTGCCTCCCCGGAGTGTGGGGATTGCAGGCGTGCACCACAGCCCCTCTTCTGCTTTTTTGCTCTAGCATTGGAGATGCTGGGCCCTTGCACATGCTGGGAAAGTACACCTTCATCCGAGAGACTGTTTGAGTCCTCTACTGTTTATTATACCTAAGAAGTAACAATTCATTAAAGTCACCAATTGTCAGTCAGGACTCCCATTTCCTGTTGTCTCAGATGGATCTTCCTCCTCTTCTCCCTCCCCACCCCTCCTCCTCCCCCCTGCCTTCTCTCTACTCCCCACCCCCAGCTTCTTCTCCTCCCCTCTTCTAGTTTAAGAGCCGGGCTCAGTGGTGCACATCTGTAATTTCAGCATTTAGGAGGTAGAGCAGGAGGATAAGTAATTTAAGATTAGCCTGAGATAGACCTCAGATTTGAGGGTAGCCTGGGCTACGTGACTTTGCCTCACAACGACAATCAGAAGAAGAGAAAAACAAAGGACAGAGATCTGGCCAGTGCACTGTGACTGGCTGAGACCCCAGCTCCCTTTCTGCGCATGCCTTCTGCACCATCAGGCTCTTGCCTTTTTGTGAGGCCTCTGCATGGTCTGCGCAGCTCACAGGCTCTGCTGACTGACTCCACAGTGCTGTTCAGCCCTCTCTGTGAGGTGCCAGCTGGCTCCATCTGTCCTGATGCTGCCGCTGCAGGAAACCAGCTAAGCGCTGCCCTCAGGACCCACAGAATTTACACCCTCCCTGGCCTCCATCGCTCTCCTCCCAGTCTCGTCTTGATTCTTCTGAGCTACTGCAGCAGCCACCACAGGGCTGCCTGCTCCCCCTGACCTGAGGATGAGATTCCTCCTCTCTTCAACTTTTTAGTGACTTTCCTGCCACTCACGATGAAGCTCAAAGCCCTGCAAAAGGTCCCAGCCGGGCACAGGGCTGGGCGCCAGCCGGGCACAGAACTGGGCGCCTTTAGTCTCAGCATGCAGAGGCAGGCAGATCTCCGTGGACTGAAGGCAGTCATAGTCTTTAGTCAGCGCCTACAGAGGGGTTCCAGGACAGTCAGGGCTACTCAGGGAGACTCTCGAAAACAACAAAAGCCTTCAAAATGGCTCGGCACTTGCCAACAAGCCTGATGACCAGGGTTTGATCCTTGGCAGCAATTTTCTCAAGTTGTCCTCTGACCACCATATGGGTGCCATGACGTGTATGCATATCACACACGTATAATGACGTAAGCCAGGTTCACACTTGGGAAATGGAAATAGGAGGGTCGGAAAGTGATGTCCAGGCCAGCCTGGGCTCTACACGACTCTGCCTCAAAATATAAGGTGGGGAGTGCTCAGTTGGTGGTGGGCCCTGCCCGGTGTGCCTGGAGCTCTTCCAGGCTGGCAGCTATGTCCTCCCAGCTGTGTCTCACTGTACCAGATGCTGAATGAACCAGTACCCCGGTATGGCCCCGGTGCTGGGTCCTCAGCAGTGAAGGACATGTGCTCTGTCCTTGTCACCTGCTTGGCTGGCCGAGTTCTATCTTGTTTTTGAGTGCTAGGATGCATCGCAGAGGCCCAGTATGCTAAGCAAGCACTAAGCACTCTCTCACTGAGCTCCAGCCCTAGGCCTCTATTTCCAGTTGCAGATGGGTAAATTGAGACACAGAGGGGCCTCAGGCTTCCAGACAAGGTCCCTCAGTGAGCATGCGATTCCATTGCCAGCCTGGGCGGAGCTTTTTCCTCCTGCAGTGACCTCTCCCCTCCTCCTCTGGCAGGTATCTGGTGTCTCCCTATCACCAGCCCCATCAGGCTCCCTCCCCACCTCCCCTGCCCAATCTGGGTATTGGGTGACTGGCTGCCATGGAACCTGCCCTATTTGGCAGACTCTCCTCATTGATCCTCCCTGTCTCCCGGGGTCCCCGTCTTCACCTCTGCCCCATCCCCAGCCCTCTGTCCTTGGCCCTGATGAAGGGGCAGCCCCTGCTCGGCTGGTGAGCATAGTGAGCTGGGCTGGAGCACAATAGGGCCCCCAGGACGGGGCTGAAAATGGAAGGCAGCTGCCAGTGGCTTTAGGCCAGACTCACGGGAATCAAGTCTTGAGATACTGAAGAGGGACTGCAGGGCAGAGCCAGCCTGCCTGGGAGGGGGTGTGAGCAGGAAAAGTGGAATGGGGCCTTCCCAGGAGTCTGTTCTCCAGCCCCCTCCTCTTCTGAGGTCCTCCCTGTCCAGCCCGAGGGCCGCTCTGATCACTCCCTGCTCTACAGGGCCATGGCAGTGGAGGCCACGCCGCCTGAGGCCTGGGGGTTCCCTCAAAGGCCTGTGCCCCCTTGGCAACAACTCTCAGGGAGCATTCACGTGAGTGAGGGCATTTTGTTCTTTTTTTGTTGAGGCAGGGTCTCATCATCCCAGACTGGGTTCAAACTCACTGTGGAGGCAAAGATGACCTTGAACAGCTGAATTCTCAGTTGTCACAGGTGCACACCCGCACACCCAGTTTCTCTAGTGCTTGTAATAGAAAGGCAAGCACTCTCCCAGCCCGTATACATACATACAATCATACATACATATACGTTCACTTTTTGGGGTGAGTTCAAGACAGGGTTTCTCTGTGTAGCCTTGGCTGCCCTAGATTTGCTTTGTAGACCAGGCTGGCCTCGAACTCTCAGAGCTCCACATGCCTCTGCCTCCCAAGTGCTGGGATTACAGGCGTGTGCCACCGTGCCCAACTGCTTTAACACTTTTAAAAAATTACATTTAAGAGCTGGAGAGATGGCTCAGAGGTTAAGAGCACTGGCTGCTCTTCCAGAAGGTCCTGAGTACAATCCCCAGCAACCACATCGTGGCTCACAACCATCTAGAGTGCCCTCTTCAGGCCTGCAGGTGTACACGCAGGCAGAATGCTGTATACATAAGAAGTCTTTTTTATTTAATTACATTTATGTAACATACCTGTGGTGGCATCCACGTGGAGGTCAGAGGCCATCATGCCTGAGTGAGTCCTCTCCTTCACCGTGTGGGTCCAGGGGATTGGATGCAGGTCGGCAAGTGTCCAAAAGTGCCTGTATGTGCTGAGCCATTCACAGGCTCCTCCTTTGCTTTTGAAACAAAGGCTCACATAGCCCAGGTTGGCTTCATCCCCCTTCCTCTCTGGCACAGGCTGCCAAACCCAGATAGGAGTGTTCTTCACAGCTGAACTCATCAGGGCCTTAACGTTCTGTGGTGGGTTGCAGCTGTCCAGGAAGTGCTAAGACTTAGAAGCCATCAAGATGCCCCCTGAAACCTCAAAGTAATGGTGCACGCCTTTGATCCCAGCACTTGGGAGGCAGAGGCAGGTGGATCTCTGAGTTTGAGGTCAGCCTAGTCTACAAAATGAGTCCAGCACAGCCAAGGCTACACAGAAAGACCCTGTCTCACACAAAGAAAGATGCCCTTTGAGGGGTTAGTAAACAGTGGCAGTTGGTCTGGGTAGATGGCAGTCGGATCCTGAACCATTAACGTTGAAAGGGGAAGCTAAAATGCATTTTAGAGTATCAGTTAGCCGTCTGGGCAGGTTGCATGCCCAGCTGTAGATGGTCTTTTCTACTTTGTGGGCTCCTCTTTCTCCCACCCTTTCTCTCCCCCACCCCCCGTCTCACCCCCTCACACTAGATAGGAGAGACAGAAGGATGGGGAGAGGGGGAGGGAGGGAGATTCTTGACTCTGGAATTGTTTTCCTTTTGTTTCTTCTTTGAGCACGACTACTAACAAACCACAATCAACCTCCCCGACCGACCAGCAGCTACCGACCTATGGGGCTCTAGCATTTACATAACCTCTGAAAAGTTCCCAGAATTCCAAACAGCACACAATCGCAGAAACTGTCTGCAGCTGGCAAAACCATGCCTCTGCTAGAGGCAAGGCAAAGCATAACTGCTGAGAAGCAGCCCCATATATCCACCCCGGGGATTAAAACAGAAACATATTCTTACAATACTGCTGGGTTTGTTTGTTTGAGACAGGATTTCTCTGTGGAGCCCTGGCTGTCCTGGACTCACTTTGTAGACCAGGCTGGCCTCGAACTCACAGAGATCTGCCTGCCTCTGCCTCCCCAGGTGCTGGGATTACAGGTGCGGGCCACTGTGCCCAGCTGTATTTCTGTGTTTTTTAAAGAAATCAAAATTTCAGGATTCTCAGTACAGCCGCCTGAGGGTCAAGGGAAGGAGAAGTTTGCAGACAGAGAAGGGGTCAGCGGTGCCAGGAGTTTAAGAGGGGAACGGGCTGGAGAGATAAGACAGCTATTCTGTGTGGCCCTGTGGTGGCAGACAGCTGTCGTCACCCCCAGCAGGTCCTGAGACTCCTCCGTGCCATGTATGAGGCCCAGCGCAGACTGCAGGGCATTGGGAGGTCCACGGAGCGGGCAGGTGTGCTCCCTCAGTGCAGGGTGCAGGGTGCTCTAGGCGAGACCCGTGTGGGCTGGGGCAGCGTTCTGTTGCTTCTTGTCCCTTAGCTGTGAGGCTGACATCGTCTGAAAAATGCAGGGAGGCTGGAGAAAAGCGCTTGCTGCTTTTGATTCTCAGCACCCATGGAGTGGCTTGGGACCGCCCCCAACCTAAAACCTAAGTTCCCAGGCTTCTGGCTTCCTTGGGTGCGCTGGGGAGGGGTGGGGGAGGGGGGAGAGAGAACGCCCGAACACACCTGAATGTGTGTGTTCTGAAGCTCCAGAGCACTCAGGCGTACAGGGTCTGGGTGTGATGGTGCATGCTTTAGGGCCTGCGACACCATGTCTGGCCCCTTTTCCTTCTTTTGTGTGGGAGGAAGAACAGTGTCTGTGGACGCGGGCTCTGGCCGCTCCCCTTTTCTCAGAATAAGTAGCACAGTTGTCAGATGCGGGGGAGGGGAAGGTGCTTGGAGACAGTGGCCTCCCTGGCTTCTTCCCACGGCCACCTTGTGATGCACAGGCCACCGTCCCTGCTCTGCAGATGTGTTGGTGTTCGGAGGGGCTCTCAGGATGGGCACGTCACCCTCCGAGTGTCCGGTTTGCCCCTCCAACCTCACAGTTAATGTAATCACCACTGTGCAGCAGCAGGAGGTGCGAGTGAGCGAGCTTTAGGGGGGGTCTTAGCTGGACCTCGGGCGAAGATTTGGAAACAGGAGGTTTCAATGCAGGAAGCTCCAGGGACTGGAAGGCTGCACTTAGGGCAGAGTGACGTCACAGTGGGTTGAGGCCTCAGCTGACCCCACATGAGCTGAGCGGGGATGGGGGAGGGGAATGACTCCTCAGAGCTGAGATGGCGGCTGGGTCCTCACACTTCCCCACCGGCCGGTCACAGGGCACAGGCTGTCTCCAGGGAGAAGGGATAACCCTGGGCCAGGCTCTTCCCTTCAGCTGAGGAGGATGCCCAAAGACTCAGCTGGGAGCCATCGCTCCCAAATGTACTAAAAGTGCCCAAGCCCTGGCAGGGCCATCCCCGGCACTCCCAGCATCCCCTGCGGCCCTTGAAGTCTTCCCATGGCACAACATCTGGCTTCTGAATAGTAGCAGGTGAAGCTGGGCCAGGTCAATTTTTTTCATTTCCCTGCCCTGGCGGAGGGGTGTGTGTGTGTGTGTGTGTGTGTGTGTGTGTGTGTGTGTGTGTGTGCGCGTGCGCGCGCGCATGTGTGTGCATGCAGGCATTTTACCAGCAGCTTTGCTGGCCAGAGTGGCTTGCCAGGTGGTCCAGACGCTTAGCACCTGGCTGTTACCCTCCTCAGCTTTCTGTCAGCACAGGGTCAGGGGCACTGGAGACTTCAGGCACAGCCTTCTGCCCAATCAGAATGGCCCTTCCTTCCTTAGCTCTCCTTGTGGACTGAGGCTTTTGCTAAAGGCCCTTCGGGGAACGGGGCAGGTATTCCTGCCAGCAGGGGGAGCCCTATCCATCCCAATTGCCATAAGGCACCTGAGGAAGTGGGGCGGCCATAGATGAGGGATTTGCTGGCTCCGCCAGAATCCTGACGTGTGAACCCACGGCACTTAGGCTCGTCGCTGGGTGTGGCAGTGAGCGGAGCCACCTCTTCAGCCGTGGTGCTGGGGCAGGTGGGTTCCACATGGGGAGGCTGAGCCTCACACCGTGGCCGTTGGGTGTCCACTGGTCCACAGATGGCCTTCCAGCCTTAGGGGCTCCAACACGGTTCCTCAGCTGTATATTTTTATGGCCTTTATTACTATTTTACTTTTGGTTAGTTAATTAGCTTATTTGTGAGTCAGGGTCTCGCTCTGTAGCTCTGGCTGTCCTTGAACTCACAGAGGTCTGCGTGTCTCTGCTTTCCAAATATTCGAATTAAAGGTGTATTACGGTGAATGCCATGATGGTTGGCCTTCTTATTTATTTATTTTTCGATACAGGGTTTCTCTGTGTCACCCTGCCTGTCTTGGAACTCACTTTGAAGGCCAGGCTAGCCTCAAACTCACAGAGATCTGCCTGCCTCTCCCCACCACTACCACCACACAGCTCTTTTAGAACTTTTTGAAGATTTGTCTATTTCATTTATGTGTATGAATGTTTGGGTGCATGTGTGTATGTATGTATAGGCACCACGTGCCCGTAGAGGTCAGAAAAAGGTGTTTGCTCTCCTGGAAATGGAGGTTACAGATGGTTGTGAGCCACCATGTAGGTGCTGGGAATTGATCTCTGGTCCTCTTCAAGAGCAAGCAGTGCTCTTAACCACCAGCCCTGTTTTTACTTTTGGGGCAAGGTTTCATGTAGTCCAGGTTGGTCTTGAAGTTGCTGTATCACCATGGATGACCCTTAACTCTTACCCTGTCTCCAGCCCAAGTGCTTGGATTGCAGGCCTGTGCCAGACTCCTGTGTTGTGCCTTGCCTGGGATGCAACCCAGGGCTTTGTCCAGGCAAATCCTCTAGGCAGCGAGCCACACCCTGGCCTTATCGGTGGCTTCCTGTGGGTCCCCTGCCCTCAGCCACATTGCTCTTGCTGGGTTCAACCTGGCTGGCTTCTAGAGTCATCAGGGCCATGTCTGCTCTGTGGACTGCTCTGTGGCAGCTCTGACCTGTCTGATAACTGTGACATTGTCCCATGCTGGCTCTCAGCCGGGTCCAGCAACCCTGGCCTCTTCAGGGGATGTTATCTGGGGCTTCCTGTCCACTTAGGTGACATGGATTGCCTGGTTTAACTGACTTATCTCAGCTTCCATCTTCTAGAAACAGCTCTGGACCGGCCCCACCTACTTCCAGGTCCCACTCCTTTCTATTTCCAGGCTGTGCGGGATGGCTGAGTGTCCGTGGTTAGTTAGTGAGGCCAGAGCTTCTCCAAGGCCTGCTGGTCCTCAGAGCCTAACTGCTTTGCTCTTTTTATTTGTAGCTCAGGCTGGTCCTGAACCCCTGTTCCTCTTGTGACCATCTCTCAGGTGCTAGCAGGAAAGGCTTGCACCAACATGCCTGGCCTTCTGCCTTACCTTCTGAGACAGGGTGGTCCCAGCTGTAAGTCACTGGCTGGGGGCGGGGGTCTCTGCCTTCCAGTGTGCGCCATGGAGCCTTGCTCTTCACAAGGGCTCTGGGATATGGAATACTGGTTCTTCATGTACACATCACTGCCTGAGCCATCTTTTTTCTCCTCCTCCTCCTCCTCCTCCTATTTTTCTTTCTTTTTGTTTTTGGTGACAAGGGTTCTCTTCATAGCTCTGGCTGTGCTGGAACTCATTACATAGATCAGGCTGGCCTTGAGCTCAGGGATCTACCTGACTATCTTTCAAACATTATTATTATTATCATCATTATCATTATTATTTGAGACAGCTGTCCTTGCACTCAAAATCCTCTTGCCTCCTGGGCCTCCATGCCTCCCCAGGCCCTTCACCGTTCGCTCCTGTGTGGACCATCTCTCTTCTCACTCATTTTTCTTTCCTTGTCACTGTTTCTAATTTCTCCCTCCCCTCCCCACTAAGGGAGCGGGATCTCAGCTAGGCATTATGGGGGCAGCTAGCTGAGTAGACATAATTATACTAATGTGTGAATGACTCACGTCTCCTCCCTTGACTCTTGCGGTGACTGTTTAGATGTATATAAGGAGGAGGCTTGTCCTGGGGACAAAGCACAGTGACAAGGTGCTCATGAAGCATGTCCGAGGAGCTAAGCTTGATCAGTCTCCCCAGCACAATTATCACCAAAGTAATAATAAATAAATTAACAAATGGTTTGGGAAATGTTAGGTCAGAGGAAGAACTAGAAAGTCTCCTCCACAGCTGTGTTAATGATCAAACTCAGACTTTTTTTTAAAAAAGGTTTATTTATTATGTATACTGCAGGCCGGAAGAGGGCAGCAGATCTCATTATAGATGGTTGTGAGCCACCATGTGGTTGCTGGGAATTGAACTCAGGACCTCTGGAAGAGGGGCTACTGTTCCTAACTTCTGAGCCATCTCTCCAGCCCACAGATATGAACTTTAAAGGTAAGAATGGGGGCTCGAGAGTTGGCTCAGCTGCTAAGGACACCGGTTGCTCCTGCAGAGGCCCTGGATTAAATCACACATGTCGGCTCACAGGCATCCAAAGCTCCAGCTCCAAAGGCACCAGGATTGAGTGTGGTGCACAGACTGCACATACAGTCAGGGTGCTCACACTGCATAAAATGAAAGTAAACCTAGGGTCTGGAGAGATGGCTCAATGGTTAAGAGCACTGGTTGCTTTTCCAGAGGACCCAGGTTCAATTCCCAGCACTTGCACATCAGCTCACAACTGTCTGTAACTCCAGTTCCAGGGGATCTGACACCCCCTTCTGGCCTCCGCAGGCACTGGATGTGGGGCACATCCATCCATGCATGTGGGCAAAACTCATATAAATAAAAAAATGATCCTTTATAATAAGATAATAAAAAAGTAAATCTATAAAATAAAAGCAGACATGAAGCTGGGGCCAGCAGATAGCCCAGCAGGTTAAGGGGCTTGCTTGGCACACCTGAAGACTTTGCTTCAGGGATTCACGTGGTGGAAGGAGAGAATTGGCCTTCTGACCGCCACACTTGTGCTGTGGCACACTCACTCAGCTGTCAGGGATGACCTTCAGTTTTTCATTCTCCTGCCTTGGCTGTGTGTCATTACAGATGCAAGCCCAGGTGTAAGGACCTAACCTAATGCAACAATTGAAAAGCAGGAATGTAGCCAAGGCAGGGGGCATGGGGGTTTCCAACTTTAATGCCAGCTCTCAGAGGCAGGAGCATCTCTATGAGATCCTCTGGGCCAGCCTGGTCTACAAAAAGTAAGTCCAGGGCTGGAGAGATGGCTCAGAGCTTAAGAACACTATCTGCTCTTCCAAAGGTCCTGAGTTCAATTCCCAGCAACCACATGGTGGCTCATAACCATCTACAGTGAGATATGGTGCCCTCTTCTGGTGTGCAGGTGTACATGCAGGCAGAATGCTGTATACATAATAAATAAGTAAATTAAAAGTAGGTCCAGGACAGCCAGGGCTATCATACAGAGAAACTCTGTCTTGGAAAACCAAAATAGATGGATAGATAGATAGATAGATAGATAGATAGATAGATAGATAGATAAAAATGTTTAAAAATTAGCAGGACATGGTGGTATGCACCTTTACTCCCAGCACTTAGGAGACAGATGCAGGTGGATCTTTGAGTTCAAGTCCAGCCTGGTCTATACATAGAGACCCTATCTCAGAAAATAAAATAAAATAAAATAAAAACAATAAGCAAGCATTGTAGCTGGGTAGTTGCAGGGCCCTGGCTTCCATCTCCAGCTCTGCAAAACCAAAAGCCAAAATCAAGCAGGAAAAAGCCTTGAATAGACATTTCTCCCACAAAGACATGCAGATGGTCCGTAAAACAGTGTCCAGCATCAGTCATCGCCAGCGAAATGCAAATCAGGTCCACAAAAGCTGCCACTTGATACTCACTGGTAACGGCCCTTAGCCCAAGAATAGAAAGTGGTCATTGCTGGAAAGGGTGTGGGGAAACTGGGACCCTGCTCTCCCTCGCACAGGACTGGAAAACCGCACAGCCAGCGGGCTGGTTCTCCAAGCGACCCAGGAGCTTACGTCTCTGTTTTCAGGTCTCCTGGGTACTGAAGACTTTAAGTACCTCAGAGAATCTTTTAAAAGGACACACTCAGGGGGCTCTGGCCGGCGTTCTCGGCAGCTACAGGGAGTTCATTGGCGGATGAGCAGATGAGCAAATGTAGTGTGTTTCTACGGTGGAGGGTTACCACGCCCTGACAAAGACGGGAATTCTGAGCCGCCGCCTGGGTGTGACAGTGAAGACGCTGTGCCCAGCGAAAGAAGCAGGGACTCACTGAGTTAACCCAGTTTGGCCTTGATCTCTTCTTAGCCCAGGCAGACCTTGAACTAGCCCTCCTCCTGCCTCAGCCTCCCAAGCTAGGATGACAGGCCTGAGCCACCACAGTGGCCTGTACCCACTCTGCTGAAGAGCTCTGTCCAGGCCTGGCTCATCCGGTGCCCCTCAGTCTGGGGGCGGTTGCTCCGGGGGCATACTTGGCAAGGCCTGCATGTTTTTAACATGTCTGGGGGTTTAACATGACCTGGTCGAGTGAGGCCAGGAATGATGCTTGGATCCCATAGTGCCCAGGAAAGTCCCCTATGTCAGGGGGTGCTGAGTCTGGAAGCCTTGCTGGAGACCAGTCTCTGTGTATGCTCTCTGCTCTCCCCTCCATTGTGTGTGTGTGCGCACGCGCGTGTATGCGTGCGCACACGAGCTCGAGCACATGTATGCATTGGAGATAGACACCAGGCCTCCCTCACACATGCTGAGCACACACATACCACTGAGCCACACCGGTGCCCTCCCCAACATGCAGTGGGGACCCTGGTCAGGAAGGCAGAGGAGGGAGCTCTGTGGGGCACTGACATTTACTCCCACACTTGAGTTTGATGTCGCCACTGTCCGTCCAGACTGTCCCCTGCAGAAATAGACGTGGGACTTGCTGAGCTCAGAGTGCCTGGGTGTCGGCGTGAGGCCCGTGGGCACGAGGGCACAGCTCCTGGTTGTCTCCTCCCCGGGGAAGGCTGAGCTCCTGGTGCTGTTTTATCAGAGCACTGGACCGTCATCTCTAAAGATAGCACATGACTGTGGAGGCTGCTGCCACTGCACCCCGAAGTGTGAGTTTACACGGGTGGGGGTCGAGCTTGTTGTCCTGTCACAGCAGAGGAGGAGAGTGTGACCTGCAGGACTGTGCCCTGGGCTCCTGAGACAGGTGTCTGCACTTTCTTCCCTCTTCCCTCCCCTCTCTTCCTCCTTCCCTCCTCTCCCCTCCCCTCTCCTCTTCTCTCTCCCTCCCTCCTCCTGTCTTCCCTCCCTTCCTTCCTGGTCTTCTCTTCTCCCTCCCATCCTTCCTTCCTTTCTCCCTCTCCCTCCCTCTCCTCACTGTCCCTCCCTCTCCCCTACCTTCCTCTTTTCCCTCCCTTCCTCCCTCCCTTCCCCTTCCCCTCTCTCCCCTCTTTCCTTCCCTTCCTTCCCTCACTTCCTTTCACTCCCTCCCCTCTTCCCTCTCCCCTTCCTCTCCTCTCCTCCTCTCTCTTCCTCTCCTCTCCTCCTCCTCCCTTCCTTTTCTTCTCTTTGTCCTTTGGTTGGGAGCCTTAGCCTTTAATGGCTGAGCAGCTCCCCAGCATTTATTTTGTTTTCAGAACAGGGTTTCTCTGTGTAGCCCTGACTGTCCTGGAGCTTGCGCTGTAGAGCAGGCTGGCCTTGAACTCATAGGTCCTCCTGCCTCTGCCTCCTAGGCACTACCTGTTTTATGGGGTGCTGGCGATGAAAGCCAGCACTTCCTGCATGCTGGCAAGCACTGCGCTGGGTGGCTTTGGAGGCACATTTTAGTGCTGCTGTCCCTGTGGCTTCCTGGTGCAGGAACGTCCAGTTAGTGGCTGCAGCTGTTGTTAATTAGTGAAACTGAGGAATTGAGTTGTTTGAGACAGGGTTGCACTGTATGTAGACCAAGATGGCCTTGAACTCACAGAGCTTCTACCTCTGTCTCCCCCCCACCCCGCACCCTACCATGAGGCTAAAGGTGTGCTCCACCACACCCGACTTAAATATGTATTTTAATATTTATCTGCTCGTCATCCTGGTGTCATTTTACTCTTTGAGGCAAATTACAGAAAGCCTGCCCACTGTCTGAAGCCTTTTATGCTGATTTAAATGCCTCTCCCATACGGTGGAAATGCATAGACAGCGCGGTCACGGCGAGATAATTGGTACTCTGACTGGAAATGAAGAAAATTCCAGACAAGTGGAGCCTGTCCTGTGGTGGTACCCAACATTTTTGCTCTCCACCTTGCTCTCCTGCCTGGTGTTCCCAGAAGCCTCTCCTGTTCCTTCAGGTTCCAGGAGCCTCCTTCGGCCTCTCTCCTGAGGCCGGTCTGCTGGCAGGCGCACACCCTGTCCTTCACTGAGAAGCCACCTCAAGTCCCCTGAAAGAGTGTTCTCTCGGGACTGTCTGGGGCCCACAGTGTCTTCTGCGCAGGCCCCTGTCAGGTTTTCCCTGGGACGCAGTGGCACCTCAGCCTGCCTCCCTGGTTGCGCCTGGTGTTGCTGGATGCTGTCTCCAACCTCACTGCCCTTTCCCTCCTCTCTCACTTTTAATTTGCCATTGAATCCTTGCAGTGAACTAACAGAAAGGGGCTCCTTCCATCCTTGGAATAAATTTGTGCGTTCAGCGTGGCTGACAAGGTTCCACGGCGAAGCCTGGTCTTCCTCTCTGTTGCACAGCCCTCTGGGTAATTCTTCCTGCCGCCTGGCCGCCGTCCACTCCCTGTGCAGCAGCCGTCCATCCAAACACCTGTTCACCCAACACTCTCACTATGGGGCACCGCCTGGCTGGGAACTCAGCACGTAGGCCAGGCTGGCTTGGAAATCGCCTGCCCCTGCCTCACCAGTGCTGGGAGGAAAGATGCGCACCCACACCTGGCCCATCCACCCGTCCCTCATTCTACCCAGCCATCCAGTCATCCACCCACCGGCACCCCTACACGAATCCCTCCATCCATTCACCAGTTCGGGGTCCCTCCCCCATTAGGACAGTCGCCAGAAACACCCTTCCCACAAACCATCACACACCTCCCTCTCTCCCTTTATTTAGGTCTGTTCAAATGCCACCTCTCCAGAGAGAGGCTGCAGCCTGGGTGCAGCTCCATGGAAGGGTGTTCCCTCGCCCGTGCAAGGCCTGGGCCCGTCCCGGCACACCAGCACAGCAGGCCCCAAACTGGCCTCACACTCTGCCCTTTAGCCAACATCATTTTTCCTGATAACACAGACGAGCGCTTGGGATTCCGCTGTTTACTGCGAGGCTCCCCTTGTGGCAGGAAACGTCCTTGATCTTTCGGGTGGTGTCTGGGGGTGTGTCCCCCACCCCAGGTTCGCCCTGCACATAGTAGGTGTTCAGGAAGCATGCGCTGAGCATACTCAAGACTCTAGCGTGGGATTTATCTAGACACGCTCAGCGCCGGGGCCAGCTGCGTCTTCCAGCTGTTTGTCCATGGTGGGTCTCAGGCCTAGGGTCCCAGGCTCTCGTGAAACACAGAGTCTGAGGTGAGACAAATTCTACGTGGCTTGATGGGTAATGCGGATTATGACTGTTCTCTGCCTGTCTGTCTCTGTCTCTCTTTGTGTCTGTCTCTGTCTCTCTGTATATAATCCATATCCACAGCCTCATGCCTGCTTAGGTCCCTGCTCTCCCACTGACCTCCATCCCCAGCCTTGGCCCCAGGTTCTGAGCAGCCTTACCTGCTCTGAGGCTCACTCTCCCTACCTACACAGGGCTGCTGGGGAGTCCAGCGCCCCCTCCCTCCTGAGGGGCTCTGACCTGCATCCGTCTGCTCATTTCCCAGTACCCACGAGTTCAGTCTTCGATACAGACCCTCGTCTGTTTTATTTCTGCAGAGCTGCTCAGGGGGTTGAGGCGGCTTTTTTGGCTTTTTGACAGTCACGAGAGCTTTATGCAAATGATATGCAAAGCAGCAGCTGATGAGCCCTGATTGCATTGGCCCTGGTTCTGGGGAACGCGTGGTTAACTGTGCCAGGGTGGGGGCAGGAGCAGCGAGTGTTTGGGGGGCTGGGCAAGAAGATACAGCAGGGGTGAAGGAGGTGGGTGTGGCTGGGGAGGGCATGAGGGCAGCTGTGTGCTTTGGCATGACACTGCTCTTGTCTGAGCTGTCCAAACAAGGACCGTAAGTCAGTCACGGGAGGACTGGGGCTGGATGTGGGGGAGCTGTGAGTGGGGTGACGGGCCTCCCCAGCAGTAGATGGGCCAGGTCAGGCCAACATAGGGGCACCTGGGGGAGAATGCTCTCCATGGAGAGAAGGCGGCAGAGGGGTCTGTTCCCCCTACAGGGTCCCTGCGGTATGGGATGAGGTGGAGGGGTTCTGCTACAGCCCTGGGAACCCAAGCTCTCCCCCTCCCCTCCCCCGTCCGCTGTGGCCCTCTCCCTGGAACACTGGGCACCTCCATCCCCTAGAACTGAAGATGACGGACATCTTGTAAGTCTCAGTGTCCCCTGTGCCCACCACTTGGCCGATGCCTCGGGTGCAGTGGCTGTTTTGCCTTTGATCTGCAGAGGGTGAGGACCGAACTTGGCTCTGAGCCTTACAGACTCCGAGTGGCCATTGCCACATCTTCCAGGCAAGTCTTTCAGAATGTCACAAAGTCATAAAGATTGATGGGCAAAGGCCCTTCCCCGTGCTTCCTTGAGTGCGACTTGGGAAAGTAGCTTATTCTCAGAGCCTGATTCCTCGTGGGCACTGTGGCCTTGTGGCTGGCAGGCCGCTGGGCCCTCTAGTGTGTGGGGGACTTGTGCCAACGTCTCCAGTGTCGTGGTACTTCCTGCAGTCTGTGGCTGGCTTGGTTTGGCTGGCGGCAGTCTACTGGTTGACAGGTATTCGTGTGATGAATGTGGACGAGGACGAGGCTCTCATCGTTATTAAGAATCAGGGCCTGGTGGTGCACAGCTGTGATCCCAGCCCTCAGGATGGAGAGGTCATGGCCAGCCTGGGCTAAGGGCTGAGGCCGAACCCAGACAGTGGAAGGCGAGAGCTATCGCCTGTCCTTTGAACTGACAGAAGTCCACCATAGCGTGGCGAGCGTGGGCACACATGTGTGTGTGTGTACGCACACACATACACACACACACACACACACACACACACACGAAAAATAAATGTGGGGCTGGAGAGATGGCTTAGCAGCACTCATACATATAAATAAAAAGAAATAGTTGTAAAACATTTTTAAAATGTCAAAAAGCTTTTGGGTTTTTTTGTTTGTTTTTTAACGATTTATTTATTATGTATACAGAACAGTGTTCTGCCTGCACGCCAGGGGAGGGCGCCAGATCTCATTATAGATGGTTGTGAGCCACCTTGTGGTTGCTAGGAATTGAACTCAGGTCCTCAGGAAGAGCAGCCAGTGCTCTTAACCTCTGAGCCACCTCTCCAGCTCTGTTTGTTTGTTTGTTTGTTTGTTTGTTTGTTTTGAGGCAGGGTCTCTATAGCATTGGTGTCCTGGAGCTCACTAGGTAGATCACACTGGTCTTGAACTCACGGAGATCTGCCTGGCTCTGCCCACTTAGTCCTGGGATGAAAGGCATATGCCACCACACCTGGCCATCATACTTACATACATACATACATACATACATACTCAATATCCTGGATAAATAACTTTATTGTCTTTAGAAAAGTCATCATAAGGTCAGACTCTTAGTTCTATTGACCCCGTGTTGTTCCTTTTGAAATTGCCTTTTCCCTCTGACCTCCATTCTGATCATCCACCGCGGGGCTCATGTTTTAATGTCAATCTTGTCATCTTGGAACACTGGACTCTCCCCTGAAACAGTCAAGCGCTGGTCATAGAGCAGGGTATCTGGCCTTCTAGTTAAGGGTCACGTGTGAATCCAAATTGGGCCGTTTGTATTTCCGCCTCTGTGGAATTTTAGATTGTTTTTTCTTTTATGAATGTTTTGCCTGCTTGTATGCCTTGTATCACGTGCATGCCCAGTGCCCTTGGAGCTCAGAAGAGTTGGAACTGGAGTTAAAGACAGTCATGAGCTGCCATATGGGTGCTAAGACCTGAACTCAGGTCCTCTGCAAGAGCAGCCAGTGCTCTTAACCCAAGTTCTTTCTAGCCCAACAAAGAGATTTTTTTTTTTTTTCAACAAAGAGGGCTGGGGATCTGCATAGTGTTAGAGCATTAATGTCTCATGTGTGAAACCCTGGGTCAATGCCCAGTACCGAAACCAGAAAAAAACAAAACAACCAAACAAATAAAAAAACCAGACTCTCTGTTTGTTTGTTTATCAAAGCAGATTTTGGCTTCTGTTTTATTCTCCCTCTGTGGGGAGAAGTGCCGGGGATTGCGGGAGCTTGTCCCACGAATCAGGGCTTCGACAGGAATCTCAGCAGAGGAGGCTGGGGACCCACAGACCATGTGAGGAACCAGGAACCGAGAGTGCCTCTGGCTCTGAGTGTGTGCTGGGAGCAGCTGCAGGCACAGGCGCCGTGCGTGCGGTAGACCGAGCCTACATGGTGTAGGAGGCTCTGCCTAATGGGTCACCAGGGAGGTCAAGGACAAGGAGGTGCGGTGGGGACGTATATGGGGGAAGGAAAGAGTCTGGAGCCGTAAGCAGCGGCACATTCCCGTGTCCCCGCAGTGGGAGGTCTGTGCTCCAGCTCGGTCCCCTCTATCCTTAGTGTGCCAGTGCTCTCAGCTGCAGAGTGTGTCTCTCCCGGACAAGGCCGTGGGCAGCAGAGGAAGGGTTCCTGGTGACTGGATTCAGCTGGGGACAGAAGTCCTGTAGTCTTGCCTTATACCCTGGTTCCTGTCCTGTGTCCGTCTCCTGCCACCGCTCCTCCTAGGTGTGTCACGGGGCTGCGTGGAGCCTGGAATTCAGAAGATGGAGGTGGCTGTTTGTCCTGTCCTAACTCAAGAACCGGGACCGGCCAGCAGTGGGGGCGGGAGGGGAGGGGCCCAGGGCCAAGGAAGGGCCAAGGAATGGCTCCAGATAGCATCAGTCACAGTGCGGAATTTCGGGGTGGGAGGGTGGTGGGCTGGCCCTGCCCCTGGGCCTCCCTAGGCAGCACAGCTGAGCCCTGAGGTGATGGCACAGGTCTAGGGTAGGGCACTGTGCTGCGTCACAGAGCGCCCCCTCTCCCGTGCTGAGACGCAGAGCTGGGATTGTTTAGGACGTGTGCACACGTGTGCACGGGTCTTCCCGATGAGCGATGGCTGATGTTCGCGCTGTACGTGTGCCTCGTGGGCACAGGCGAGTGGGCACACAGCCTTGCGGAAATGCATGCATGCAAATTCAGAGTTTGTACATGCGTGTTGTGAGTACGAGTGTGTACCAACACACATGGGTGCACGGGTCAGGTGTGCACAGTGTTGCTTTAAGGGCATCAGACTTGGCATCAGAGACCTGGGCGCCAACAAGCCAGCTGGGGAGCATCTACAGCTCTGAGACCCAGATCCAGTCTATAAAATGGACTACTCAGGGTGTAGAGGCAGAAAGATCAGGAGTTCAAGGCCAGCCTCAGGTACATAGCAAATTTAAGGGCTACATGAGACCCTGGCAGACAAACACACACACACACACACACACACACACACACACACACATTGAAGTAGCTCAGAGGTCGAGAGAGCACATATTGCTCTTTCAGAGGACCTGAGTTCAAATCCCAGCACCCATATCTGAGGATACCTCCAGTTCTGGGGGAACCAGTGCCTCAGTCTCTGTAGGAACAGACCTAAATAAAATAAATTTTCAAAAAAGCTAAAATCTGGGAGCTGTGGAGATGGCTCAGTCAGTAAAATACTTGCCTCAGAAGCTTGAGGACCTGAGTCAAGTCCCCAGGACCCACATAAGAACCAGAGAAACAGTGATACTGTGCCTACAATCCCAGCACTGGAGAGGTGTAGACATGAGGACCCCAGAGCTCCACACAGCCAGACAGTTCAGCTCAGCTGGTGAGCTTCCTGGTAGGAGGAGGACCCCCCTTGTTTTAAAGGTTCTGAGGAAAGAAGCCGGGGGTTGTCAGCTGGCCTCTCCACACCCCTGCATTGAAAGACTGCCTTTGTTTGTTTTTTTGTTTTTGAGACAGGGTTTTTCTGTGTAGCCCTGACTGTCCTGGAGCTTGCTCTGTAGATCAGGCAGGCCTTGAACTCACAGAGATCCGCCTGCCTCTGCTGCCTGAGTGCTGGGATTAAGGGCATGTGCACGGCAGCCGGCCAATTATCCTTATTTTCCGAAAGGCAACGTGGTGGCTCTCCTGCACTCAGCGCTCCGGAGGCAGAGGCAGGAGGACCTCTGTGAACGTGCACAGCGAGGCGCAGGCTAGCCAGCACAACGCCGTGAGACTGTCAGGTGCAAACACACGAATCTGGGTAATGGATATGCACTCTCATGCTACGAGATCGTGCGTGGCTGTTTCACAGTCAGCCTGGCAGATCTTGGGTGTGGGGGTCTGGTCACCGAGCCCTAACGATTGTGCTTACCAGAAGGTCTTGAGAAGCAGCGCGAGATGAGGCGTGAAAGCCAGAGCTGGGGTAGTGCATATCCTGCAGGGAGGCTGACGGACAGGACCCGGCCAACCGGTGCTGGCCGCGGAAAGACGCGAGGTGCGCGTGCGCCTGGGTCACCGCGCCGTGGTGCAGAAAGAGGGCGTCCCCTGCCGTCCACCCGGGGAGGACGTCTGTGCGCAGCATTGCCCGGTTGCCATAGAAACGAGCAGCGGGCGGTGGGTGGCTGGGGAAGGAGGCGGGTCGGGAGGGTTGGGAGGGGGGAGGCCGGCGCGTGGGGGCGGGGAGCTGGCTCCTGCAGTTCGGGCGCTGTCGCCTCCCGAGCCAGAGCGCGCCGGAGGGGACCCCGAGGACGGAGCCCCGAGCCTGACGCCAGGGCCCCCCCCCGCCCCGCCCGCTACCACGGAGCAGGTGGCCAGCGAGCCCCTCCGGCCCTGGCCTGGCCCAGCGGGGACAGTGAGTGCCCACCTGCCCCCAGTTTGGTGCTCAGCCGGGCTCAGGTAGGCGATGGGGGTCTGGATAAGTCTGCGTGGAGAGTGGGGACCCCGCGCCCCGGCCTTCCTGCTGCTCGCACCTGGTGCTGGTCCGAGAGGCCCCGGGGGCCCAGGGACCTGCTCTCGGGACCGTCTGCTGTCCGTGGTCTTGTCTCTCCTCCTCCGTACCTCCTTCCTGGTCAGCACCACAGACGTGACTTTATAGCGCTGCCACACTCCCTGGGGGCAGCGGGCTCAAGGGGGAGGGTGGCAGGTCTGTGCCAGACAGGGAGGGGCCAGGCGTGGAGGGAAGTGCGCTTGTCTGCCCCCCCCCCCTCAGGGGTCTCCTAGTCGCTGGTCATTTGTCACAAACCTGCCATCTGACACCAGACCCACTGGGGGGACTTCTGGGTGGTCTGGACTGAGTCAGCGCAGTCCCTTCCCCTCCGTGCTCCTTTTGCCAGTGGGATGACCCTGCGACTCTCATGGGGGCTCCGGTCCCAACCCCCAGCCAGCCAGGGATTTCCGTGTTGGGGCGGGTATGCTGTGGCCTTCCTCCCCCTCCCTGTCCCTCTGCAGCGGTGCTCCTGGGGACCTGCTCACTGCTACTGGGGGAGCAGGGACACTGCGGAGAAGCCGCGCGCCGCCGCCGCCGCCGCCGCCGCCGCCGCTCTGGAGGAGGGGGCAGAGCAGAATGGAGCACTGGGAGGCGCTGAGCAGGGGTAGCCTGGAAACCCCGTTCAGAGGGCCGGAGTAGGGTACCTGAGAGTGGGCTAGGGCTCTACTTCTGTGTCCCTGTGTCGGCTGAGGTCTTTGCTTGGTCCTGCTGGCACTGTGGGCCTCCCTCCTTCCCCCGGGTGCTCAGAGGTCAGAGGATGCGCCGCAGGGTGGGCGCCCGCTGTGCTGGTTTCTGCAGAGGTCAAGTACACAGTCTGGGAGCGTGGGTGCAGATTCTCGCCTTGAAATCAGGGCCGTGGACGTGAGAGGGGCTGGCAAGGGGGTGCGCATCACCCTCTCTGAACTGCATCCTCAGGCCCCCCCTCACTGAAGCCTTGAGCTGGTTTGCCCTGCCCTCTGCAGCCGGGCCCACCCGCCTCAGGGCAGTCAGCTTGGCCCCCAGCCTGACCTCTCCTTCCCCCTTCCTGCCCTGTCTGCCCCATCCTCACCCCCGCCCTGTTCTTGGCAAAGTTCAGTTTCTGCCTGATGTATGGCCTACGCTCCACGGCCACCAGACTCTGGAAGGGGGTCCCCTGGGGTTGTTACTCATCACCAGCTGGCTGCAGCCAAACCACCTGCTTGGAAACCAGGCTGAGACCCCACTTCCCCCAGGAGCTTCTTTCACACGAGAGAGAACCCAAGGGAAGCCCTGGCACCCAAAGCCTGGAGCTGAGAGGGGCCTGAGCTCCCCAAAACAGCTCCACGTCAGCTTCCCAGACCCCAATTCCAGAGTCACCCCTCCACTCCTCTCGGCAGTATCCCAACCACTGGCCGTCTTCCTGGCTCTGGAGTCACAGTATTTCCACACCCACCTTCTCTCCCTTCCTGTGACCCCCTCTCCCAGGTGCCCTGCCTCTAGCCGTGAGCTACAAGGCTCTGTTCTCCTTGTCCCACCATAGGGCTTCTTGGTGAGCCTTGGAAATGAAAAGCAATTCAGGTCTCCTGAAGGCCTGGCATTGCTGGCGGCCTCCTCCTCCCGGCCCCACTCTTCCTGCCCACTTCATGGTCCGCTTCGAGGGCATAGCCCATAGAAGCCATGATTCTATCTTAGGGCCTTTGCGCTGGCTGGCCCTCTGGCTGAGCACTCCTCAGAGCTCTCTGCCTTACCTCCCTGGGCTCTTTCTTCAAATGTTACCTCAGAATGGCCTCCTCTGGCCTTCCTGCATTGAGTAGCGCTGTTCCTGGTACCAGCTGTTGTCCCCTGTCCTTTTCTGTGCCACCTTTCTCCACGGTCCTTGTCACAGCCTACTATGTCATTCACTCGTCTTCTGGTTTCTCATCTGCCCAACGCCTTTAGGATCTCATCCCTGCAGGCTGAGAGTTCCCTGCTGCAGCTTGCCTCCGTCCTGAGAGCCAAGGCAGGGCACCTGCACACACAGGGCCAGCGTCCCTGCCTGGGGGCTGGTGAGCTTTGAGCTTTGGCAGAGGCTCCGGGATCTGGTCCCTACGGTGGGGGAGTGGGGACAGTGTCCTGACCTGGGCAGTAGTCCAGGGGTCCAGTAGGGAAGGCGATATGACTCCCCTTGAGAGGCTAGAAAGTGGGGAGAGCCCTCACCACACCCCATCTTGCCAGCAAAGAGAGCCCATCCTCCCTTCTTTCTGTCACCTGGATTCTATACCGTGGGGGTGGGGGACCCACTGTGTCCCTAGCAGGGCGTTACCCATGCCCACATAGCCAGCAGCCCTGGCTCTCCTCCAGGTGGTCATGGATGCCCACAACCTCTCACCCAGGGGAAGCTGTGTTGATCTGTGGGACTGGACATGCTGGCTCCTTCACCAGGGTGGGAGGGCTGGGCTGTGTTTGGAGGTGATGTTCTGGAGGGGTGTGCTCAGCTCGCATGTGGCAGCTAGGATGGGTGTAAGAACAGGCCGGAGGCTGCCCTCAGATGATGCGCTAACTCCTTCCGCTGGTTCACCGAGCTGCTGGCTGCTCAGTCAGTGACCGTTGGGCCCAGGCTCTCCCTGATGCCCCAAAGCACAGGTGAGGGTGGACTTGGCCTCCTTTGGGGGCCAGTGCCTGTGAATTTATCATTTCTGAGAGAAGCCCCGTGGGGAGCTTCAGGCAGACGCAACGAAGGTCAGGTGTTCAGTGTGTGTTTGTTTGTATGATTTTTGGTGGTGGTGGGAACAAGGCAGGTCTTCTGCAGCTCAAGCTGGTGTAATCTAGCTGTCTGTGGAGGACAACTTCCAGCTCCTCACTCTCCTGCACTTCCCGGGTGCTGGGATAACAGGTGTGCGTCATTGTACCTGGCCAGCCCAACTTTTAGACCCAGAGAGAAGGCGAGAGGAAGCCAGCCCCGGGAGGTCCTGCATGAGACCCAACAGCTCAGAAGGAGCTCCGGAGGTTAGCCAAAGATGTTGGCCACAGCACCAGGCCTACCTCTGCCCACCGCGTTGGTGGCCCGCTGCTTCCTATGTCTGCTCCAGGATAGGTGGCGGGCACCTCCCCGCCAGCAGCTTCTCCACCGAGGAAACTGAGGCCTGGGTAGGTGAAGTGACCCGCCCAGGTTCTACACCTGGGAGATGGCAGAACTGGAATTTGAACCCAGTCTTCAGTCCTCCGTGGCCTGTGGACAGTGCGCTGCAAAGCTGCGGTGCCCACACTGAAGGAGGAGTGTGAGGAGGGCACTTGCCTGGCATGCAGAAGTCCTGCTGAGCATGTAGCCCACGCTGCGTTCCTCGCACTGGGGAGGCAGAGGCAGGAGGACCAGAAATTGAAGATCATCATCCGCTGTGTAGTCAGTTTGAGGCAGCCTGGGCTACATAAGACCTGTCAATAGCCACAGCGACAAGCATAAGAGAAGAATGGACTTGGGTCAGAACTGTGGGCTCCCAATCCCAGGCACCTTCAGGGATTGGTAGTTAGGATTCCCAGGAGACACAGACCAGCAGCCAGAGGAAGTGGGGGAGAAGGGGTGCCCAAGAGGCTGAGGATGGGGGTGACTTGTCGGCTCACACAGCCTCTGAGGCTGTGATGTCCCATGACCCTCCATCCTGAACTAGGGAAGCCGGAACGTGGCGATCCTGCATCCTGCATCCAGGCATCACTCAGAGGTCCTGTCCAGATGTCTGAGAACTGGGGAGCCGCTGGTGCATTTTCCAGCCCCAGCATCAGCGGGGCAGGAAAGCAGGGGTTTCCATGCTGCTGGGCAGGAGAGCAGCCAGCATTTCCCCTTCCCTCTGCCCCCAGCCCCTTCCTGGGCTGTAGATGCTTTTCCTGTGACCATCCCCCATACCACACTCTGTACCAGAGCCACCCCCAGCTCTGCCCAGGGATGCACGGGCAGCTGTGCCAGCTCTGCGGTCCCTCCAGTCCTACCAGGTGGACATCTGACAGGAACCTCAGAGGCTCCTGTTCGCTTGGTCCTCACTTCACCACCAATGCCCCTCCCCCGCCCCCAGCTGCTGCTCACTGTGTAGAGCATAGGACAGACAACCCTGGCGCCTGCTGGCTGTTGCCACAACTTAAGGTAGTGGTGGCCTGCTGGGCAGCTGGCCCCCCTGGCGTGACTGTCCCCACCGCCCTCTCACGCTTTTCTTCCCATGACCCTTGGACATACTCTTTGCAGCTACGTCCCCGAGCCCGTGTGACTTTATCTCTGTGGCTTGGGGACTACCACCTGCTGTTCCTGATGATGAAAGGCCACAGGGAAGCTGGGTGCTGTGGCCTTTTGTCTAGGAAGCCTAGGAGTCTGCTGGGCATGTCACAGGAAGTCCCACATGCCAGCCATATCCACTTCCTGACCTCTGACAGAAAGCCCTGTCATTAAGAAGAACGTGGCATTTTGTGGAAGGGGAACCTCCTCCTGCCTCAGTGTGTGTGTGTGTGTGTGTGTGTGTGTGTTTGTGGTGTGGTGTGTGTGTGTGTGTTTGTGGTGTAGTGTGTGTGTGTTTGTGGTGTGGTGTGTGTGTGTGTGTGTGTTACCGCCCATGGGGCACTGGGAGCTCATTTGACTTCTGCTTTCACTACCCCATCCTGCCTGCCTCCCTAAGCAGATTCCCAAGGGGGTACAACCCTGAGAGGCTGGAATGCAGAGGGCCTAGAGCCTGCCATAGGCTGGGCTCACTAACACATCTAATTTTCTAAATTAATACTCTTTAATAATTATTTATTTACATATTTGTTTGTTTGTTTTGTTATTTATTTATTTTTTTATATTTATTTATTTTTGAGGCAAGGTTTCTTTGTGTAGCCTTGGCTGTCTTGAACTTGCTCTGTAGACCAGGCTGGCCTCAGACTCAAAGAGATTGGCCTGCCTCCGCCTCCCGAGTGCTGGGATTACAGGCGTGTGCCACACGCCCAGCTCTGCTTTTTTATTTTTAATCACCTGTATTGTGTATATTTGTGGGTGCCTGGGGTCAGGGGGGGTTGTGTGCCATCTGACGTGGGTGCTGGGAACTGAACTTGGGTCTCTTAGAAGAGCATCGGCGTTGCTAACGGATGGGGCATCTCTCTGGGCCCTCATCTGATTCCTAAGTCAGGTCGTTTCCACACGAGCTGCCCTGAGTCACGGGGCAAGGGGGGACTGGTCCTTTCTCGTGCCACATGCCGCCGCAGAGAGTCCTGCGGGCCGTGCGGCCTGCGGCCTGCGCACCCAGCCTGACATGCCAGGTCATAGCGGCACCACTTCTGCCATATGCTGAGGGCACATGCTCTATTGCTGGCGATTCTTCCCTCTCTGAGGCCGGAGGCGGGGATTGGCTTGGGATGTCGTTTTGGAGAGAGGGTCTCTTTATGTAGCCCTGGGTGGCCTGTGTAGACTAAGCTGGCCTCAACCTCAGAGAGAGCGTTCCTCCTGCGTCCGAATCCTGAGTGCTGGTGTTAAAGGTGTGCACCACCACATCCGGCTTTTTTGTGTATGAGGGTTTTGCCTCTGTGTACATCTGCATGAACATTGCATATAGTGTCCGTGGAGGCCAGAAGAGAGCGCTGGATCCCTG